>JAYEPQ010000002.1:59114854-59424854 GCA_036321105.1 Dracaena cambodiana
ATTTTTGTTCTCCCTTTGAACTTTGTCTACCTGGATAGCTTCAAAAGTTATTTGAGTTGTCTGGTAATAGTAGTTTCATACTAGGGTTGGTTGTTGAAGGCTTTGAATGCTAATCGGAGTGCATGTTCTGGCTCCTGGCCTTGCTCCGCTTCCGAATTCACACGATAAACCATCGAAGTAGCTAGATGGTCCATGCATCCATCGTGTCCGTATCAGAGGGATCGAGCTTCCTGTTCTGCATGCATTAGGCTGGCTACTTGCTCCGGGGTCTGCAACAGTGCATTCAGCAATGAAGTTGGTGAGCACTTGATATCGAACTGAGTGAGCTCGATGATGTAGTGTTGCAAACGTTTCAATCATTCTATATATCATGGCCATCATTGACTGGTTAGGGTGTCGGAAGGGACATTTATGAAAATAATATCTATGACCGGTGGAAGCCAATGTTGAAAATAACACATTATGTAATACCCCAAATTTCGAGCTATCTGTACTGCTTTTTCTAGACCAGTGGTGCCGAATAAGTTAACTGAAGTCAATTTTAGACACCGAAATAACTTTCGGTTAACGTAACTTTAAATCCAAAAACCCAAATGACATTCGGTATTCGCGATTATTAGTTTTGTAATATTTAGGATTTTTAGAGATTTTTCTTACGAGGCCGAAAAATACTCCCAAAATTGCTAATTTAAGAATATTAAAATTATCTTTCTAATTACTTCGGAATTTCGGTTCATTTATTCCGGATATCGAAACAACAAACGGATAATTTTGTAGTGTTCCGCTCGTCGAGCACTACGTTCTACATAAATTTGGTAGTATTTGGAGAATGTTACACGAAACCAAAATTATTAAATTATTAAATAAATTAATTAATTAAAATAAATAAAACTGTGTTGCGCTGTAAAAGAGGAGTGCCAGCGGGGCTAGGTGGCCGTATGGAAAACCAATTGAAAAAAAAGAGAAAAATAAAATAAAAATAAAAAATAAAAACCCACCCCTCCCTAATCTCTCTGCCTCAGTCTCTCCCTCACTGTTACTCCCTCTCATTTTCTCTGCCTGCATTATAAAGAACCGAAAAAAAAAAAAAATAAATAAATAAAAGAGCAGAAAAAGGAGAAGGAGAAAGGGAAGAACTGCGTTTGACAAATCTGATGTAAGTAATACACTTTCCTTTTTCTATTAATTATTTTTCTTTTAATTATATAATTTTTCTTGTTGAGAAGGAATTAAATGTTGATCATTTTGTCAAAATTAAGTTTCAGTTTGGAGTAGAAAATTTATTTTCAGTTTGAGAATACTCACATTTATAATTGTGTACATTACAATAAATTTTGCAACTAGGTAAATAAATAAAAATAAAAATAAAAATAAAAAGGAAAAAGAAGAGAAAAGAAGAAAAAGAAGAGAACGAAGAAGCAGCAGCATAATTGGGAAATTAGATGGGCTGGGGCCGAGAGAGATTAGAAAGAAAAAAAGAGAAGAAAAAAAAAAGACGTAACTGGGCTGGCCCAGCCCATAAGGAAAGAAAAGGAAAGAAAAGAGAAAAAAGTGAGGTAAATGGGCCTGGCCCAGTCCACGAGAAAATAAACGGAAAAAAAGAAGAAGATTGGCTTAGATTTAACTTGGGCCAAAAAATATATATAAAAATATATATATATATATATACATAACACTGGACCGGCCAGCCCAGCCCAGTAAAAGAAAAAGGAAAAAAAAATGAATGAAATGAGTGGGCTTGGGCTTGGGTCTGGGCCTGATAGAAAAGAAATAAAAATAAAAATAAAAATAAATGGGAATTTAGTGGGCCTGAGTCTAGGCTGGACAGAAAAGAAAAGGAAAATAAAATTAAAATAAATATATGAAAAAGTAAAAATTTAGTAGGTTTGGGCTTGATGGATTAAATAAATAAGAGATTTGAATTGGACTTGCCTTGGATTAATTGGACATAATTAACAATAGTAATAAATTAGATTTTAATTAAAAGATAAATGTATATTAATATATATGATTGAGACTAAAAATGTAATAAATGCATACGTTGGGTTTAAAAATAATGCAGTATTATATTATTCACTTGATTCCCAAATTGGGTTATTGATTGGTATTAAGAATTTAACCATATTATTGAAATAATTTTAATGATATACATTGTGTTACAATTGTGCACTAACATTTATCATGCTACAAGTCATGTGCCTTGATATTACAAATTATGTGTTAATTTATCATGTGTCTTGATATTACAAATCATGTGTACTAATATATCATGTGTTAATTTATCATTCTACAAGTCATGTGTTTTACATGTCACGAGTTTTGATATTACAAGTCATGTGTTTTACATGCCACGTGCTTTGATATTACAAGTCATGTGTTTCAATATTACAGATCATGTGTTATAATACTACATGTCATGTACAGTCATGGAAATGCAAGTATGTTATCATGAATTAAAAAATAATTAAAGAAAGATTATAAAATTTTCATGTGCAAAATTCAATATGAAAACGGGGATGGGAGAAACTATATGATGGACAAGAGCCTTGCCGTATAAGAATTGATTGTCTTGTTAGGGCCGGGATTCTTTTACTGCAGCGGTCTGGATGATTACTGGATCACCAATTGATATTTACCCAGAGTGGTAAGTCCGTCACTGTAATTCAGTACGGAACGTGATTGAGTGCCTAGCGGCATGTCATGATTCAGTACCATGAATATTGGGGTTGGGTCCCGGGTATGCAAGGGCACTTATACGACAATAGAGAATAGCGTTATCTTATCCATTAATACAGTTTCAAAATTTAATTGGACGATAACTGAGACCAATAGAATATATGATTAAATAGATAGAGTAATTATTGTCATGCTTATTTATATATGCATTTATTTATGCTTGTCTTCATGTTAATTTATATGTTGCCTTAATGTTAATTTATATGTTGTCTTCATGTTAATTTATATGCACACAAGCAACACTGACATAAACATGCTCATGCACACTGATATTCCTGTACTATGATAGTACAGGAATTCTCTTTTTAAATGTGTTACTTGCTGGGTTTAATCACATGGGTTTTGAACCCAGATTTGGAACGTGAATAAGGGGATCCAGCCCCAGTTGAAAACCCGTACTTCGTTGGACATATCGAGTGACAATAGGCAAGTGAAATACCCCTGAAGAACTTTTGTATATTTTGTTTATATTTCCTTTTGTCTGGGCACTGCTTGCTCTTTTGATTATTTTATGTTCATATTTAAAGCAGTGTGTCATTTTATGTAATGAACTTTTGTATAAATATAATCTTTTCAGTTTCAGACATGTTATTTATTCATCTGATTGTAGCAGTAGTTACGGTTATTCCAAGATCCTGTGATTGTTGGGTTGTCTAGCACAAATTATAAATAACGTCCTTCGTTTTGGGAAGCAGCTAAAAAACGGGGGCGTTACAGGGTGGTATCAGATCCTAGGTTTAGGTGGAAGACCATAGGACTACTACCACATAAGAACATGTCTGTGACTTATTCGTAATAATTGTTTTTTATTCTTTGATATCTATCAGATTTAGTATCGTGCATATCCTATTGTTTTCTATTCGTTTGAGGTGTCTATCTTGAATTTTTTTTATTGATTCTTATCTGGACCGTTATAGAACAATATCGATCCAATTTTTGACCAATATGTCCCTTAATGATTAATAATGAAGAATTTTATGCCAACTTGCTAACTATTAATAGAAATGGACATGATGTCATTCTAAACATGAAATAGTTTAATACCTTCCATGAGGTGAATGCAGTAAAAGAAGAGTAGTTGAATTTAGAATTTGCCCTTAAGCATTCTAAGGAAAAAAAAGAAAAATAATATTATACTTGTATTTTTCTTGAAGATTGAGGAGATATAAATGTTGATGAATTACAATAATCAATATTTGTAGACTTGATAGAGTAAGTATAGTTGGCAAGATTAACTAGTCAAATGAATTATATAAAAAAAACAACCTTTGGAAGAATAAGTGTAAAAATATAAAGAGATCTTAGAACACTGGAAATTTTGTAGAATTAGTCAAGTTGAAAGTAAAGGATAAGAAATTAATAATAAAGTATAAATTTTATCATAGCGGAACATGACATCGTATTATGATTGTCTTATTCATTACTTTTGTTGATCATTCCCATTGGATATTTTGTATCTTCTATTTGAATATTATCATAATACGATTCATGTCCTGAGTCTTTATACATTACAAGTCTTATTGAGTCGGCGAGGCAATTGTAGAGAGATATTCTCTGGCGTCAGCAATTGCAGTCGCTTGATAAGATCATCGTGTGTGATTGAATTCTATAGTCATGAATTCACTTTTATCCTATATCCCTACTATTTATAGTCTTGTTATTTTGGTATTGTAATAGTTCTGATTTATTTTCTCTTATAAAATCCATTACAATAGGACCTAGAAATGGACTCTATAAAAAAATTTTGTCACTTGTATCTTACACATTACTTAATCAGGATGGCGTGGCACTCCAAATTAGTAGCAGTTATTTCTGATTAAGTTTTATCTTGTTTTTGTGTCCCTTCACCCAAATAAAACTTCAAGAATAAATTGGGATTCCTGACTATCCATTATCATTCCTATCAAAAATGAAAGTCGTTCATTATGTATTCTATATATCATAATTGAAAAAGCGCTTATTTAGAAGTACAAAATAGTAAATCTATCAAAAATAGACTTGAGAAAAGGCTTAAAGTTTTTGTAATTGTTCCAGAAGAAATGAAATAAAAATATAAAAAGCGATATGTAAGGATTATTAACTAATGAGAGAAATCTTAAAAGATAAATTAACATTATTAGTTCTTATTTTATGAGATATACAATTAACAAGAGATTCAGCTTGGGAGTTTGAAAAGAATATCAGGATAGAATACATATACCCTTTCTCATGATCAAAAACATCAATTAAATTTCGAGGACGAAATTTTTTTATTAGGTGGGTAGAATATAATACCCCAAATTTTGAGCTATCTGTACTGCTTTTTCTAGACCAGTGGTGCCGAATAAGTTAACCGAAGTCAATTTTAGACACCGAAATAACTTTCGGTTAGCGTAACTTTAAATCCACAAATCCAAATGACATTCGGTCTTCGCGATTATTAGTTTTGTAATATTTAGGATTTTTGGATATTTTTCTTACAAGGCCGAAAAATACTCCCAAAATTACTAATTTAAGAATATTAAAATTATCTTTCTAATTACTTCGGAATTTCGGTTCATTTATTCCGGACATCGAAACAACAAATGGATAATTTTGTAGTGTTCCTCTCGTCGAGCACTACGTCCTACATAAATTTGGTAGTATTTGGAGAATGTTACATGAAACCAAAATTATTAAATTATTAAATAAATTAATTAATTAAAATAAATAAAACTGTGTTGTGCTATCATTACGAGCAAAAGAGGAGTGGCAGCAGGGTTAGGTGGCCGTATGAAAAACCAATTGAAAAAAAAGAGAAAAATAAAATAAATATAAACCCACCCCTCCCTAATCTCTCTGCTTCAGTCTCTCCCTCACTGTTACTCCCTCTCATTTTCTCTGCCTGCATTATATAGAACCAAATATATATATATATATATATATATATATATATATATATATATATATATATATATATATATATATATATATATGTATATATATATATATATATGTATATATATATATATATATGTATATGTATATATAACACTGGGCCGGCCAGCCCATCCCAGTAAAAGAAAAAGGAAAAAAATGAATGAAATGAGTGGGCTTGGGCTTGGGTCTGGGCCTGAAAGAAAAGAAATAAAAATAAAAATAAAAATAAATGGGAATTTAGTGGGCCTGGGTCTGGGCTGGACAGAAAAGAAAAGGAAAATAAAATTAAAATAAAGATATGAAAAAGTGAAAATTTAGTAGGCTTGGGCTTGATGGATTAAATAAATAAGATATTTGAATTGGACTTGACTTGGATTAATTTGACATAATTAATAATAGTAATAAATTAGATTTTAATTAAAAGAGAAATGTATATTAATATATATGATTGAGCCTTAAAATGTAATAAATGCATACATTGGGTTTAAAAAATAATGCAGTATTATATGATTCACTTGATTTCCAAATTGGGTTATTGATTGGCATTAAGAATTTAACCATATTATTGAAATAATTTTAATGATATGCATTGTGTTACAATTGTGCACTAACATCTATCATGCTACAAGTCATGTGCCTTAATATTACAAATCATGCGTACTAATATATCATGTGTTAATTTATCATGCTACAAGTCATGTGTTTTACATATCACGAGTTTTGATATTACAAGTCATGTGTTTTACATGCCACGTGCTTTGATATTACAAGTCATATGTTTTAATATTACAGATTATGTGTTATGATACTACATATCATGTACAGTCATGGAAATGCAAGCATGTTATCATGAACTGAAAAATAATTAAAGAAAGATTATAAAATTTTCATGTGCAAAATTCAATATGAACACGGGGATGGGAGAAACTATATGATGGATAAGAGCCTTACCGTATAAAGATTAATTGTCTTGTTAGGGCCGGGATTCTTTTACTACAACGGCCTGGGTGATTACTGGATCACCAATTGATATCTACCCAGAGTGGTAAGTCCGTCACTGTAATTCAGTACGGAACGTGATTGAGTGCCTAGCGGCATGTCATGGTTCAGCGTCATGAATATTGGGGCCGGGTCCCGGGTATGCACGGGCACTTATACGACAATGGAGAATAGCGCTATCTTATCCATTAATACAGTTTCAAAATTTAATTGGACGATGACTGAGACCAATAGAATATATAATTAAATAGATAGAGTAATTATTGTCATGCTTATTTATATATGCATTTATTTATACTTGCCTTCATGTTAATTTATATGTTGCCTTCATGTTAATTTATATGTTGCCTTCATGTTAATTTATATGCACACAAACAACACTGACATAAATATACTCATGCACACTGATATTCCTGTACTATGATAGTACACAAATTCTCTTTTTAAATATGTTACTTGCTGGGTTTAATCCCCTGGGTTTTGAACCCAGATTTGGAACGTGTAGAAGGGGATCCAGCCCCAGTTGAAGACCCGTACTTCGTTGGACATATCGAGTGACAATAGGTAAGCGAAATACCCCTGAAGAAATTTTGTATATTTTGTTTATATTTCCTTTTGTCTAGGTACTGCTTGCTCTTTAGATTCTTTTGTGTTCATATTTAAAGCAGTGTGCCATTTTATGTAATGAACTTTTATATAAATATAATCTTTTCAGTTTCAGACATGTTATGTATTCATCTGATTGTGGCAGTAGTTACGGTTATTCCAAGATCCTCTGACTGTTGGGTTGTCTAGTACAAATTATAAGTAGCGTCCTCCGTTTTGGGAAGCAGCTGAAAAACGGGGACGTTACACATTATGAAACCCGTTATATTGCGTTACGTAACCTAACAGAACCCCAGCGCTACGTAACAACTGAAAATAACTCAGTGCATGCCATAACAGTATGTTTTTTATATTATTTTACGTTATATTACATAACGTTACGTTATATTACGCTAGTTACAATTATTTTTTTAGTAATTTCTATATTATTGTTTATTATTATTTTATTTATTAGCGAATTGTTGTAATTTTTTTATTAATTGTTGGCTTATTTGATTGTTTGTAAAATTACTAACTTATTAATTTGCAATTATTTTCTTATTTGCTTGTTGTAATTCCTCTCTGATTATTAAAATATCTTACTTGTTAATTTTATTAAATTTTTAACTGAACTAAAATCAATAATTATAAATAAGATAAATTGAACATTGCAAAATATAAATTACAATAATGATAATAACTGGAGTTGAAATAAAAAGTTGAAATCTTGTTTTCTTACATAAATGATGATTGGAATTGCGGTTTGGAGACTTAATATGATTTATAAAGATAAATGTGAAAATTATTGTAAAACTTAATATAAAATTAGAATAGATTATGTATTACAAAATGGTTTTATATTATTGTTTTAGATATTTTAAATTTATTTTTGAATTTAAAAATTATTTTATATAGTTTTATATTTATTTTTAATTAAATAAATAGGAAATTGCATAACTTACGTTATGCGTTACGTTATATGCGACATAACCTAACAGAGAAAAAATATTACGTTATCGTTATCACTATTTTAAACATTGGTTCGGACATAGTATTTTCTAGCATAATTGCCCCGAAGCAGAGGATTGTATGGAGTCAAAGAGAACATCCCACATTCCATTGAGGTATTTACAGTGGAAGACCCACTAGAGGTTAAATTCTTTAATGATTCGACAATTAAAACTTTCCTTGTGAGGAGATGGGATTGTATCTTTATAGTACTTGATATTATTAGTTTGGCTTGGTGAGATATTTTGTGAATTTGCTGAGGGTGAAGAAATCAGATTGGGTCTAACTTCCATATCGAAGTGACATGAGGTGGCACTAGTCCTAAATCCTAATCAAGAGATAGCAGGCCGCAGGTGCCTGATGGGCTTCTTTGCCTTGGACCTTCTAAGAGCACAAATTTGGATTCAACACTTTCATTCACCTATTTCACTTACTTTGAAATAAGTCATGTTAGCCTATGGAAGATCAATAGTCTCTTTGCAGAAGAATGAGTTGCATTTTAGTTAAATTGCCCTAATCTACCATTGGCTTGTTCTACCATTGGCTTATTCTGTATCAAGTCAAAATAAAGTAAGAGGGTTATGATAATTCTCTAACAGCTAATATAAAAACTTATCAAATATTATGACGTGTTGGAAATTGAATTTTGTTGGCGTAACTCTATTGAACGACATGCTATATTGGACATGTGATGCATTAAAAAAAGTGTCAAAATTGCTAAGTCATCATCCAGAAGTGACGCACCATGTCAATACCTAAATGTGGTGTTAAATATGAGAGGATTCTCACAACTTAATAAGCAAGTGAGAGCAAAAAAAATTAGCTTATAAATATAGGATTCAAATAAATTAGCAGAGTAAGTTGATAATTATAATTAGAAGGAGGATTAATATTCTATGTACGTAGGAGACTAAAGGCTAGTAAATTAGCAAGTAAGTTGATAACTATAATTAAAAGGAGGGTTAAAATTTTATGTATGCAGGAGACTAGAGATTAAGTGAGAAAGTTAGAGTCATAGAGTTTTGGGGTTGTAAACTTTGGTATACGGACAAAAATAGAAATCATAATGGATTGGTGTGATCATAAATAAATAATTATTTGGAGATGTAGTGGAGGTTAGGAAGAAAAATGATAGAATTTTATTAAACTTATTTTAGAAAAGGAGATTCTTAATATCATTAATGTCTATCCACCACAGATATAATTTGATGAATCTGATAAATGTCAATTTTAGTAGGTTCTGCATAAGATGGACATGAAATATTCATTAGAGAAAAACTCTTTATTGATGGAGACTTCAATGGGCATATATGAAATAGTAGTAATTGGTTTGATAGTATACATGGAAGATTTGATTTTTGGAGAAAAAAGTAAAGTATGTAACTTGATTTTAGATTTTGCTTTTTCTTATAATTTAATTAAGTGAATACTTAGTTTAAAAGGAGAGTTTCTCACTTGATTACTTTTAGAAGTATATTGAGTATAGACCAAATAGATTTTTTAAACTAGTTTTATAGATAGAGATAGTTGCATCGATTATAAAATAGTATCAGGTAAGAGTAACCCAACATAATCTCTTAGTTTAAATGTTATGATTAAAACAAGACTTAGAAAGATTAAACATAAATTATATCATAAGATTAAGTGCAGCGGTTAGAAAGAAACCAAAGAGTTTTGTAGATAGAGTGATATAAAAAAGCATATTAGAAGACCCATGATAGTCCCAACATAACATAGAATAAAATAACTTACTGTATTAAGAGGGTAGTTAAAAATACACTTCGTGATCCGAGGGATGGCATCCATATAAGGATAATAATTTAGCAGTTAATGAATGGTGCCGCCATTTCCTCACCTTCTGTAACGCCCCTATTTTTCAGCTGGTTTCCAAAATGGAGGACGTTACATAAAAGTTATAATAGACAATCCAACAGTCACATAATTTTGAAATAGCAGTAACTACTGCCACAACAGATGGATAAATAACATGCTTGAAACTGAAAAGATTCCATTCATATAAAAAGTTAATTATACAAAATGGCACACTGCTCTAATATGAACACAAAATAATCAAAAGAGAAAAGCATTATTCAAACAAAGGAAATGTAAATAAAATATACAAAAGTTATCGAAAAGTACTTTGCTTTTTATTGTCGTTCGGTCTGATCAATGAAGTACGAGTTCTCAGTTGGGGCTGGTTCTCCTTCGTTTTCTAAACCTGGGTTCAGAACCTAGGGGATTAAACCAAATAAGTAACACAAGAAAAAGATATATGTACTATCACAGTACTAAGATAAATAATATGTTAATAAATTATGTTGATGTTAAACGTGCCACGTGGATAATGAATAATAAAATAGCAAGACTATATATGTTATTTGCAAATATTAGGCAAATATCATGTAAAAATGACAAGTTCAGATTATGTTCTTATTAGCATTTGAAACTAAATAATGGATAAAATGACGCGCAATTTTTCATATTATACAAGTGTCCGTACGTACTTGGGACCTGACCTCAAACCCATGACGCTAAACCATGACACACTGCTAGGTGTTCAAGTCAAACTCCATACCGTGAAACAGTAATGGACATCACCCTTATGGTGACTCATGTATCAAACTGTGGCTCAGTATCACACAGTGTTGCTGCAGTAAAACTCCTCAGCACCTTAATTAAGAAGTTGATCAATAAGATTTTTATACAATACAGTTCTTATTCATTATGTTGTTTTTCCAAATTTCCCTGTCAATAATATATAATATACATGAACCTATGAAAATATATGGTTTGCCAAGTCAAATTGTGAACACGTCTTTTAATAGAATGTGGAATTCAAAGAACCAATTTAATTTAGGTAAGACTTCTTTATTATATTCACACATATGTCCATCAATTTTCATTCATGAACCAATTCACATTGTACTACTTGGTACAATTAAGGTCCTTGTAGTAAGCAAAGTTAATAATCTCGTAATGCTTTCTTAATATACTTAATTGCTGGATAATTAAACCTGGTTAAATATTTATTGCGATAAATTTTATATTGTCGTTGCAGCTTGTTATGCATCTGAACTAGCTGACCCGGCTCAAAATATATTAGTTGAAAACTTGTAGTCCTACACTTAAAGTGATATGGAGACCACATTGCTCCCAAGAAAACTATATATATATATATATATATATATATAGAGAGAGAGAGAGAGAGAGAGAGAGAGAGAGAGAGAGAGAGAGAGAGGTTTGTCTCACTAAAGCAATAATCAGCATACATGGTCATGTTGTCATATGCAGAAACATTTTAGTCCCAATCCCAACTTCAAATGTACATAAGTAGTGGCTACATCCAGCCTAGACATATAAACTGTCATCTAACTTTAGCAGTTTAAATAATTTCCTTCTAGGAATTATGCATCAGCTTAGAAGGTTGAAGTCAGTCGATTACTCCTTGATCTTGTTCATATTTTTCTTCAGTCACTAAGCACCAGCTTAGAGGACTGAAGACGGTTGATTGCCGATCAAAATTTTGCAATGGCCTACATGCGACTTCTGATTGGGTGGTGATATTCCAACAGATCAAGGAGTGAAAACAGAGACAGCCAAGCAAATAAAATGTTTAAATGCCAAGAAAATATAAATGAGAAGGTCCCTTTGTTATAGATTTAATTATTCCCATCTAAATCATGCCATACCAAGAGGATGACATCATAACTATTTTAAAGATGAAAATAGAAAATACAACTAAAGAAAATATAAATTCTAGAGAGGTGGACGTAGTTACTTGCCTTAGCTCAACCGTAGCTCTCAATTTTTGCTGTTGCGTCTCGAGATTGAACAGGAGAATCTCTGGAGATTGAATGGGGAAGATTGAACAGGAGAATCTCTGGAGATTGAATGGGGAAGGAAAATTTTGGGCTTTTAAGTTTTATATATTATTAACTTGTTTATCTTCTTTAATAATTTCCTGCATGGGATGGAATGATACTTAAGCTTTACCCAATGCGGCCCTTATTCTCTACTCCGCAGCACACCACTGACCCAGCTTCTCTTGACAGTACAGCATGACCTGGGAAGGAGATTGGATTTAAAAATTATTTACTTATTATTATTTTTCCCAATTTCGGTGCAACATTCTCTAATTGTTACCAATTTAGTATAGTGCGTAGGGCTCGATGAGAGAAATATTACAAAATTATTTATTTGTTATTTTGATATCTGGAATAAAAAATTAAAATTTCGAAATAATTAGAAAAATAATTTTAATATTATTAAAATAACAAATTTGAGAATATTTTTCGCGCTTGCAAGGAAAATTTCTAAAAATCTTAAATATTAGAAAACTAATAGGCGCGAAGATCGAATGTCATTTGAAGTTGCGGATTTAAAATTACGTCAATCGAAAGTTATTTTGGTGTTCACCGAAAGTTTCGATAGCCTTATGTGGCATAATTAGATTTAAAAAAGAAATACAGGTAGCTTAAATTTTGGGGTATTACACCTTCTCTTTCATTTATCTTCTCTTCCGAGTCTAAGTTTGATCTTTGAATTTGATTGCCGACAAATCTAAAATTTGATTTTAACGAGTTTAAAGTTTGATTTCCAACAAGTTTAGAGTTTGATCTCATATTTACTTAGAGTTCTCCTGCAGACCTTTTCCACAATTCTCGATTTTGGAAAGATTCCTCCAGGTAGAATTCTAATGGCATTCTATTTTGCATATTGGCTGCTTGGTTTTTATTGATTTCTTCTTGCAATTTGGAGCATGGTATTTGATATTTTTTGGTTATTTTTAGTTGCAGAGTTTGCATTTTTAAATTTCTTCTTAATTATTTTTATTACAAAATTCAAATAGAATAAGAAATTAGAGACCGCTATATTATTTATTTGCTCCTCCGTTCATTATTGCAATCTCCAACTGTTTCAGGCTCCGTGAACTGTTCTTCAATTCTGTGCTCGATCCATACTTGTTCGAGATTTCCAACCTCTCCAAGCAGGGGAGAGACTTCGTCACAACCGAGAAATCACCCAAAAAATCGACGTCATGAAGATAAAGTTACGAAGACCGGAGAAGTCTGTGTCGCTCTCAACTTGGAGTGATTCGATGTGCATCGAGCACGAACACACCACTGAGAACATCCACGCTATGATCTTCAAGAGCCAGCGCATTGATTTCCAGCGACACCAGGATGCTTATCTCAATATCCAACTGCTTCAGACTCCCTGAAACGATCTTCACTTCATTGCTCCTGTACGACTTGCTCAAGATGCAGCCCAACCTCTCCAAGCATGGGGGAGACCTCGCTACAGCTGACATATCAACCATAAATTCGACACAGAACAGATGAACAAAGCGCAAGTGCGCAACCAACGGAGGTGAGAGAAGTCGATGCCTTCCTCGACTCTGAGGTGTTCGATGACCAGCTCTTCAAGAGAGGATAGAGAGAAGAACTCGCTCGGTAAGTTGAATCTCTTGAAATTGCAGCTACTAATGTGCAGCTTTGCCAAGCGCTTCTAATGGAAAAAACAAGCACTTAGATTGATATTTCGGCTACCCACGTTAGCGTGCAGCGACATGAGGCAGCTATGGAGGAGGAGGCTGCTAGTGGTGTCGGAGTGGGAGCGCAGCGGAGATCAAGGCGTGGGGCGAAGGTCCAGAAGTGGAGTGAGCGATGGGACACGGCGCTTGACTTAGGATCCCCGTGGGTAGAGTTAGGGATGGGGGGTGCCGGAGATTGGGTGGGCGCTGGACCTAGAGGAGCGCCGGGGAGACGAGCGCAGATGAGGCGGGAACGACCGGGTGGGGGCAGAGATAGAGTTATAGATGAGGCAGGAGCGACGGAGGAAGAGCCTCTCCAGCAAGGAGTAACCAAGGAAGAGGCTCTTAGACAAAGAAATTTTGGGAAAAATTAGGTCATGACTACCAATTGAATATGACAGGAGAGCGAGAGGAGGGAAGAGGGTTAAATTTGGATAAAAGTTTGGACGCAGAGAGTAAACATGTGATTTTTCAAATTGGGCGTTTGGTGTAAAGAGTAACTGAATGTCAAGAATAAATTTTCGTGTGTAAATAGAATTCCCGCGTATAAATAATCTTATGATGAATTCTTCTGGAAATTGGATTGTTCCAACTCATTTTCTTGCAACCAAACAAGAAAAATAATGGAAATTGAAATATATTTTTTGCCTCTTGCTGTATCATCCCAATTATCCAAAGGGAAATTCTAAACGATCACACCACTTGACTTAGTGAGCACCATTTGATTGGTGAACGAGCACACTACTTGACTGAGTGAGCACCATTTGCTTAGTGAGGACTACCTCTCTCTTTTTTTCTCTTTTAAAAAAAGAGAGTTTTTTTTTATAAGCACCTACTTTCTTCTAATTTTAACTTTCTCATATCAACGTTTTCCATTTTCCTCACTCTCATCCTCTCAAATCCATGGCTCTTCTATGCTCGTCCCCCCCCGCTCGTCCCCTCCCCGCTCGTTCTAGCGGTCGCCTCCTCCCCGGCTCACCCATCTGGCAGGTCAGCCACTCCACCTCACATCAACCCCTCACCTAAACCGACCGTCCACACTCTGCCAGCTCAACGCCTCCCTCATCAAAGTGCCCTCCACTCCTCTCCCATCACTGTCCCCACCATTCTTATCATAATGTATGCCGAGTGCGAGAATCTCGCTAGCGCACTCAACGTATTCAACAAAATACTCGAACAAGACTAAGTCTCCTAAACTCTGTTATCGTCGTACTTTAAGTATTCGATTAAATGTCCGAACGAGACCAAGATGAAGGGGAGCTTCCTAAGAAAAAAAAAGTGATAAAATTGTAATTTTTACTAGTTAGGATAGTTAGGATGTGTGGTGCTCACCAAGCCAAGTTGTGTGCTCCCTTAGAATTTCCCTTATCTAAATTGCTTTCAAGCAACCAATCTGATCCTAAGAAACATGATATTAAAAGTCCAAGAAAAGAAAGCGGAGGCTTCGAATTCTAAAGAATGAGAAAGTACTTTGGTCATATTTTTATTAAAAAAAAAGAATTGAGGGAGAATAAATTACAAGAGAAAGCGTATGGAAGCTTTTGAGGAAGTTGAATGAGAAACAAGACGCGGTAATGGGAAATAAGAGTCAAAGCACAAAAATGAAAGGTTATTTTTAGCTTTTGTCCTTGAAAAATTCCAAATAAACGGAGCTAGCAGATTTATCATGAGCATAGCGGAGTAGAATGATGTGGACAAAACAATCTAGAAATAAACCTAGAAACCTGACTTTATATAATAATAATAATTATAAAAAAAAATGTCAAAATAAGTATCGGAAAATTCTATGCACCCACCCCTTTACTATGTGGGCCCACCCAAAACAACTTCTAAGTTCTTAAAAGGGGCTCACTTAGGAAAAAGGGTGGGCTCGTTTAGAACTTCCCCGAGCGTTGATTTGGCATGGAACGGTGATAGGGGGACATCAGATTTAGGGATCAACCTGTACTTGTAGTTGTCCCTCTAGTCGGGGACAGTTCAGTCATTTGCTGGGGTAACCCTAGGGACGGGAAATTCTATTTGCACCCTGCTATTTACTTTTGACGCACTGGTTACTCTTTGCACCTGGATTTCGATTTGAAATATGAGCAATTTACTCTCTGTGCACTTTTTAGTTTACAAATTTGTCCTTCACTAACTTTATCTTTCCTGTTGCAGCAAATTCCCCCAAATTTACCCGAGAAACTCGTTCTTCCATCCCGATCGGAGTCCTCCCCACGATCGGAGTCCTCCTCACCGTCATCGCCTCCAGATCGACCGCTGTTCTCCACTCCCGGCCAAAAATTCGTCGCCAACCGCCGCCGCCTAACTTTCCCGGCGTTATCCTCCTTCCTTGACTACCGCATCAACCTATTCCTCCTTTATCGGGCACCCTTCATCCTCTGCTTTGTTCACACTTCGGATGCTTTAAACCCTTGCTTCGTTCAAGCTTCAGATGCCCGCAACCATTCAACCAGCAAGAGAAGTTTGATTCTTGAGGTAAATGGTTTTTTTTTTTTTTTTTATTGTGAGGGCTTGTTGATTGAGTACATAGTAGTGAAAAGTGTGTTTATTTACTTAGGATTGATTAAATTTGAACTTTATTCTTGATATTGCATAATTCCCTACTCAATTCTTCTAATACAATCGGTTTTTTTTTTTTTTTTTGATATTGATATCCTTCTCTTGGAAATTCCTACAAAAACATTGAATAAGTTTATTTTTCTACTAAAATCACTGAATGCTTCGTTTTCAAACATAAGAATCTTAACTTTTTTTGGTTGGATTATTATCCAATTCAACGAAAAATAAAGAAGAAGGCTCTGTGTATTAATATTTCTTATTTTGTTGGTTTATGTGGGTGTTTGGGCATTACTACTGGACCTGCAAAACCCTGGATTTTGAACCTAAGACTGCTTTTGGATGTATTAACATACGAAATTATTATATTATTAGGTATCCATACATTTAACTGAATCTTAGAATTGGTTAAGTGTTGAAAATTTTAAAGTTAAAATAAAAAATAAAACCATGGGCACATGTGAGAAAGTCTAGTGAACTGAAATTTCTAATATAATGATTTTTGTATGTCTTCATATTTTCTTTCATATCCAAATACTCATACGAAACATAAAATAATTTTTCCAAAATTACAACTGAAATGTAATAATTTCTTGATTGTATTGGACATCTAAATGCAGCCAGGTTCATATTTATATGTTCAAGACTTGTTTTGAAGTTCAGCCTTGCATAATATTTGCTTTTATATGACCAATATGCATGTCAAATTTAAGATAGCTAGTTTATAAGGCTTGTCACGAATATAGATTGGTAGTCTCAGTTCTTGGTGAATTAGTTAACCGAAGTCTGAAGCTTTAGTTGGATTTGGGATTGCGACTTAGCTTGAAATTTTGAGTAATACATCTCCTTTCCCTACTTACTCATAATTGAACTTATTGCTCAACAGGAGTTTCATGCTTGAGCATAGGATGGTGAAGTTTGTTGGAAAATAGGGAAACAAAAGGATAATGTCTTTGCTATTAGACAACAATTAATTTGCTTCCCTATTTATTAGAGTTACACACCATGATCATTACTATGAAACTGCAAGAAACCTATACTTCCAATATATATAAGCTTTGTTACGTCTAATTTGATTTGTATAAATGAACAAACAGAATTTTTGTAACAACATGCATACATAGAATTTTCTAATTAAAAGAATATCTTAAAAACATAAAAGAAAACAAAGAAGAAGGTATCTTGAGTCAAAACATTACACCATTAGTCAGGTTCAACTAACTTTTGACAATTAGAATATATTTTCTATTCATTATACAGCAGAAAGTACTGAGTTTTTTATTTTAAAGTAGCCCATTCACAAGAACCAAAATACAATAGATAATGTCACAAAAAATAAATAACAATTTATGCAAAAGGATGGGGGATATAACCATTGTTTGAGCTCAAACAAAAAGCTTGTTAGTTGTATATAGATAGTTCTACTCTTTGTTTGTTGTGCCCTAGGCTAAGAGACAGTAGATGGAATGAAATTTTCTCAATATGGCTATACATGCTGGAGCTCCTAGAAACGGACAAAAGTCACAAATTATCATAATTTCTCTTCAGTTTTTTTTTTCCATACAAATTATTGTTAACTTCAATAGAAATAGCAACGAGGTTCTAAATATCATATATTTTCAATAGATGGAACATGCTGGATCATCCCGCATTCGTCCAATGGCATCGAACAGAAGAAAGAAAATATGCTCGAAGGCGCGTAGCACCTCAAGCATGCCAGAAATCGAAAACCAACCACCTTTTCTGGTCGAGAGAGACGCAGTGTCACCTGTTGTGTTGAGGTCTGATCCTCCTACATCTGCGCTGACAGATACGGATGAAGGAGAGTATGAAGAAGACATCTCTCGTCCGATCCAAGGAGGACCAGTGGACATGACAATTCTCAAGAGTTTTCGAACACACGTGGCTTTCTTAATTATAAAAGGAGAGGTTAGTTGAATTATATTATTATGCAATCTTCAATGCAAGTTTATAATGATAAATATGATCAAAGAAAAGAAATATTTGCAGGAAAGTGAGCCACTACATTGCCTTAATCACACAAAAAAGATTTCGGCATGGGATTTGAGTACGAAGCACACGATTCATAGAGTTGATTAGAAAATCCACGTTATTTCCCTTGGTGGCTTGCTCGTACAATACGTAAGTAGGGTTAAAATTTCAGTTTTTGTGGAGAGATGGCACCCCGAGACAAACACCTTTCACTTGCCATTTGGAGAAATAACAATAACACTAGACGATGTTAGTTGTCTTCTCAGTCTGCCTGTGACAGGTAAATCAGTTTTTCAGCATGAAGGGGCAAATGTTCAGCTTGCTATTCATGTGTTAGTCCATTCGCTTTGTGTTAGCCACTCCGATGCATTAAATGAAATAAACACAAAGAGTGGGGCTTCAGTCAGACTTGATTGGCTTCGGGAATAGTTCATTGGCGTCACCGATAATGACTCTGATGAAAGGATTAATTTTGCCGTGAGAGCGTATCTTCTATATCTTCTTGGTTGTATGTTATTCGGTGACAAGACCGGGACCAGAGTTTCCATTGACTACTTGCCCCTTTTGCACAACCTTGAATTAGTGCACACTTATGCATGGGGTGCTGGAGCATTAGCATATTTGTACAGACAGTTGGGACTCGCGTCTAGAGAGGCACAGATAGCCGGCTATCTAACTCTCCTTCAAGCGTGGATATTTGGCCACTTTCCTAAGCTCCTTCCGGTAGTGAATAGTTTATATAAATCAGAACAACCGCAGGCATGCAGATGGATAAGTCGTCGGGAGACTAACGTAAGTGTGGATCATGTTCGTGTTTTACGATCGACACTTAACCAACTTATTCCATCCGAGGTAAGATATGTAAATATATCATACAAATTTATTTAATTCAATGAAGATAGCAATTAATTGTTCATTTTGGATTTTACTATTTTTTTCTATGCTGCAGGTCATATGGGATCCATATCGCTCGCTGAGAGACCATCACCCATTTAAGGAAGTTTCTTATTATATGGGTACGATACGAGTTAGAGACATAGCCGAGCCACACCTCCCTGTGCGAGTATTGCGGCAGTTTGGTCGTCGCCAACATATTCCTTCTTCACCGTTTGCTCCAATCCGCGAAAAGAGAGGAATATCTAGTAACAAGTATCTTGTTAAGTACGGCCACACTGAAGCAATGTGGGTTGATTGGGAAGACCACGTGTTATCACAAGAGCATCGTGGGGCTCCAGCAACTAACCCTTCTGAGTGTACCCTGGATTATATTGCATGGTACTCTTAGATGTCTTGACGGTTTATAGGACCAGTTGATGATGGGGACAAGCAAGATATTCCTCAGCCCATTGATGAGGTTAGAATGTGATTGCTCTATCAAATATGACCTAATTTGAATATGATTTTTATCTTTTTTATTGTTTCTAATTATTCTTAATTTATTGCAGAGAATTGAACAAATTACTGCTGTTGTTCGTCCATTTTTGAACCAAGGGCCTAGAGAAAGCAAGAAATATCCGGGATTGCTTTATACGACAATGGAAAAGATCATGTCCATTATCACCGGTAGTACACAAAGTGAAGAAGTTCCAGAGACCAGATCTCCAGAATCACATAGAGTTAGTGGAAGACGGTGTTCCGTTAGAAAGAGTTCTAGGAGAAAGTGATAACATCTTGTATTTCAAAATGTAATACTGTTAGTATAAACATGTTCAGAAAGAATAGTGTTGTGTGACGTGATATATTTTACTTATTCGAGAACCTTTTGTTATGACTATAGATTTTATATAAATTAAGTTTTGTTTGTAATTTTGTTAATGGAAAGTTATTCATGTTGTAGATTATTTCATGGAGTACATCTCAATCGGAAAGCCTTGATTACAAATTTGGCATTGTATGTTTCAGTTGAATTCAAATTCCTATATAATTAAATTTAACATTTTAGACTGTTACAATTACTGTTGAAGTTTGATGCAGCTTGTTTTTTGACTTTCACAATGAAATTTTCAGAATTTTGATTGCCAAGTAACTTCTTCAAATCAGCTAAAAATATTAAGAGTTAAGGCGTCTAGTTTTATCATAGATTCATAATCAATTCACTGTAACAATGGAACTGAAGTTTTGGGGAGGTGGTTAGTTTGTGAAGATTCTTGTGGTAATAGAAAATTTACCATAAAATGTAGAACCAATTGATTACTTTTCGTCTTTCATTTTCTATCTATTTAAGACAAAGGGCAGTCTAGAGTACAAGTTTAGGATAGTTCATCAAAACATATTAATATTAAGTTTGAAACATAACTTAATATGCTAATAGGGTTAATAGGGTTGATTAAAACTTTATGTTAATAGGGTTGCTTTCTGGTCGGCTTGTACAAGCCGACTATTACCAAAGTCGGTCGGTGTGTACAAACCGGCTATAACTCAACTGGTCGGCTTTCACAAACCGACCCAGTGAACACTGGTCAGTTTTCACAAGCCGACCAAATGTCCACTGGTCGGTTTATGAAAGCCGACCAGTGGAAAACATCATCTGGCTACAGCAATGGACTCCGAATTTTCATCCCTATAAAATTCGTACTTCGGTTGCTCAGATATGGATCCGGACTGAAACAGGGCCTGTATCTTCCCATTTTTTCTTCTGCTGAGAAGAGAAAGAAAGAATACAGCTTTGTTTACGATCGGAAGACGAATGAGATCAGAAAGGCCAAAAGTCGCCTTTTGTACAGCCCGACTAGCTTGTTTGTTTGTTTGGATGTACAACCAGACCAGTGTTCATTAATTGAGGAGTAATACAGATAAAAGACTTAACTACATTAATAAACTTCACAAGTGTCAACATGAAGTACAAGATTCATATTTACAACACAATTATCTCTTGTGTGGCAACGTTCGGTCCCACAATGGATCGAAATTGCTGAATTCTCTCCAAATATGGTGTTTCCCATCCATTGGCTTCATGATGGTGATGACGCTGCCAATTAAGTACAACGTTGGGGACTGGGTGAAGTGGAGAAAAATATACCTAAATTAATGGAAACTAAATTAGTATAAATATATAAAGCCTTATAAATATTGCAAGTATCGAGAACTACTCTTACCGGAACAAAATGACATTCAACAACAAAGGCAATTCCAATTTCTTTCCTTTGGAGCACTGACAAAGGTGGGGACGTTCTGAGTGGTAGAAAAGTAAGACATTGTGCCTTAGAAATGAAGAATAGAACCACGTCATACCGTGATGCTATAAGATGTCCTATGTCCGGCATAGTCATCCAATGATCGACTCGGGAAAAATCTTGGAAGTAATTTAATATCCTCGTCAACTCCTGAATACGACCAGTGTCCCCAAAAATGCTAATGTATTCTGTATGATGGTTATGGAGCTCATTAATTAAGTCTCTGCGTACTTGACTCCACTGGTCCTCACAAAGTCCCAGACATTTTGCGATAACTCGAAATCCGCAATTACCATCAGCCTTAACATCACCAACATGTGTAATGTATGGAGTCAAGAAATCTGGAAGTAATGACAAATACTTGGATAGATAAGATTTAGGTTCTGATGGTGGCTCATAATGAAGAGGAACAACTGGCAGTTCAGGCACTGGTGAAGGAACTGTCACTGGTGGAGGGGGTTCGGTGAATGAACTATGGTCTTGTTGCTGCGATGTTTAATAAAAAGTGTAAGTTAATATTATAAGTTTCAAACGACTTAAAAATAACTTAAATACTAAATAAAAAATTGATTTTAGCTACCTTTTGCTTAGGCCATCTCCTCGGTGGTAACTTACGTATCGCGCTCTTCCGAGGAACTAGCGTGTTCATAACCGATGGATGACAACTGTCACGCTCAGATATAACTAACTCGAATGCACATGGATCGCGGCGTGTGGAATTATTTATCTTTCGGCGTTGTCGGGCTCTTGCAGAAACCTTAACTATTGGATCAGCGAGGGAAAAACTAACTGGATTAGATATCTCTCTCAACTTCTTCATCATACGAGCCCTCATTTCATTGTTTGCCTTCAATAATGAATGGATGAATACATCCACATCTTTTTGATAGTTTATTTGATCAACAATTTGAGTTTCAAGGATTGGCAGCATGTCAAGCTTTCTCCAATGAGGGTCTACTGATTCTAACGGTATTGGCCGATTGTCTCTCTTATACATCGAAATCTCATGTGCACACGGCAAGTTGTGAGTGCGTCGAATAACGCAACCACAAGCAACTACATCTACACCTATATAAATTGCTCTTTTCAATTGGCAGTGAATCAAGTTAAGTGCATATATTGATATTATACCACGTAGTTCTCTGAAATCAGGCACTATAAAATGACGATGAACGATTGTTAGGCTTTTCTCAAATGAAGCCTTAATTTCTGTATGTTGAAGTTCCAGAAGAGAATGGATATTTGTCCAACAATTCTCGAAGTTGCCTTGGCTGGTTCGAAGTTGTCGTTTAAGCCGGGCATGTGCACCCTCAGCTCTATTAGATGTCACATTATCCCGATGCAAGCAGTTGTTCATCTAATAAGCAATGAATCTTTCCTTATATGGATCCAACCACGTTGCCGTAACATAGTCTAATGCATCTGGATAACTTCGAAAGTCAGTTTTTAGAGCACATAAATGTGCATTATACTCATCAAGTGTGTTAGATAGCACAACAACCTTCCAACTAGCATAAAATTTCTCCCACTCTTGTTGTTGATCAAAAAACTTTTTGCAGTTTGTCAGGACGTTCTTGTTTATGTGCCATCTACAAAGAAGATGTCGACTAGACGGGAAGGTCGATTCAATTGCATTAAGAAGTGCCAACTCTCTGTCTGTGACAATTATACTTGGTACAATATTGTTGAGAAATAGTCCACGTAGCTTGTCCATTGCCCATGCATAAGTTGTTTCTTTTTCTCTTTCCAAAAATACAAATACAACTGAAAATGACATATTGTGCCCTAGGGCCAATTGCGCCCTAGGGCCAATCATTGTACGTTAAATATTGTGATTTAATAAATTTCTCCTATTGTTATCATATAATTTGCGTGTTCAATATGATAATTGTATCCTTGGATAAAACAGTTTTTTTTTTCTAAACGTCCTTGGTCGGTCATTTCTGTAGGAATAGAAAT
Source organism: Dracaena cambodiana (assembly GCA_036321105.1). Classification (NCBI taxonomy): domain Eukaryota; kingdom Viridiplantae; phylum Streptophyta; class Magnoliopsida; order Asparagales; family Asparagaceae; genus Dracaena; species Dracaena cambodiana. The sequence continues at coordinate 59,138,297 of JAYEPQ010000002.1, forward strand.
GAAATAAGACTAGTGTGAGTTTGATTAGTTATAGAGATACGAGTCAAAGTCACAGGCACTTGAAAAGGTTCAAGGTGCTGGACTGACCCGCTATGAGAAAGCTGCATGGATCAAGTCATAAGCTTATTTCATATGTAACCATGTCACTATGCCCTTAGACCTGAGACTATCATAAATTCCTACATGAAGATCATTAGTTTTTGACATAGTCAAAAGTCATCTTTAACTGGATTATCATAAAGGCTATGATCGAGTTTAGTGGTTTGCATGCAGAGGAATGCGAGTAGTCAAGAAGGAATTTGTCTCTCACATTAGTGGAGAGATATTACTGGGCCCCCGATGAGTAAGGCTGAGAAAATGTATGGCCATACTACGATGGAAATGAGTTTCCATTATATTAGTCAGTCTACTCAATAATCGGGAAAGTAATGGTCAACGGAAGGAGGATGACGTTTTCCGTGCCTCATGATTGACCAGAATATCGTGTGACAAAGGGGACGTGATATGGTCACATTACAGGTTGCAACGGATCCTCGATTCTCATATGAATTGGGTAGTTGCAATGTCTTGCTAGAGGTCACTTGCGACTTGTGGGTTAATGGCGTCATTGGCCCACTACCAACTTCATATGGGCCTACAAGGTCACACACAAGAATAGCCCAACACGAGCTATGGGTCCATATTCATTGAATGTAAAGATATGTCTAGATTCAATGAATGCATCTTTTATTCTAGGGTTAATGAATTATATATATATAAAATATATTTATTTGATAAATATATGTATCATAATATATATATATATATTAGAAATATAAAATTCAGAAATGTAATATTATATATGTGAATTTCGAAATTTATATATGTATATATATATGTGTATATTTGATATACATATATATATATATATTATAATATTATAATTTTGTGTTAATCTTTAAAATTCAGATTTATGTGATAAATCAGATTTTACAGTTAACATAATTAGAAAGATATCATATTAGTTTTGAAATTTGAATTTATGAGATAATATCAAATTAAAACTAATAGGATATGATATCTTAAATTTAATTTAGAAGATAAATTAAATTAATTTCGAATGATGTACATATATATTATAATATTATAATTTTGTGTTAATCTTAAAATTCAGATTTATGTGATAAATCAGATTTTACAGTTAACATAATCAGAAAGATATCATATTAGTTTTGAAATTTGAATTTATGAGATAATATCAAATTAAAACTAATAGGATATGATATCTTAAATTTAATTTAGAAGATAAATTAAATTAATTTCGAATGATGTACATATATATTATAATATTATAATTTTGTGTTAATCTTTAAAATTCAGATTTATGTGATAAATCAGATTTTACAGTTAACATAATCAGAAAGATATCATATTAGTTTTGAAATTTGAATTTATGAGATAATATCAAATTAAAACTAATAGGATATGATATCTTAAATTTAATTTATAAGATAAATTAAATTAATTTCGAATGATGTACATATATATTATAATATTATAATTTTGTGTTAATCTTAAAATTCAGATTTATGTGATAAATCAGATTTTACAGTTAACATAATCAGAAAGATATCATATTAGTTTTGAAATTTGAATTTATGAGATAATATCAAATTAAAACTAATAGGATATGATATCTTAAATTTAATTTATAAGATAAATTAAATTAATTTCGAATGGCTCTTTATTTAAATTAAATAAATAATTTGAATTAAATCTGTTGGACAGATTTAAAATAAGGTTTGTTTAATTTATTATCTTATCGATTAAATGTTAATTGATAAAATAAAGGATTTTCGAATTAATCCTTTAAAAAAATTCGAAAATCTAATAATCCTATAACTAATTAGAAAGTACCGTAACCTAGATAGAGAAAATAGGAGACGGTAGCTTTCTGAGGGTTTTGGGAGATTGAGAGTCACGAATAGAAACCCTAGACAGGGAAAGCGAGACGTCAAGTGCCGAGAGAAGGAGATCGTGATCTCTTCAAGGCTGACGTACGGACGAACATGGAAAGCGCTAGCACGCTGTTCGTGTTGGATTATTATTCATGTGGATACCGGTAGAGGGAGCTGATCCGAGTCGTTAGCTCCTTGAGATCGAACGCAAAGGACGAACATGAAAGAAAAGGTACGTTTTTCTATTACTCGATTTAAACGTCGTTGACAGATCAACAATCGGAATTGGAAAATTTTGATTTTAATTCTTCCGCTGCGACTTCCAATTCCTAACAGATGTCGACTAGACGAGAAGGTCGATTCAATTGCATTAAGAAGTGCCAACTCTCTGTCTGTGACAATTATACCTGGTACAACATTGTTGAGAAATAGTCCACGTAGCTTGTCCATTGCCCATGCATAATTTGTTTCTTTTTCTCTTTCCAAAAATGCAAATGCAGCTGAAAATGACATATTGGTCGATGTAACACCAACAATTTCCAACAATGGGTAATTGTATCTATTTGTTTTGTATGTGCAGTCCATGATTAGAATGCCCGGGAATGCACGAAGAAGGTCTACTCTAACAGGATGAGCCCAAAATAAGTCAGTAACGGACTCAGTATGCTCACAACTACGATGCCACTCTATGTATTTGTATTTGATAATTTTAAACAACAAATGTTGTACCTGTGATCTCCCACCCTGCTCAATTACTCGCAATCTTTGTCGTGCATTGTACATTGTCTTTATTGTTGAAGCATTTTTAGGATCTTTCTGTTTTAATGATGTCAATATATCTTTCGGACGCACATGACACTTCGACATCTCAACTAACACTGTTTTCTCAATTTCTGACAGTCTCCCTGCAAAAGAATGACCCTCCATATACTCTGCAGCAGGATAATTGTGCCTACCACACATCAATTTCATAGTCCATTCCTCTGCCTTCATGGTCATCTGCTCACATTTCAAAAGGAATGGGCACCCACATTTCTTTGATCCACTTTTTCTCTTACGATCAACCATATTTGTCATATTTTTTGATTTGGGTTGTCCACCACGCTCACATCCAAACAAAATCCTCCCTCTTTGAGTACGACAACCACTATCAGATTTTGCAATTACAATAACAAAACCCAGTCTTCTTCCTTCATCTCGGACCCACCTTGAGAGCTCGTCTCGGTTTGAAAATATCTGTAGTAGCTCATCTCGTTAAAAAACGACGAAATCAAAAATAATATACATAAATTTAAAAAAAAAAACATAAGAAGACTTACTCGAGAAGTTGTAAAATTCGAAATATTCTCCACGCTGAGACCAATGTGAGTGGAAGTACATTGTGTCGCTGCATCCAGCTACATTAGTCAAGAGAACAAATGAATCATTACTTTATATTATTTTGTCACAACCCATAAATTAATTTAAATTAATAATCATTTAATATCGCCTTCATTTCAAACATGTATAATTAGTGCATATTTAAACATATATAACAATTTTTAACAATTTTGTTAGTAGTGTATATTTAAGTTTCAGTCGGATGTTAGTATAAGACCTAGAAATATCTTGGTAGGGTATTAATACCCGACCCAACAGTGTACGGATCAGCTATTAATAACCGACTAGCGCGCGACATCTACCCCAAAAATAAAATTAATTGACGATAAATTTCAAAAAAAAACACAAAAAAAAATCAATTCGTACCTTAGATTTGTCCGCTGATATCAGTTCTATGTTGGAATATTCCATTTATATAAAAGAACTCAAACTCCAAATCCTAATTTCATTTGAAACGGTAAAATCGAATAATTTAAATTTCTTCAAATCTTTTTAGAAACTTAAATTAGGGTTTTACAGAGAGGAAAAAAAGATCACGATGAGTCGTACTTCTAATTTTTAATAAGTTTTAGATTGGGATTTATAAGGATAAGTTAGTCCAAAAATAAAGGACAAACTTGTAATTATTTATTATTTTTAAAACTATTCAGTGTGCAAATAGAATTTCCCAACGATGACCGCCTCCATCTGGGGCGTGCTTGGTAGTGGGGGGCGGTTGGGAAGCCGAGCTCTTTATTGGGCGGAAACGAAGAATCCAGCAGGAGAAGAGGGCACACTGTAAGTTCTTCACCACCAAAAGAAAAATTAGATTTTTTTTTTTTTTAAATTTCTTCAGAAACCCTAGCTGCTTCTCTCTCTTTGCTGGATACAGTTTTTTTTCTAATCTATTTCTCATTCATTGTGTTATAAATTAGCTAGGGTTTTAATCTTATTGACTCGTAGTGAAGTGATTGATTTTTGTTGCGATTTGTTTGTTAATTAGAGGAGAAGAAGAAGGATGGATCGGTACCAGAGGGTTGAGAAGCGGAGGGAGGACACCCAAATTAATGAGAATGAGATCCGCATCACGACTCAAGGGAGGATGCGCAGCTACATCACTTACGCAACCGCCCTCCTTCAGGTATAAAATCTACTTACCTTATTGGTTGTTCTGCAAATTAATTTTTCTAATTTTCTGAGCTAACGTTGTTGTTCTGTGCTAGGGCTGGATTTGAATGTACATGTATAATATATGGAGTTTAAATCGCGTTGATTTTGATTAGTTTGAAATTTGGCACTAGGCATGTACTTAAAGGTCATGCCTTTAAGTTGAATTTTAAACTTCGGGCTATAAAATTTTATATATTTTCTTGTACCACCTATTGGATGGATTATATAATTAAAATGTCTTAATTTAGTCCACTTTTACTGCACTTTAGGGAAAGTGAAAGAGAGTATGTCAAAGTTGAGGACCGAGGAAAAAAAAAAGGACAAATGTATATGTCAAGGGGTGTGTTAATGAGCTATTTTAGTGCATGTTAAGGATTTAGGATCCAAAAGAGGAGATGTGTAAGGGTATGTGTGAAAAGAGGAGATGTAAGGGTATGTGTGAAAGTGGTGGATTAATTAGTTATTGCATTGGGTGGTTTATGGAATATATAACTTGAATTACTTGTGTAACATGTTAGAAGAGTAATAATGGCTGGAGGATGGTTTTGTAGCTAGGCGCTTCATATACTTCTCTATATTATCACTTGAAGTTTTTATTTGATCTACCTATTATTTGGTATTAAGGAACACATGGTTGCTAAGGATAAGCTCATCAACTAAGGAATACAGGGTAATCCTCTTAAAAACTTAGAAAGAGTCTAAAAGAACAAAGATATGACAACTACATAACATGTTGCGTTGTGGTACAAGTATACTAAAAGAGCTTATAGGATTCCTTTCATGATGAACATAAACCAAGGTTTTTAATATTAGCCAATATTGATACATATCACTAATATCTTATCGGATTATGGTGCATATGATATGATATATACCATATACTATTGGTACCAACATTGCTGTTAATTTGATATTTTTCCAATGTATTTGGTATTGCCTGTATGACGTGTCTGATACTATCGGACTATACTGATTTTTTTAGTTTTCAACCTTAATACGAACAATTACCATCTCCTTATGCTCCTCATGGAAGATGGAAACTATAACGTAGAATGATTCCTATTAACCTCCGCGCTCTCCCCTCTCACATGAATACACACATAATATGATAGAAGGGAAAATGATACATTATGTTGTTATAATGTTTTACAATAAAAATTTTCCTTTTTTCCAAGATGCAAAGTTGTCAAAATTGCGATAAGTATTGTGTATCGATAACCCCATATTTCTTACAATAAATTTTTTCTTTTTTCTAGATGCAAAGTTGTCAAAATCTCGATAAGTATCGTGTATCGATAACCCCATGTACTGTATAATATAATCGTAATATACATTAATCTGTAATAGGTAAGTAATCAAGCATATAATAATATATAATATAACAAATATATGAACAAATTTAAATCATAAATAAACAAATAACGAGGGACATGTGGATTAAATATAAGTGAATAGCTATAAATAAATAGATAACTCCAAAGTACGATGATTGTGGGTCATTAATCAAATTTATACTATATTAGCGAACATAATACATCACTAAATTCACTTGAAGTTGAAGAACAACAAATTTGTTTTTTTCATCTTTGTCTTCTTTATTCCCCCACAACCTCCTTTATTGTACTCTGATTTCCCTTTAATTTTTATTTATTGTTTACAATCACATTTAAGTTAAGATGTATATCTAACAAAATTGTGACGAGACTAAATATTAGGAGTAAACAACTAATTTATAAAAAATTTACCATTACGTCTATCTTTCTTTTTTTAGCAATCCAATATTACTTTTTCAACTTAAAACACATGCAAATTCATCCAAGCGGCACCTTTCACTAAAGTGCTTATTTCTCAGCAAGCCATTAATAACTAAGTTTCAGATCTGATAGTCAAATTAGATCATATGTTTCTCAAATCACTTCCATGTTTTGTTGTCTCAATTCCAATTGTAAACTATTTTAAGAAAACCAAAGTATTGACCTTAAGTTTGTTACCCCTTCAAAAAACTACAAAACAACTGGACGTAATATCAATTAATTAAACCCTGTTGATACATTAATATTATATCTACAACAATAACAACAACAACTAAGCCTTTCATTCCAAGTATTTGGGGCAGGCTACATGAACCAAAAAAGAATTACGCTGGATCGATCACTTTGATGGTCCTTCTCCATTCATTTCTATCAATTAATATCTTCTCATTTAAACCTCTAGAATCCATATCTTTTCGTATCACTTCCATCCATATTTTTTTTTGGTCTTCCCTTCGTTCTTTTAATTTGTCCTACATTGATAAACACCCCTCGTCGAATTGGTGCATTTGTAGGCTTACGTTGCATATGACCAAACCATCGTAATCGATTTTCTCCAGTATTCTAAATATTGGATACCGGTCTCGTACCGGTTAGCCAAATTACATACCGATTACCGGATACCGGGTGGGATATCGCGATATGACCCTAATACCGGAGTGTCATATCGGTGTCATACCAGTTAAAGAATAATCATATAATTGGCTATATAGAACATAATAAAACGCATAAAATGAGTTTATAGCACTTACATTGGCTTATTTACATTCAACTTACGAATTTGCAGATATCGTTTAGAACGTTCGCATATGCACAGAGACAGAGCGAAATACAATCATAAAATAAAGAAAAATAAGTTTTCAAGATAAAAGAAAAGTGTTTCTGCAATACATAAGTGATATAATTTATAAAATTACAACATTGTCCTTTAAATGAGTTTATTTGAAACATGCTAGAAACTTTAAATATCAGTCTTTACAACATATTTTCTAGCTAGATTCAGAGTCGACTTGTTCATTTGTTGGCATGCCTTCCTCATCATCTGATGACGAATCTGATGATGATGTGTCAACTCCTTCCTCATCCTCATCATCTGATGCGTGCCGCTGCTTAGACTTTGAAGATGATGGTGCTTTTCCCTTTGAAGTTTTACTACTCTTCGACTTAGATGTCTTAACTCTTCCACTCTTTCTCTTCTTCGGATTGGCACCCATAGCAATTGACACCTGTCGAAAAGTCAGTTGTTCTCCAGGAAAGACTTCATCATCTCTAGTCTCATAAGAATCACCATTCTTTTTCTTAGGCATGAACCACTCGGTGACCTTTTCCTCTTCATTGTATGCTACTAGTGGATCTCTGTTTGGGATTGAAAGTTTGCTCTTGAGTTTTGCATTGAATTTGACAAAAACTAAGTCATGCAATTTCTTGGAACTTAGCCTATTTCTTTTCTTCGTATGCACCTAAATAAAAGATATACACATGAAGTTCGTTTAAAACATATATATTTGGGAGAAAGAAATATTTAATTATAAAAGTTAAAATTGTAATACCATCTCAAATGTGCTCCAGTTCCGTTCACAACCCGAAGAACTGGTTGTCAGGCTCAAGATCCTCATTGCCATCATCCTCAATTTGGGAGCATCTGTCCCGTAGAATTGCCACCATTGAGCTAGCAATGAATATTTATAAATAGTTATTAGCTATTTAATAGTTTTTTTAATGAAAAATATATTGAACTTTGCATTTCTTATAGTGAAATGCATACCTGGATTAATGATTCTCTTTACTGCTGCCCTTGCAAAAGACATTCCAAATGATCCATTTTGATTTTGATAGATTGGAAGCTGCTGTGCAATCTTATCAAGTCTATCATTATTATTTGGATAGAATTTGTGCATCACTTCAATGAAGCCCGACATGAACGACCCATCAGCATCAATCTCAGGCTGCTTCTCATAGTAATATAGAGGGTTCAAGAAATATCCAGCTCTATGCAGAGAACCCTTCAGTTTTTCCTCCCATCTCCTATCAATAATCTTCCATATTGGAAGATATTTCTTCTCTTCACCCCCTAGAGCATCTCTTATCTCCTCTTTGGCAGTCTCTAGGTCACCATACAGAAAGCCCATTGAAGGGACTTTGTCTCCATCAACTCTACGCAAAACTTTCACTAGTGGAGTAAATACTCTTAGGGCAAAGTTTGTGTTGTCCCAAAATTTATTGCTGGCAATTATTTCTGCAAACTAAACATTCATAAAAAGATGTAAAAAAATATGTGAATAACATATAATTTAAAATTATAAAATAAAATTTTTTATTAATTGAAATAAATACCTTCTTGCCTGCATCTGTTCTGGACAGAGTGCAATCCATCCAGTCATCAGAAATAAACATATGTTGCAGCTCTTTCTTCTCTCTGATTGATGATAAAGAGAGAAATGCCGTGGCAATGCTAGTTGTGCCTGGCCTTATTAGCTCTCCACCAATCGCCTTTCTCATTATATCTAAAGACTTGGTGTGACTGTATATGTACACGGAGACTGATCTCCCCATCATAATTGCACTTCGGATATGTTTAATCTTTCCAATATCCGCAAGCATCAGATTAACTGTATGTGCTGCACAAGGTGTCCAAAATATATTTGGATGCGTTAGAGCCAATGTATTTGCTGCAGCCATATTGTTCGAGGCATTATCTGTCACAATCTGTACAACATTTTCTACGCCAACCTCGTTCATTCCCCTCTCCACAAATTTGTAAATGTAACTGCCATCGTGTCTCTCAGAAGATGCATCTTGAGACAATAAGAAGGCTGTACCGGCCGGACAATGTACAACGATATTCATTAAACTTCTCCCTTTCCAATCCGACCACGCATCAGTCATTAAAGTGCAGCCATTTATTCGGCAACTCCGTTTGAATGATTCAAGAGTTGCATTTGTCTCCTCGACCTCTCTTTGGAGGCAAGTCTTACTTAGCTCGTATGGGCTAGGAGTCTGTAAGTTTGGTCCATACATGCAAATGGCTTGGACCATCTGCATAAAAGCTGGCTGCGTAGCAATATTGAATGCAAGACCTCCTTCATAAAAAAACCTGGTAATGTATCGAATTGTATCGTCTCTGGCCTTTTTTCTGGAGGCTGATGGCACGGTAGGCTGTTTTTGAGCTGCTTCTTCGACCGATCGAATTGCAAATTGATCCATCGATCCTATTGTTTTGCGGGAAGATTGACCTGTTATTTTGCGAGAAGATGACTACTCTCGAGTTGTCTCCTCATCTTCTTCTTCCCCAATACGAACTTTTTTTAACAAATTTTGAAGTTCTGTTGCTTTTCCTTCCTTTACCTCTCTAGTTTTACTTAGTATTACCAGTGCTTTCTGCTTCACGTCATCTGGGACCAGAGGACAGCCTCTGACATTCCCGCTGACATGACCTAAATGTTCCTTCAGGCGGGTAATGCCTCCCCCATATTCATTCTTACAGAAATTACACTCCACTTTGTTGGGCTTATTGGGTACTTTTTTCCCCCATTCCCAAGCTGGATTTTTACCTCCTCGCTTCTCTTGGACATTTGAAGCACCAGAAGAGGACATTTTTCAAACTATTTTTGACTTCAAAAAAGTGAAGTGAAAAAAGACAAACAATTAATTGATTAAATAGCTAAATAATTGTTGCACTTAATTTATATTAACTTAATTTATTTAAGAATTCAAGCTTTTACTAAAATAAATAAAGTTAATACTTAATAAACATAATCTAAGTTAAAAAAATAATCATAAAAAAAAATTATATAATTTCATAATTTTTATTGGACATTTGGATACACAATCTTATTCTATACCTGAAACATATACAAACTAGAGAATACTTATTATAAAGTCAAAATCGAATATATTATAGAGACAAGATTATTTTTATTCACAATAGTCAAAATAGAAAATCCGGTATTTTAGGAGATTTTCAAATTCTTATCTACTCAAAACACTTAAAATTTTCTACCTCAAATTACATACTTTATCAATTTTTATATAAACATTATTAAATGTCTCTAATCACCATAAAATACCAAATGTGACATTATGCACTCTTAATTACAATTCAAATTTGTCTCTTTACTAACTTAACCAAATTCCTTGTGAACCTAGTTAATCAAGTACATTATCCAACAAGTGGGTCTAACTCTATTGCCCTCAAGATGTTGAACCAATGCCAATATGTTGCTGAGTTACTGTGACAGTTCAGTCTGAGGATAAAGAAAATGCTCAGGAGACCCAAGAACTATGCTACAGTTCAGTGACACTGTGACAGTCACTGGCGAACACTGTGACAGTCACTGGCCGAAGGGTGCTGCCCTAGGCATCAATTCCAAACTTAAAAATGAAAATTCCCTAACTCATTCTTAATTTAAAAACTCAAATACACTAATTACAATAACAAACTAAAATTTAAAAGAAAATTAGACTAACATTAAACAAAAATTTAGAGAAAAATTAATTGCAGTCTACTTACCAAAATTCAAGGTCGAGATGCTAGAAAGCACGCAAGAGAAAGAGGGAGAGATGGATCACCGACGAGTCGACGGAAGTCGGAGAGACGGCGATGGATGAAACCAGATCAATTCGGTTGCTCGGGGACTGGGAGAGACAGCAACGGTAATTTTCTCCGAGAGGAACGGTCGATCGACCAGTTGAGGAGGATGGAGAGCCGGAGAGACGGCGATGGACGAAACCAGATCGATTCGGTTGCTCGGGGAGAGACAGCAACGACGAAATTTTCTCCGAGAGGAACGGTCGATCGACCAGTTGAGGAGGATGGAGAGCTGGAGAGGCGGTGATGGAAGCGAAAACCGGCGATAGCTCAGGCGACGAGGAGTGGGGAGCTCGGTTGCGACGGAGGAGATTAGGGATTTAGGGTTTTTTTATTCGCGAACAGAGGAGTATCGGATTTTTATGTTTTCCTATCGGGTCGGGTCTAACGGGTTAACGGGTTTCAACCGCAATCGTAACCCGTTAACAAAAAACCGATATTAAGCCATACCGGCCGGTTTTTCACATACCGGATACCGGCCGATATATCACCACGTGGCCGATATATCGGTCCATACCGGTCAAAAACGATATGCGATAAAAAAACCCCATATCGTCTCGTTTCTTTGTAAAAAACGATATATCGGCCGGTATACCGATATACCAGCCAATATTTAGAACACTGATTTTCTCGCATCTTCTTATTGATGGGAGTTATACCTAGCTTAGCACGAATATCTTCATTTTTCATTTTATCTCTCATAGTGTTGCCGCATATCCAGCGGAGCATGCGCATCTCTGCTACAATTATCTTCTGTGAATGATGTTTTTTTATAGCCCAACATTCCGTGCCATATAATAAAGCTGGCCTAATAGCAGTCCTATAAAATTTTTCCTTCAGTCTTAACGGAATGTTACGGTTGCATAAAACTCCCGTTACCCTCTTCCATTTCAACCAGCCAGCTTGTATCCTATGGTTAACATCATTATCGATCTCTCCATCATTCTGAATAATAGAATCCAAATACCTAAACTGACTGCTCATTTGGTTTTACAATATTATAGTTTATGGTCCATCGTTTACTAAACTTACACTTCATATACTCTGTTTTAGACCTATTCAATTTAAAACCTCTAGATTTTAATGTATGCCTCCATAACTCTAGCTTGGTATTTACCATTTCCCTTGTCTCATACACCAAGATATCTCATTCTGAATAGTTTTAGTAAGCTCATCCATCACTATAGCAAATAAGAACGGGCTCAATGCAGATCTTTGATGCAATCCAATTGTGATAGAAAAATCATTTGTTAAACCACCACATGTTCTGATATTGGCCACTACTCCATCATAAATGTCCTTAATTTTGTTGATATACTTGATGAGAACTTTTTTCTTCATCAATATCCACCAAAGTATCACTCGTGGTATCTTATCATAGGTTTTCTCTAAATCAATAAATACTATATGCAAATCTCTATTTCTTTCTCGGAATCGCTCTATAAGTCGACGAAGTAAATGAATAGCTTCTGTCGTCGATTGCCCCGGCATAAATCTAAACTGGTTCTCCGATATTTTAGCAGTTTGTCGCAATCTGTGTTCAATTACCTTTTCCCAAAGTTTCATAGTGTGACACATGAGTTTTATTCCTTGATAGTTAGAACAACTCTGAATATCATCCTTATTTTTATACAGAGATACTAGAGTACTCTTTCTCTATTCATTTGGCATTTTTTTAGTTTGCCAAATATTGTTAAAAAGATCTGTCAGCCAGCTTACACCAATCCCTTCTAAGTATCTCCATATCTCTATAGGAATTTCATCTGGACTAACAACTTTTCTTAATTTCATCCTCTTCAAAACTTCTTTTACTTCAGACTCTTTAATTCTGCGTATAAAACTACGATTCATATTCTCATATTGAATAGTAAAATCTCTCAAATCTTGAGTAAAACTACCATTATATAATTTATCAAAATAATATTTTCATCTTTCTTTAATCTTTTCGTCTCGAAATAGAACTGTCTAATCCCATCTTTAATACACTTTACAGTACATAAGTTCTAGATTTTTTCTCTCTTATTCGAGCAATTATATATATATTATTTTCTGCCTCTTCCAACTTCTCGTACACTTGTTTATATAATTTAGTTTTTGTATTCCGAATAGCTTTTTTAGCCTCCTTTTTTACTAGTTTATACTTTTCAAAACTTATTTCATCATTATTATTATTATTCTTCAAATCTCTATAAAAGTCTCGCTTGATCTTAACAGCATTTTTTATCTCTTCATTCCACAATGATGTATTCTTACATGGTGGAGCACCGCCCCTCGACTCACCAAATATATTTTTAGCTATCTTTTTAATACAGCTAACCATTTTGTTTCATGTTACATTAGGATTATCATGGTCCCTCCAATCAACTTCTTATACTACTCTATCTACAAAAATGTTTTGATTACTTTCTAATCACCACCACTTAATCTTAAAGTCTAGCTTATACTAATTTTTCTAAGTCTCTTCCTAATATGAATATTTAAAACTAAGAGTTTATTTTTGGTAACTACACTCTCGCCTGACACTACCTTATAATTGATACAACTAGGTTTATCTATTCTCCTAATTAAAAAGAAATCTATTTGGCTCGCATTCGATCCACTTTTAAAAGTAATCAAGTGAGAAACTCTCTTTTTAAACCTAGTATTCACTAAAATCAAATCATAAGACAAAACAAAATTTAGAATTGAATTACCTGCTTTATTTCTTTCTCCAAAATCAAATTCTCCATGTACACTATCAAATCCATTATGACTACTTCCTACATGCCTATTAAGATCACCACTAATAAATAGTTTTTCTCTAACAGGTATTTCTTGTATTATCTCATCTAGATCCTCACAAAATTGATGTTTACTGGATTCATCAAGTCCTATTTGTGGTGCATAAGCACTAATGACATTAAAAATCTCTCTATGTAAAATAATTATAACTAATAAAATTCTTTCACCCTTCCTCCTAACCTCCACTACATCCCCAAGTAATTACTTATTTATGATCACACCTACCCCATTACGATTTCTATCTCTACCCGTATACCAAAGTTTATAACCCCAAGGCTTTATAACTTTAGCTTTCTCACCTACCCACTTAGTCTCCTGCACGTACAAAATATTAATCCTAACAACTTTCATTTTACTTTTTTCATTTCCATCTTCTCCAATCTATATAAATTCTTCTTTTTATTGAGATCTGAGCATACAATAAATAAGCTCACCAGATACTTAATTTGTGAATTTGCAATTAAATAATTTGTATTTACTATAATTTAATAGATATACTTTTTTTTTTATGATTGCTTTGAATGTTTTTATCAAGTAAAATAGGTATTTTGTAATTTGATGTTCTCTTTTGTTAAATGACTATACTTGTACTGAGTTTATGTTCATAATTAAACATAAAAGGTTCGTTTCAATGAGTTTGAAATCCTATTATAATCCATATTTGTGTATCTTTACTATGAATTGCATATTATAGGATACACTTACTGTATCTAAACTACATAGCCCAATAGTATCATAGAGTATTGATTTTCTTGTGTATCGTAACGTATCATAGGATACTTATTGTATATCCTTGGATATTGACAAGTATGCCCGAATGGTCGCATGGCATTTGGAGAAATAACTATCCCAAAGTGGGAAACTCCAGAAGGAAGGGGAAGGGTTTTGCTATAATATATGTAGCATGTTTGTTTTTACGAAAGCATACACATCAATTATTCGTTGGAGATTGAGTCCATTCTCACATTCATACTACATGATTTTATTCATGTCATCAACATCACATTTATAAAAGGGCAGCCCGGTGCTACAAAGCTCCCGCTATGTGTAGGGTCCGGGGAAGGGTCGGACCACTTAGGTCTTTTGTACGCAGCCTTACCTTACTTTTTTACTGCAAGAGGCTGTTTCTACGACTCGAACCCGTGATCTCCAAGTTACATGGCGACAACCTTTACCGTTGTGTCAAGGCTCCCTTTCAACATCATCACATTTATGCGAGTAATATATTGGTGTGCATGGGTGTTGAGGTTTCTTCTTTGCCTGCTCTTGGTTAAACATCCTGTTAACCGGATAATGTTGCTGTTTAGGGATTTATAGATCATGTTGATAATGTTCAAGATATAAAACCTTCATGCTGTAATTAGCTTGCTTCCTCTGACAATAATGTATTTTGATTTTTCTTAAAGGAGAAAGGTTCAAATGAAATCGTATTTAAAGCCATGGGAAGAGCTATCAACAAAACAGTCATGATCGTTGAGCTAATAAAGGTACTACATAAAAGTCCGATGTATTAGTTTCTTTTTCACTTCTCTCTGAATAACTTTGATTTTATTTAAATTTTGCTGGATTATTATAGTTTATACTCTTAAGGCTAGCTTTATTGCTGTTACACAAATGCAGAGAAGAATTGCTGATCTTCATCAAAACACTGCAATTGGATCCACAGATATAACTGATACATGGGAGCCTTTAGAGGAAGGCTTACTTCCGTAAGAACAACCTACCTTTCCTTTCCAAACAGAATTGTCTGGAAACATATACTGCAGGACTATAGTCCAATGTCCTTTTTTTCTTTTTTTCTTTTTTTTTTTCATTTTTCTGATCTCATCTTACTATCTTTGTTTCTGAATGGGATCTCCCTTGTACAGGCTTGAAACTACTAGGCACGTTTCTTTGATTGCAATTACTTTGTCCAAGAAGGAGATTGATAAAGCATTGGTTGGGTGAGCAATAATATGTACCATATTGCTCTCTTGCTTTTAGTAAAACCATGCTTGTTTAATAGCTTTTCATCTTATAATGGCTGTATTTCACACGAAAATCAAGGAGGTCCAAGATAGGAGATTCTATGTCCACTCCTTAGAAATGGGTCCATCATAACAGCAGTGTAGTTCCGACTTTCCCCTAGAATTTAGCTTCTAATTTGAGTAATGCTTATTGTATTATTTTGATTTAATATAGCACTAATTAGTGTTGAACTCACAAGAAATTAACAAGATCTGGGCCCCACATCGGTGTATATTAGTTCCAAAGTACAACACTGTTAGTAGTCTAATTGTTTTCATGTAACATCCCAGGACCCTTGTAATATTGACTCTTAAGTGTAAATTCAAATAAAAATTCCAATTTCTGGAAATTTCTTAACTATGTATAACCTAAGAATGTGATAAACACAAACAAATCGATGCAAAAGCTCTCTCTTATATATTTAGCAATTGCAATTAGAGCCCTTACTTCAGTCATACAAGTTTTCAGTCAGCCCCATTTTCCAGTAATTTTTATCATTTTATGGCTTTTCTTGAGGGTATCCTATGCAATTATTGTTAAATAAAATGTTTGCTGCCTTACTAGGACCAAACTGTAAATAAAAAACCTTACCAAGAGCCAAACTTGAGAAAGGTAAATTTAGATTTTTGTTTAAATGGAACATAGTAAAATCATGGGAGCAATATTTACTTCTGAACCCAACCACTTAAAAAAAAAGGAATAATTCTTGGTTCTGTGCCTTCCTATGCCAGTATCAAGAATTATACTTATGCGCATCTATATTGGTGTTACTTCATACATCTTTATCTTCGTTTGTGATAACTAGCCTAAAGAGCAAAGTGTTCTTTTTTAAGATTTAACTTTATCAAGAAAGTTTCTCTTTGTATCTTTTAGATCTTGACCATCCATGATTCACGTGATTCATTTTCTTGTTTACTTGTTTCTTGCTTTCACTCCACAGGTATCAGCCTCCTTTACCCAAGGACCAGGTAAAACCATTGGTTGAATTTGACTATGAAGGAGGTGGGTTTGCGATTTTCGAGATTTTTGCCCCACTTTTCTATTTTATCAACTCTTTTTGCTAACTTTTTTTAATCAAATCTAGAGGGATCACCTGGTGGCCGAGGCGGAGGTCGTGGTGGTCGTGGGAGAGGATGGGCTAGAGGTATTTTTTTTATTTAAACTGCATAGAATCTTAATCCAGGTATTGTCTGTGATGTTATAATAATATTGTAACTTCTAATTTCTAGGCAATGGTAACATGGTAATGGATTATGATGGAGGATGGGATTATAGGGGTCATGGATATGGTGGTAGGGGTGGTTGGGCTCGTGGTAGGGGTGGTCGTTTTCGTGGCCGTGGACGAGGCGGCTATGGTGGCCGGAACGAATACCTACCAGAGAATGGGGGTTATAATGATGGTTTTAATGGAGGCTACAATGAATTTGAAGCTCCCAATCCCGTGCAAAGTAAAGGTATGAGATCAAAAAATATGGTCAGCTATCTTTCTTTTTTTCTTGGGAAGAGACTGTATTATAATCCTGATTCTGTATCGTGATTGTTTTAGAATCGGTTAAAATTGATCCATGTCAATGCTGTTTTGGATCACTTCTATCTAATTTTGGTTGCTTAAACCGATAAAAGCATAGTAAAGCTTCACTGTATTAAACTCTAATTTGACTGGGAAACTGAAAAAAATTATCCTGTTGGGAACCAGAAAATAACCTAGATTGCCATTAACATGTGAATTAATTTGATTTAAGCTTTACCTATTTCATATCGTATAGTGGTTAATGCACCAACAATGAAAGTGCAAAATTGACCTGGTAACACTGGCGCATCTCATGTGAACCTATTTTGATATGGTTGCATTGTTCCTCGAAAAGCACGTCTATTATGAAGATTTTGCCTTGTAAAATGTAACTAAAACCTAACAAATAAGTCCTCCAAAGTTTAAATTTGTACAACCGTAATAATTTTTTTTTTCAGTTTACGTTATTACGGATAGAATAACTCAAAGAAGGTAGAAAATTATCTCTTCAAATGTAGAACAAGATTTATTTCTGCAGCTTTTTATTTTCTTCAAAACTTAATTATTCTGTCCACAGTAATCCAACACAAGCACTGATGGACAATATAATAATAATAGGTGCAGAGTTGAGGAAAAATTTTAAAAACTAGGGCTGCGAGGAACTAAATTAATCAATTGGAATGAATAATGCACATGAGTTGATGGTTGGTGGGACAATTAATGCATAAATAATTCAATATTTAAACAATAATTGAAATTAATGAAGTTATAATTGCTCCAAATCAAGGTCTGAGGATTGAGATTTTGCTAGTTCAGATCTTTTTCACAAGGAGGCAGTCTCAAATGTCAGCTAGAAATTGGTTTTGGTCTGATTCGATGAAATTTAAATGTTTTGTTCAATTTCAAAATGACAATCATCTGTTCCGTTCGAAACCTGAATTTATTTTACTGCTTCCGATCTTAAAAAGCTGATCTTTTGTGAGAGAGAGAACATGATTGAGACTTGTTGAAGATGACCTGGTATCGTGGGAGTCAGAGAGAACACACGATTTAGTTGAGAGGTTGGGATCTGGGAAAGTTTTGGTGGTGGCTGTGATGCTAGGGTTCGACTGGGGCTCATATGTGTTGGGTCCATGGGCTCTATAATAGGAGTGGGTCTTTATATAATGGACCCAATTAAAAGATGGGTTCACATCAGTACTTCACATCCGGTATGATAAGTGAAACTTAATGTAATACGGACCCACGTTTTAATTTGGTATCTTTTCATTATAAGTCTAAAATGAACTCTAACAAATATTTATTTTCTAACAAATATTTATTTGCATAAAAATGTTTTCCCAGGAAAGCAACATTTAAAGTGTATACGTAGGTGTCTGTGTGCGCGCCCACGTGCGCGCGTGGGTGCATGTGGATGCATGTGTGCGTGCGCGCACACAAGTGTTTTTTTTTTTTTTCCGCCGGGCGTGCACGTGTGGCGTGCGTGTGGACGGGACGTTCATGGATACACTTCATATGTCTATGCAGAAAAATTCCTTCATTTGTTATCTATGGATTACTTGGATAGCTTACAACTAACCATATTTGAAATGGTTGGATGTGGGATATTTCTAGGCAAAGAGTGGAAATTGGTATATTATTTGAATTTTGTTTGCTCCCCTAGGCAAATGTGTTTTTAAACCTCTGTACTTCAGAGTGGTGCGTGTTGGATTGCCAGATTAAACCGTGTTGATAAAAGCTAGATAGACCATAGAACTATCCTGTTGGTGCGAATTTATTGATCTCACTTGCAATTGTGAACTGCCAGTGTTATTACAGTGGCCATGAACTGTGATGGTTTCAGCTGTTGGCTTTTATATCTGGAAGTTCTAATCTTTTAATTGTAACATAAATTTATATGGTTGGTTGCAGGTCGAGGTCGTGGTCGTGGTGGTGGCTATGGTGGGGGTCAAAACCGAGGAAGAGGTCGTGGTTATGGATCAAATGGGCCAACCGATGCAGGCAACGGAGGGGCATAAATGAACTATCCGTGAAGAATGTAAAATTCTGCCTATCTGTGTTGGATGCCTGCTTTTTTGTGATAGCATTAATTGTCGTTTCCCTAGGGTACACAGATGGTTGCTATTTGCTTTTAGCGCTTCTCGACACTGTGACCTTGAAATGGGCTTCCCTCTGTTTGTAGGTTTAGGTAGCTGTGCATTTGGAATTTTTTCCTAATTAGATCAGACTAATTGTAGCATGCAACTTACAGAGCAATGCATTCTTTTATTCATTTTTATTTTAAATTTTTCCCAAAGATATCACACTGGTTGATGTGTTTTATACTGTTACCATATTTTCTCATTCAGAAAAGAGTTGGGAGTTCAGCTTAACAGACCCCTCTTTCTTATTAAAACATCATGTTGCATCGCGTTCAACATTGTCGGCAGCGTGATATTTACAAATAAAATTCCATTTTTCTTTCTTGAGAGACATTCTCATTAACGGTTCATGGGTGATGTTTTAATTATGGTTGGTTTGCTTACACTGCATGTCCATATATGTGATCAGCTTTTAAGCGTGTCGCATTCGTAGCTACATGCAGGCCTTCTGCAGCGAGAAGCTAGTATGATGCTGTTCTCATCACAGGGTAACGTACCAAGCTGAAATCTTTGTGGAATGAACAGTGTAATATCTTTGTCGCCGCAGGACATCCAGAGTAGGATGGTTTTTCTTGAGAACTATCCACTTCGCGACCAGCGAGTTTACTCCATCACACCCTATACAGTGTATGCACAATCAAAGATTAGCATTGTATTGTCATTATGGGTTAATTATAGTTAAACTCATGTAGTATTGGAAGTGTGTAACTTAACACCCCTAAAAATTAAACTCTCAAAAAACCTCTTGGACTTAGTTATTTTTACTTTTTTTTTTTTTTACTAAAGTGCATTTTTGTCCTTTAAATTTCTATTCTATCATCATCTCTCTTTTTAACCAGCACATTCTCTCTTCTCTGTCTCCTCCTCTCTATCCCTCTCTCTCAGTCACTCTCTCTATCCCTCTTTCTCAGACAGAGAGGGAGTGTGAGTGACTAAGAGAGAGGGATAGAGAGGGAGAGAGAAAGTGTGCTGGTTAAAGGGAGAGATGAGAGTAGAATAGGAATTTGAGGGACAAGAGTGTATTTTAATAAAAAAAGAGTGAAAATAACTAAGTCCACATGGTTTTTTGAGAGTTTCAAATTTTAAGAATGTTAAGTTACATACTCTCAATACTACAGAAAGTCTAACTGTAATTAACAATTTTATTATCCATACAGCGTTATTGCCAACACTAGAGGAATCTGTAGGGTAGGAGTAGTGCCCTTGGTCTTGAGAGGTGGAGCCATCATTATATAGCTGAATGCAAGAGCATCAAGTCACCACCAGCATCCTCTTTGGAATGGGGACCGACTTGGATGAATTATCCGATTGTTAGCATCCTCTTTGGAATGGGGACCGACTTGGATGAATTATCCGATTGTTAGCAGCAAAATTCTCCTCACACAGCCAACTTCAAGCTCACCACCGCAAAGTATTATAACAAGGCTCTGTTTGGCTTGAGAAAACACTTAAAAGAAAAGAAAATATTTTCTTACGGGAGAAAACCAATTTCCATTTTTTTTTCTTTTCTTTTATCTTTTTTTTTTTTTTTCTTTCAAACCAAACATAACCTAAGTGAATTATGCTAATCAATCGAGGATCGAGTCACCATTATTGGCTTGCAGATTGGTGCTCCCCGGGTCGGGTTGTGAGTGTCAATTCTGTGGTTGGAGCTCCGAAGTCATGAAAGACGAAGCAGTTGCTCTGCAAGGGCATGCGCTTGCAAAGGCTGCCAGATGAGCGTACATGCCGTTAAAGCCGGAGGTGCTGCTGTCTGAGCGACTCCCCCACCCTAACCAAGCACATCCATGCACAGCTTTCATGTGCATCTGTCCACGTCGAGCAGGTGAACCCGCTTGCCCATAACGTCTCCAAACATGCTAAACCAAAATTCTATAACAATTTTGCCAATGTTAAGGACACTTAAAACCTACTGGAAGGCTTTTTTTTTTATAAAAAAAAAATTATTTTGAGTTCGTAAGTATGAATGAGAATGAACAGCTTTGAGAACTCTTCAAACATTTAAATTACAAAAATTAATTTTGTAATTTAATTTTTTAAATAGAATGGTCCAACAATTAGTCATTTTAGACTCATTCATTTCCATTCGTAGCCATTTGTAGAGGGCTCAATGTCAAAATACTCCAGTTGACGAAGAATTTAGGAATGGTAATGGATACGTCTACATGCCAAAACTTGGCCCATCTTATATAAAATTTCGAATTAAAAATAAAAAAATTAATTTTTTAATTTAAAATTTTATAAAGCAATGATCAAAATTTGGATCATAGACACAGCCATCCCAGAATCGTAGTACCTGAAATTTATATATAGCTGTAGCCTGCAGTGTTATCCGTTTGGGGGGTCAAACTCTAACTGATTAGAATCCAGCGGCCTGACGATGCCCGTCGAGTCTATTGTCACCTTCCTTTCTCAAGCTCCGCTGCTCCAGCAGCTTCACTGAAGCTTGAGCCCTAGCTGAGACAGAGAGATTCCATCGATAAGCAGCATGGCCAAGAGGCTCAGTCTCGCACTACAGAAGGGTGATATACTCCACAAAAATAATAATAATAGCTATTATTATTATTATTAATTTTATTTAAGTTATTTTTAATAGATGAGGTCCCATCTATGTTAGAGATAATAACAATTTTTTTTTTTTTTTATATCATATCATAATAATTAGGTTTGAATTTTTTTAATTTTAAATCCCAACAACCAAAACACCCTTGCCCAACTCTATGCTACCTAGCCAACTACATGACAAAGCTATCCCAAATTTCTATGGGCATGATATTGAATGTTTATCTGTTCATCGTTCTGATCATTCAAAGCACAAATTTGTTGATGATGCTGGAGGCTCATCTTCATCTAGGGATGCGATGCTGTAAGTTATTTTGGGAGTATTTTCTTGTCTTCAGCTTATATATTTATTTATAGGGATATTTACTGGTTTGTCCCTCAAATCTTTATATATTATGATTTTGTCCTCCAAATCTTCATATTTAGGATTTTGTCCCTCAAATCTCATAAGTTACAACAATTTAGTCCCCCTTTCTAACTTTCCCTAACACAGTTAAATATTTGACCATTT
The DNA here is from genome assembly GCA_036321105.1 of Dracaena cambodiana. Taxonomy (NCBI): domain Eukaryota; kingdom Viridiplantae; phylum Streptophyta; class Magnoliopsida; order Asparagales; family Asparagaceae; genus Dracaena; species Dracaena cambodiana. Next base: position 59,160,674 of record JAYEPQ010000002.1, read on the forward strand.
TACCCCTCTTTTCCTCTTCTATTTTCCTCCTCTCTCCTTCTTTTCTCTTCCTGCTCTCTTCTCCTTTTCTTCATTATTTCTCATATCTTCCTCCTATCTTCTCCTTCTCTCTTCCTCCTCTCTTCTCCTTCTCCTATTTTGGAGTTAATTCACATTTTAAATTCATATAGGAAGATACCTTTTCTTCTCCTATCTTCCTATATGAATTTAAAATGTGAATTAACTCCAAAATAGGAGAAGGAGAAGAGAGGAGGAAGAGAGAAGGAGAAGAGAGGAGAAAGATAGGAGAAATAATGAAGAAAAGGAAAAGAGAGGAGGAAGAGAGAAAAAGAAGAGAGGAGGAAAATAGAACATGAAAAGAGGGGTAAAATGGTCAAATATTTAACTGTGTTAGGGAAAGTTAGAGAGTGGAACTAAATTGTTGTAACTTATGAGATTTGGGGGACAAAATCCTAAATATGAAGATTTGGGGGACAAAATCATAATATATAAAGATTTGAGGGACAAATTAGTAAATACCCCTTATTTATAATGTCCCGTGAGTTTTTAAAGCAATACCTCACATTAGAGAGTTCTTTTCTTTCTTTCTTTTTTTTTTTTTCCCTACATTTGTGAAAGCAAGTCGGCTATAAAGAGCTCCTACAGTGTCCCTACAAAAGCCTTGAGCCCTTCTGTTGCTGGGATGACAGAAGCTACTATCGTCAAATCTTCTCCCGTCTTTCTCACTGACGAAGAAGGGGAAGGAATACCGGGCATCCGATTCAGAATCAATTCAGACAGTCAAAACAACGGACCTCGATCACACAAATATATATAACACTCGGGCGAGAGATGGACGTCGCTCGACGTGCTTCTCTAAAAAGAGAGAAGCATTCTTTTGTCGATTTCTCGGAGGTGTAAACAGCCTTATGATTTTCATTCCTTTCTCATGAGTCTCATCAGCTGATTTCTACATCGGTAGTCGGAAAGGTCACGATGGTTTTCCAGAAGCAGCACTTCACCTCAATGACTCCTAGGTGTTTGAGGACTGCCAAAAGACAGCAAAGGACGTAGACCATGGAAAGGTGTCAATTGAGACAGATGATCCTGAGAGTTAAGACTCTTCATACCGCCCGAATATTGCACGTGTTCCTTGAATGCTGTGATACCACCAGAAATGACGGGGAGATGAAACTGGAGTTCGGAAACATGCATCGAGATTTTCTACTGAGAGGATCGGCTCCGAAACCTGTTGCTTTGGAACGAAAGGAACATGACGGTTCTGGTAGCATAGATCCTGGAGGACCCGGCCAATCCATTGGGCCATCATTCGCCTGAGCAATGGCTCCAGGAAATCGGCAAGGATTCCCGTCGACGTAATGGCTGCAGGACCTGAATGACGTCGGCAGATGGGCAAAGCGTCGGAGCCCTCCCTGGCCCCATGACGGTGTTGGCCTCCGATGGGGGCCGGCCTGCAACCCGAACAGCCAATATCTTCTGTCGCTTTCGATCGAATCCTTCTCGGGAACAAGAAAATAGGGCGCTTCTCGGTAAAGAATATCTGAGTTGACTAGTTTTTCTTCTTTCGTCAGGTAGTGAAACCAAATGTTGTTCGCTTTCATATTGACTTCTTCCAGTACCCTGTGTGAAAGTCGTTCACTGCCTCCGGGATAAGGCGACAGTAAAGACCCGAACTGTCAACGTTCAATACCGGGGATATAGGCAAGTGAGTGGCCCCTATATGACTAGGTCCGATCGACGAAGAGAGCGCATCGCGTCAATCAAACAAAGAAATCCCTGTGGCTGGATCTCCTACGTGCTACGGATAAAGCCAACGCGATACGATGAAGCGGGAGTATAAACTCCGAAAGGCCGTCATTCGAGAACTATTTCGTATAAGGAGAAGACGGCCATTCCGGAGCTCCCCGACACATAGTCCTCTAGATTGGCTCCTACCAGGTGAATCGAAAAAAGATCTCGGTAGCGACGGGCAGTTTCCCGCTTCGACGATAAAGAGAAAGAGGAAATTGCTTTCCATTCCGAGATTTGTCGTAGGCCTTCTATGACTTGCTCAGGCGCCATTCCGCCCAGGTTTAATGTCCTCCTCCTATCAGTTGAGTTGGTTGGATCATCCTGCTCTGCTGTCGGAGGTGCCCAGATTCGATTTTATCCATTCCGTCTCTCTACGTAGTAAACAAAATAATTCACTGAGGCAGAAAGCACGTACTCAAAATAAATACATTTCGTGTCTTCTTCATTTCCTATTGAATTCCTTCGCCGAAGTTGCTGGAGGGGAGGTGTCGGTAGCGAGAAACCTGTCCGATGAAGTTTCACGAGTCTGAGTAGACCGCGGAATGACGAAATTTTTATCTCTGGGCGTACTCCCCAAAGTGCAACTTTTTCATGAAAAAACAGGGGAAAATGAAATGAAAACGTCGACTATTTCGCATGCCCGTCTCATAAGCGAAATCCTATTTTCGCCCAAAAACACGGGTTTTGTAAGAAATGTTCACAATTGCGAGACCCCGCTCATAGGGAAAAGACTCGTCTATGCCGACGGGCTTTGCTACATTCGATCATTTGAGGTGGTCGGTCGGAGGCTCCTACAAAGAACCTGACGCTCCGTGGGCTACATTTTATACGACAACTATGCCCTACACGCCTTCATCCCCAACGAAGGATATTGACTGCATTCAGCAGATTTAGGAATGACTTCGCCTTAGCGACAGGGGTGAACCGGAGGGAGAGTCGGCTCCTCCCTTGCTATTCGATGCACACCCCACTGACGATGGGAGGTTGGTGATAGGTCGGTGCGTCGGAGGTTGGCGGCCACTCCACCACAAAAGAAAAGGCACGGCACACATACTCGGATCCATGTACCTGACACGGATACGACGGGGGTCCTAGGGTGCCTTTTTCGTCGGACGACAGGAGACCAGTGAAGGGAAGAATGAAAACAGTTTCATCGCTTCTTGCGCCGGTAATGGTTGGCAGTTGACGTTCCTCTTTCAGCTGTCTGAATGGATGGCCAGTCAACTCGACAAAGAACATCCTGAGCAGTTATGGCAATTCACTCATCGTATTCCATCACAGTTGTTGTTATTTTGTGCTTTTTTCCGAAGCTTGTAAACCATCCCGGAGACACTTTCATGGGGACCGTACCACTTTTCTTGATTAGGAAATTCCTTCTTTCATTTTGAGGGAGAGCTCTCCGTAGAATCTCGTCGACTAGTAAATCAACGGAACTCATCCCATCAGTGCCTTCGTCGTGAGTTCCCGTCAGCTACCATCCGTCAATATAGGTTGTTCTCTTCTGCTCCTGTGATGAAGTCCTTCCTATACCTGATGCACTTTTTCACCTTTTTATTCTGCTTTCCAGTAAAGACCCAATTCGCCCGGGCTGGGATGTCTTCCGACCTGACGCGGGGTTGCACCGTAGGGACCCGGGGGATACAGAGTTTCCGTCTGCAGGCAGAGACTTGTCATCATCCTGAAGTCAAAAGGCCTTCAATCCAGTAGTATACTTCTAGGTGTCCAGTCTGTCGAAACCAGACCGAAGTTCGACAGCCCTTCCACTATCCCGCTTACCATAGCATGTCAGAAAGATAGTGACGAAAGTTGTCACAAATCAACCCTACTTCCTAGATCGGTCCCACTTCGCTTCTTTGAGACCGTTTGCACCGCACCACTGTGAAAGGAGACAGCATGCGCTCACAGATTGATGGTATATGCTACCGACGAAGTTTTTTAGTTGACGTATATTCCGGTCGTCATCATTGAAATTCGTCGTGGATAAAGAATCACTGTCAATCTTCCTCTTTTTAGGATTTACATGTGGTTATCTAACCTTTTGTTTGCATGGCAACGTCATTCAGGAATGTAGCTTTCCCCCCGTCACGTTATACCATTGTATACCCCCATCTAGTCTTTCGGAGTTACCGAAGAAGAGATGGTGGAATGAAGGAGTTTAGGGATTCGTCGCTTTAATCCGTCCCGCCATTCCTGACGTCAGGAAGAAATCTCGTGACGGGACGACTGCTTATCCATCATCTTTGATGAGTGAAAGAATGAACGAGATTCCCATTTTCATTTTAGCCGAAGGCCTTTTGACAAACTTCATCCCATTTCGGAACCCGATCCTTCTTTAGCAGATCTATAAAAGCCTTGCCTCATTCCTCCTGCTGAATCATCAGAGACATGGAATCACATTACGTCGGAGGAATGAATGGTGCTTGGTCGTCAAAAGAGCTGATGTAGGGCAGTTGTCACACGTGATGTTCTTCCCACTCTATAAAAGACAGAAAAGACGTGATCTTGCACAGGGTTCAATCTCAGGGGAAGGCGTTGACTCTTTTCCCGCGAGTGAGAAAAGAATTTATTCCAGTAATGAGTGAATGGAGGTATGCATGAGACGGGAGAGTTTTGTTGGCCTCCCACCGGGCGATGGAGTGAAAAGGCTCACCTGCGTCTGTCGAAGGTGCCCGACGGTCGGTTGATAAAGCAAATCTGTTCAGGCATTCCGAGCAGCCAAGGCGATTTTCCAACTTTTTGAGAGAGAGAGGCGGGATGGCTTCGTCACAGTTCTTCCGTCGTGATGAGTTGACCTCGAAAGTGGGTACTCGATAGCGAGAGATCGCCCGTCTGGGTTCATCAAATAGCATTGGTTGCGAGCTTACATGCTTCGCTTTGTGACTCCGACGACGCGTCGGACTCGAATAAGGCCTTTCTACGACGTCAGAATGCTGACGACCTATTGAGTCGACGCCGAGAGAGCTGCAGAAATCCCCTCAGCAGCAGAAGCTGGATCAGGAGCGGAGTCAGGAAGCGTCGAGAGCAGTGTAGCGATCCTCCCCGTAGATTTCCCCGGTTTAGGGTTCTTTTTGTGTGACGGCTTTTTCCCGTCGTGCTTCTTCATTTGGCTGACGAGAGCTACGACAGTGAAGTTCGTCGACGGTTTGACTCGGCTCACTTTGTTCCACTCATGACCGATATGATATGTCTTCTTTCACCAGCTCTCCGTAAGATCTCCCCCATCGACGCGACGGGATTGTTTCCCACCATGACTTTATTCCACAACAAAGAGTGTCTTCTTTCATCATAGTATGGCCATAGAACATTCATGGTCAGAAGATGTTCACTCCAGACTTGCGACGGTTGGTACCGTGAAAAATCCATGGTTTTTGACGGGTTGGGTATGCTGAAATCACTTTGTCCTATGAACAGGCATATCACAATTCCCGTTCTGAGGTAGGAAACCGTACCGGTGGCATGCCATCCGACGCGGCTTTCAAATGTGACTCAGATCTATGTTCTATCTTCGGACATCCATGATCCATCTCCCCGTCCAAGTCGAGCCCGAAGTCACTACTATGAACATGAGACAGCTGTGGTCTGGCCGGAACAACAGTCTTCGACGAGATAACCCGATCGCTTGTGCAAAAGTGAGAGTCCGGCAAAGATGCTATGCGTCACAGTGACGATGGCTTCATATGATTATCCCAACATCTATGAGATAGGGTCTTCGACCTGCATTATCTATAGCGGAGAAAGGAGATGCACTGATGAGTAAAATGGGACATACATCGGAGCGCACCGAGAGGTGAATCAGCGCTGGCAGACAGACCTCGTGGGATCTGCAGTCTGGCGAAGAACGACGATGATCACCAAAGACGGGTTCCTCTGAATGTCAGATCAGCAACATAATGCTAACTCTGCAACTGATCTAGATAATGACGTCGACTCTCTTTCTCGTCCATCGACTTCTCATTTGTTCATCAGTAGATGCAGTTGAGAATCAAAAGCAGGACTCGACAAAAGCAGCAGTCGACGAACAGTTTGGAGAACTCTCAGTCAGCTTGTCGGTAATAGGAAGAAAAAGGAAGCGGAGATAGTAGGTCAGTCGGTTATAGACCTGGCCAGGCTATGAAAGAGCTGTCAGCGGTGATGGTGAAATGACTGTGGACCAGCTGAAACGAGATCGATGCCCATCATCGCAGATCGATGACCCAGGAATCGGTAGATGATCCTCTGTCAGATCACACGGCGTCAGCATCTACATCACAGGGTGCACCCACTGACAGTCAGCATGGTCGACGCATCATCTGTCCAGCACCATCACCGACGCATGAGATTGTCCAGCCAGAGAGGGAAAATGACTCCGCCTGTGAGCCATCCCTTACCTACCAGGAGAGTCAAGCCAGTGACAGAGCTTAAGAAAGCAAAGCCCCAAGACAGTATAGTGATGAAGCCGAAGATACCCTGCTCTTCTGAGATCAGCCTCGGGAGTATAGGCTAAAGATCGTCTCGACGATGATCGAAATCCAAACCGATGAATGGCGTATATAACGGAATAGTCAATGTACGCGGAGATGGAAGTGAAAGTTTCTCAATTCGATTGAGTCTTCTGTCATGGCAAACTGACCTAGTAGTGCCGACAGTGTGGTGGACCAACCGTTCTTCTTAATGAAGTTCAGGATCTTCCTTCTCCAACCTAGAAGAGATGGCTCCTGCAGAACGACGGTTCTTTTGTCAGTTCCAACCACCTGGGATGCCTTCTCCGTGTCATTTAGGTCCTTCTCTACCACCATTTCTCTTGGATATCGCCAATCTGTGACGGTCTCTTTCTGCTGCCTATTCGAGGCAACCAACTACATCTCCATCTCCATGGTCAGTCACCGCACCTCTTTCTGTTGTTCTTCCTGCGAGATTTGTTTGCATTGCAGGGTCCCGGGCTTCTATGTCTGAAATTTCGATAGAGGGAAAGTGGCTACCCGACGACCCAAAGCAACGCCTATTGAGAAGCTGACGAATCCCGTGAGCCGTCATGACTAGAGCACCGAAAGGTTGCCTGTGGGACGATTTTCTATCGAGCGATTGAAGAGCCGTCGAACGAGAACGTCGACTATCTCATGAATCCCGAGACTCAGATGTCTATTTACATACACTTTTCATTGATTTAGCCATGGATCGTCGGCCGAGAGGAGGAAGAAGAAGATAAGATGAAGGCAAACCTACCAGAAAACTCTTTTCTTTGTCTTTGTCACTGATGAAAGGGATGGGGATACACTGACTGACCATAAACTGGAGCATTCTGGGACTGAGAGAGAGAATGCTGTCCGACCTGAGATCGCAAGACGCGATGCTTATGGAACGACGCCGCCGTCGGTTTACCTTTTGTTGGTGGGTGAACTTCCACCCTGACTCATCGACCTACAGACCGTACCTACCCAAATCGTCATGAGTGCTAGGTCAGCATAGCATACAGATGCTGATAAAGTACGTGTTCGATGATTCCTGATAGGGTGTCTGCTGAGGCAAGAAGCGAGAAGGAGGCAGTACCGACTTACCCGAAACTGTTTCGTCTGAAGCGCCTCCTATTGGTCCCGAGGTTGTGGTTTTTCATCAGTCTGTTGTAGCCTTTCTTTTAGTCTCTGTGGTCCGGGATTTTTCTCCCGGAGAGCCAACGGGTACCGAAACTGTGACAATAACAAGAGCTTCATCAGCGAAAGCTGTCGGTCGTCGGAGTGAAGGCTACAGTTTATCCAACAAAAAAAAATAAGGAAAAGCAATTATTCTTGCTCACAAAGTCTCACGTGGACGTGGTTCCGATCCCGTAGTTGCAGGATCATTGGCTCTCGTCGGCTTAGAAATCCTCCCTTTTTTTTCGAAGATCGAAGATTAGCAAAATGACATCTCCATTGACTTGATTAGAGATTTTCTACGATGCAACTGTCGGAACAACTTCTGAGATAGACCATCATTGTCCGAGCAGTTTTTTTGGATCGTCGTTTCGGGAGGAGGAAGATAGGACCCTAGTCCGTCGAGTGACAATCCGGTGAACAACACAGTTTCGCACGACATACATATGGTTCGAGGGATGCGATGGGTAAAGAGGCTTGCCGTAGCCTTGACGTTGACGTATATTCCGGTTCGTCGAATGAAGAATCCGTCGGCGGCATATCTTCCGCCTGAGTCTGCTTCTAGGCTGACTTGCGTCGACTCTAGACGGCCTAGGCATCGAAGAAAGCACTTCGTCAGGCTGGAGAAAAAAATCGATGTGCTTTTTATTGACGAAGAGATGGATCCACTGCCATCACCTTCGCGTCCAGTGACCCGCTCTATGACGCTGCTGCTGACCACACAGTGAGAGACGCCTTCTTTCCTGAGGGCGCTTTCTGATCTCCTTATATATACTTACAAATTCTTTTCGATGCTGGACTAACTCGTCGGACAATTTCTGAGGATTGGTGTGCAGAAGAGGTGGAATGTTCCCCGACACGTCTTCGATGCCCCATGCACAAAGACAGTGAGCTTTGAACTGACTGACTCTATTCAGAAGTACCGACTGATTTGGTATAGAAAACTTTGTTCAATAGTGGGTACAATCACGTCATCTCGTCTATTTTGTTTTCCCTCAATCACTCTCTAAACCTTTCGTTCCCCGACTTCCACTATGAAAATGGAGAGAAATTGTGTGAAGATTCGCGGAGTGGACTTCTCACTTCTGTTTCATGCATCACTTCATAGGGTGCTCCCGCCGTAGCCCTTGCTCTTTCCGCGAGGGTCCTATGTTGTGATACACCACGGTAGACTGATAAGGGGAAGGATGGCCCTATACGGTCTGCTGGCGAGCGATCAAAAAGCTTTACTTACCCATGAGACTGCAGTGACGCTTTTGAGAAATTCACTGCCGATACCCTCGCATGGTCAATCAATAGCAGGTGCTAAAATGAATTCGAGATCGAGATTTTCTATGACGATTGACCGTTGCTTTCGGCTGTTCGTCACCACTCTACTCGTCTTCGATAGATCTTCCATAGCTCTCTTCAATAGAGAAGGAATGACGAGGGAAGCTAGCTCGTCAGAGCATCCCGAAGGTCGGCCTCAGAACCATCCCGACAGTCCTTCTTCTTTTTATGATTACATAGTCACACTATCAGAGTCATTTTCCAGTGTTTATCTCATTGTTCGACGAACCACGGATGAGTCCAAATGAGTCCCAGGTTTTTTTTAATTACAAATGGCCTGGGAGGAGGAAATCTACCACGACGACAACCCCACATCGTCGGTACTCCATTCGATCGATCCGTGATCAGGCGGGCTGCGTCTTTCGCCATGCCTCCGACGGCACGAGACGGCGTATGCCGATGCTCTTTTAGGTCTGCAAATATCGATCCCGGGAGAGGAGGTGAATCTTCCTCTCCTCAGTTCCACTGAGCCAAAGGAATGACCTGCACAATCTTTCAATACAACTCACTCGACATCGGCGATGGGCATCCAGCAGTTGGACATGAAGTAGATTGGCAGGGATGTGAGGACCAAGGACGACTCGCCTGGCCATATGGAGAGGGACGTCAGCATTCCTTTGATGCGCTTTGTCACCAAGGAGATGACGTGGGTCAGACGTCGACCCGTCGACAGCCTCTTACCCGACATAGGGATGCCCGACGTCTATCCACACCTCCCTTTTGCCGTCGGATTCCCTCCGAAAAAAAGAGACGATCGAGCTCTGCCATGGCACATGAAAGGGACCGAGGGGAATGTGACAAGGGAACGGAACCGACGGGTAAAGCCCCAAATGACAGAAAGAGGGATCTCCTTTTGTTACCGATTTACAGACGGCTGGCCAACTTCTTCGAAATTGGATGTCAATGTAGCCCGACGAAGCCTCCCTTTTTGAACTCTGCTCGAATCCTTTCTGCCGCGTTATGACGATTGGCGTTCGTCTTCACGAACTCCTACGCAATAGTCAGATACAATAGTGGTGACTGGATCGTGCCATCACCAGGAAAAGAGAAAATCATAGATGGAGGGAGCACGTTAGCATTGCGTTATGAGCCCCTGAAGGATATCGTTGGCACGTCTGGCTCTAGTTCCGCCTCCTTGTCCGTCCCATGCAGATAACGACAAGACTGTCAGAGAGGTTGGGGATCAGGGAGACCAGAGCATGATGGCTGCAGATAGGATGGAGCGGTCTGACGGGTCTGGATAAGGCCGATGGTGGGGAAGAAGGACTCTCCGGCCCAAAGGCCCAAGGCCACGCAAAAGTCCAGCGACGCGTCCTTCCCAGCGACGCTGGTAAAGAGGGAGGCTCTAACGCCCACGTCACTACATCCCCTATGAAAAATTTTCCGCCGACGAGTTTTCCAACGACGCTCTATTCCCGCATCTTTTTTTTCGAGAAATATTCTCCCGCGCTGATAAGCATATAGCAAAGTTCTAAACTTTTCAAAGAAGTCATAGGCGTATGTCAAGTCAAAGCTGAAACCAGCTAGCAGAACGGGGAAGTCGTAGCAGAAAACAATCTATACCTCCAAAACGGAATCTCATCACAAAAAGGGTGATGACTGACCTTCTATTTTAGACCCGTTCAGGGCCTGCAAGACTTCCAGAGTAAGCAATCGGAGTAGGTTGATAGCAGACAGATGCGCTCGAGCGGAATAGGGGTTGACCGGAAGCGAAAGGATAAGAGTAGGAGGGGTCTGGCCTGGCAAGCGTCACGAGGGTCTTCTATCATCATCCATCCCATGTTGTAGCTGATAGGCAGGAAAGATCTTTCGGTAGTTCGTAGGTTCATTTAGGAACAGAGGTACTAGGAGATGCAGGCAGTGTAGAGCTCTCTTTCTCTGACGCATGGGGATTGTCACCACCAGCCATATGCCACTTCCGTCACAGACTACGTTCTCATCCCATTACGTTATTTTTTAGCTTTTTGACCATCAAAGAACCGTCAGAAACTCCGAGTTTGACTGTGCCATCACTCCTCTTTCGGCGCGTCAAGATGATAACATCACGGGACGGTCCCCATACTACCGGTCGACGTAATAGCAAGTCTGACACCTACTTGATGAAAAGTTCCTGTCTTCCTGTGGTAATCGTGAAAGTCTGACCTTTTTTCAGGTCGTACTGAACCGACAAATTCTCTTTCTTCATCATCAATCGAATCACTGTTCGCGACCCATGATTCGATTTTATCATCAATCCAATTACCGTTCACGTTTTTTCTTTTTCTTATCAATGAATAGATCTCTTTACTTGTACGATGTCAGATGTCTCGTATTTCTCGAAAAAGCCATTCGATTGATGGGATGTCGGTATGATATTTATGAGATCAATGAGATTGATATTCGACATATTTCTTCGTCAGAACGTATTGATTTGATCCCATAAGCGGGACCACCACCCAATAGCATGTTGCCACCAGAAGCAGAACCCTGTATTTCTTCCAGAGAATATCCGGAGTGTTCCAAAGCAACTCGAAAGAGATTCGTCGGAATAGAAAGAATTCAGTTCAGATGTAGAATACCTATCCAGAAGTTTTCACAACTCAATCATGTATGATGGAATCATCAAAAATTTGATCTTTTCAGAATCAGTCTATAACTCCCCCGAGGCTCGGGAAACAAAGAGAAGATGGATACGAACAAGATATCCAGCAACCAGAAGAAGGAAAAGGATTGAATAGAGGAACTCCCGAGCATTTCGTCGATCTCAGATGTGCCCATATCAATGGAACGGGTGACTCATTATTTCGATGAATCATTTCTTCGGACAGAAGAAGATTCATTAAACACGTCATTCAAAATCTCACTGGTAAGAGTTCATTGTGGAAGAATCTTTTGAGGAATTGGCCATGATATATCTGATCCATACATAATATCATGAAAAATGGATACGACATTTTGGACTGCCACGTCAGTATCGTATCGGCAATGGGTCTGAAAAAGTACCTAAAAGGGTGAAATTGTGATATTTGCACCCTGTTGAAGTGACGGAACCATGACATATATGTTTGGAACAGATTTCATTTTGAGAGATTTGAAAAAGCACTATCTCGTTGAAAGGTTTCATACATCTGTCCTTTCTCAACGTATTTTTTTAGACAAAAACTCCATTTTTTCCTCTTCCCGGATGGTAAATATTTCTCAGAACATGGAGTGTGAATCAAACCCATGTTTGAATTGAAACTGACGATACTGATGCGATGTTCTTCCCTTCCGAATCATCTCGATTCATATCTGAAAGAGGCTGACAATGACGTTCTTTCTAAATTGACTATTCGTTCCTCTCGTCAGAGGTGTTGCAGAAATGTTTGCAATCGAGTCGACGAGCTCGCTTATCCGTCATTTTCTTGATACGGGATCAGATCGATTCCGAGTTCCGATTTAAAAAACGAAAGTTATATGTTTCGTCACCACTTTGTGGAGGTATTCGACATATTTTTTACCATTTACGTCGTATGTCGGGGCTCCGGCAAAAACTTTTTTTGATTTCTCCACCTCCTCCGTCGATCTACAGGAGGTCAAATTCCAGTTTAAATTCCACTTTGTTAAGTTATTTTATTGTGATTTGACATAACATAATAAGAACAGAATCAAGCTCTGTAGGATTTGAACCTATGACATCGGGTTTTGGAGACTCACATTCTACCGAACTGAACTAAGAGCACTTTCGTCACGACAGGAGAGAAAGCTGTAAAGAAAAGGATGATTTGTCGTACCACATGCATATGGGATAATGAAATGAAAAATTTTGTCCAATGTCGAATCGATCTCGATGTTATGCCCTCTTCCCTGCCCATAGTACCAGTAATGGAATGGGTAGGGATGATAGGATTTTAACCTGTGACATTTTTTACCCCAATCAAACGCGCTACCAAGCTGTGCTACATCCCTTTTCGACAATAGTTGTACAGTGTCATTGTCAAAAATCCCTGTCTTATTTTTCACATCTTCCTTTTCTCCTCCATCTATATATAATATCTTTATCTTGCAATTTTTTCTTTTTGGTCTGAGTAATGTTTATGTGTGTGTGTGTGTGTGTGTGTGTGTATATATATATATATATATATATATATATATATATATATATATATATATATATATATATATATTACTCTTCATCCCGATCCTGCCGCTCTTACCAACGAACATAGAAGTTTCGAGGGTTTCCCTACCGAAAGATTTGCATGCAAGAGAGATCGCAATTCCGTGTATCCCTTCCAGCAAGCACTGCCGCCAGCTTTCACCCATTCGACGAAGGTCCTGATCCGAGTGTTTAATAATAAGAGCATTCGTTATATATAAAGAGAGAGAGGCGACGAAGACGACCAGTTACGTTTGCTCCTATTCCGACATCTCCGATGATTGGGCTAATCGATTACTCTCCTATGCCTGCCTGAGGTATCGATGGGAACGAAGCAGAACTGAATGGAGGGGATGGAACTACCGATCTTGGAAATGACAAGGGCGTCGGGGAAATATGCTATGCGTCGAGTCACCGGAGATGGTTGGTGACGAAGAAAATCTCCGGTAGCTTTTGACGCTCCGGAATTAATAACTGAATTCTTTCATTCCCCCCAGCCTATGTGCTAGATCATCTTCTTCTACTCCTGCTGATGCCCCAACTCCATTTCCTTTGCGACTGATGCCACACGGAGGAAGTCACCGACTTTCCCCCCTATACTATTGGGTTCTATAGACAAAATTTGACTTCCCGACGGAGGAGCTCTCCTTAACCCCTTTTTATACATTCGCAGCCCTCAATCGAGAGGAATGACTTTCGCCTGCTTTATCTGCAGATGCGAATCGAATCAAGAAAGTCCTTTCCGGATCGTATACTGCCCCGTGTTCACTCTTTCCCTACCTCCTGGCCCCTACTCCAATCTCTCTGACGCAGAGTAAGCTAGAAAATGACCAATCCCACCCCATCATGATTGGTGGCGACTCGGACGGCATATGATGGAATAGCGCAGGAGAGAGAGTTATCCTTGCTTTACTAAGAGAAATTGCTTCTGTGGAATCTCTCCAGGGTCTGACGGCACTGACGCTTCCCATCGGTCAGTCCGAGTGTGAGTATTCAGAATCTAATGATTTATCATATCCTTATGATGGTCAGTTTAACCACTCAACAAATTCACATCGAGAGTTGGGACTTTACCGGAGACTGTCAGATCGTCGATGCTTGGCTTCATCAACAAGACCAGGAATTGAATCATCAGTATCAACGGTTTTTCTTTTCCGTAAACCTACTCTGACAAAGGGAGGAGCAGAAGGCAGCCTAGATGGTCAAAGAGTGATCCCTCCCTATATCATCTATTTCCTTTACACCCGCTGGCATCAGGTAAAGGTCCCTTTGAACTCGATTTCCCTGCTTTTCTGTAGACCTGGGATGAAATGTTGGGAGTTAAGCCATTCGACGTTCCCAGCTCTCGTTAGTTCTTCTGGTCGGGGCATCCAGTCTTCTTTCAGGCTTCCTTCCCATATGAGAAATTTTCTAGACCTGTCGATTTAGTAGGTAGGGGAAGTCAGCTTCTTCCCCCTCCATTTGACCATCGTGGCTCAGTTGCTAGAGGAGAGCGTTCAATAGAATCAGTTTGAAGGGTGGACTGAATTTATCCTAGCGGGGTTTTCATTCGTAGAATCTCTCTTTGATTGACTACTGCTACGAGTTTTCCTCTGTGAAAATCCGATTCCCCGGTAAAGGAACCTACGCTGACGATATATCCCTGCAAAAAGAAAAGGTGCCTCACGTGAGAGAATGCTACTTTGGTAATTTTTCCTCCTCCTCTGGGAAAGGGCATAGTTCCAGAAGATTGACGGGGGTGAAGCATGTAAAAAAGACTGACAGGGAAAAAAGGAACATGACGAAGAATCTTCCAAGACTTTCATAGTTTGAAATATTTATCTTCTCTCAGTTTGTGGCAGAACGTCTAGGAGAGGTTGGAATGAAAGGTCCGGCAATTGAATCACCATATGCTCTTACTGTTGAAAATCTTCTGAGAACGAGGGCTGAATCAACTCCTAACCTCCCCGTCGACTAGGTTCGGATTATGATCAGATGAGGATGATACTTCTCCTGGGTAGGTTTTTCTAATTCTAGTGTAGCTAGGAGAGCGGAATACTGACTTTCGCAAAAGAAAAGCATCAAGACAGACGGAAGTCAGCTCCTTTTTGACCCTGCCATCCCGAACTCAAATTAGGATTGTGAAATGAAAAACCTTTTCATTGATCGGATTCTACACCGGAGTTTGGTCGTCGAGCGGAGTAAGCCTTCGAATCTACCTCCCCCGTTGCTTTCCTTTCTTCGTGTTCGTCTCGTATAAAAGGAAGCTGACGGTTCCGGAAGTGAAATGGTTGATGCAGTTGGGAAAGTTGGTGGGTCTCTTCCTTCTTCCCCCTACATTCGACCTTCTATAATGTGACTTTGCTTCCGTCAGCGTAGGGAAAGGGAAGGATTACCGTATGGAGCTTTCATTACTGGGCATGCAGCAGGAGATGAAAGAGTTGCCCTTCTTTCAGCATGATACAGTCTTTGTCTATTCTTCCGATCTTTCGTCAGGCTTGTCAGAGTATGGGCAGCAGAGGAAGCAGGTAAAAGTTCAATGAGAGTCCCGCTGTGACGAATGTGCACATCGTCGCTTCGAGGTTGTCAACCGACGACTGTCTTCGGAATTCATTCAATGCCAATGAAAACTGCTGCTATTGCAGCTGGGGATGCCGTTTCTCATGAACTCTCTGTGATAGTACCAAAAAGGGAATTGGAGACTCCTTCATTCAGAATTCACTCCAGGGATATTAAAAAGAACCTTTTCACTTTCTTCCAGCCCTCTCTGATTTCGTCGGAAAAAGCTCTTCCCGAAATTGACGAAAGCCCATCGCTCGAAATGTTAGGAAAGGTGAACCGAAATCCGGATTCCGTCGACGGAGGGAGCGTCGAAGCGAGTTTCTTACTCATCAGTACGGGGAGAATAGAGTGCTACTACAGGAGAGAGGGAAGTACTCCAGACTTCAATCGTGCTGGAATCATACTTCAATAGTGAGGATTCCTGGTTACCAGGTTCTCGACATCGGGTATTGAACCCTCTTTCCTTCCTGCTACAACCAATACTAAATGGCAAGAGAATTTTCACGTCAAATGCCTTCTTTTCTCCCTGCCTGGATCGAACTCGTCGATGGCGACGGTCACGAACCCCCCGCCGTCGCTTTGGTAGAATGCCCGGATCGCTTCCCCACTTCCGAGGTAAAAACAGGCAATCTAATTCTGTCTCTCGCTGGATATACATATCGACGTGACTTACTTTACTGGACTCCGTTGCTATCGTGAAAAGCAACAGTCACACCTGGCTGACTCAACAACCCTATCTTTCTGCGAGACGATTGACTCCGAGGTTGAAGTAATTTCTCATTGATCACAGGAACCAGGCTACGTCTGTATTATAATGACTTCCTTTTATCATCTCACACATCTATGAAATGGGTGGAGTCTCTCTTTACCTGGAGTTTATAAGCGACGGAGATTTTTGTCTGACGCCGATCTGGGATCTCAAGATAGAGTAGAGGGATCACAAACAACCAATGCTGGATTGGATCCGGATACTACTTTTGCTGCGAAAAAAAGAGACTTTCTTTCATTTCCAATGGAATGGATGAAAGCCCTCCTACTTCAACTATTGATGATCTTGACGAACTCGGAACGTCGGTCTTCTCCAGCGTCTGCTACGGATCCTTTTTTTTTTCATACGATTGATTCGAGGTCGTTGACTGGGACTCGGGATACCCTCGATCTTTTCGTTTTATCCTTACCACAACTACTCATGGAAGGCTCTCGACTCCCGATGCGCTATGAAGTTCTGACTCCACTCCCCCTATGCCTTCGCTAAGAGATTCAACCTCATAACTGCCATAGCTGCCTTGCCCGGCTCGACGTTCCGACAAAATAGACAGAAGAAACTACATGCAACCTAGTGCTCCTCCCCTGGATGAGAAAGTTTAAGATCCGCTAGGGCAAGTATCTTCTTTCTGGCTACTTAAGTTACAGGAGAAGTTGTTCAAGAATAGTTTAGATGCTTTTGAGATGGAAGCGACGTAGGATTTGAGAATGAAACTGTCGAAGCAACTTCTTTTTTTTTTTTCGACGGGCCTTCATTTCCGCTTTCCTCCATTCGTTCGGGAACTCTGAAAGAATCGTCAGGCTCCGTGGCACTGAAAATGGCTGAAACAAAAGCGATTTACGAAGGTGATAAAGTCTCGTCAGAAATCAAATGGGAAATTGGGTGAGCAGGGGGATTCCCCTTTCTCAAAGCGACGAGGAAGATCAACGAGAGAATCATGTGAAGGAGCAGAGGCGTCGAAAAGGAATCCCTATAGCTGTGCAGCCTGACGGCCGATGGAATCCCTCGTCTTCGTGCATTTTACGTATTCGCCGACTTTCCAAATCGGCCTGGCCAGGCTTCGCATCAATGACGGAATCGGTCATCGGCAACTTTTCTGAGTCTTTCCGTCATCTTATCCCGCCTAAGAAAGTCCGACGCATTTCCTCACGCACAGGCCTATGGGCGTCGACACGACGCCCCATCAACGAAAGTCAGATTCATTTCTTTTCATCGTTCGAGTTTCTTCTACTGAACATCATTTCTCTTCCCTTTTCCAAGTTGGTTTGGTTGAGTCCCGGAAAGCTCACCTTGCCTATTTGACTACCAGTCAATAAATGATTGATTAGCAACAAGAAAAATGTTTTTAGGCTAGTCAGGTGTACGTACGTCAGTAGACGTTCACAGTCGATTGATATTCATTTGTCTCCGCTGACTGAACAAAACATCAAGGTGACAGGATTCGAACCTATGGCCCTCTGTACCCAAAACAGATGTGCTGACCAGATTACGCTACACCTCGTCTCCCCCCCGGAACATATAGATCCACCCGATCGATAAGCACTCGAACCGAACTCGCCCACCTTGCTTTGGGCACAGGGCCGCGAGAACCAACGATTTGTCAGAAATCTGCCTCCGACGCCTCTTTCACGTTTCTTTCTTCATCTGGCTCGCTCTCGGCTACACTACGTGTCCTTTGGACCAAAAGCCCACTTAGAAGTGGATTCGAACACTGACACAAGGATTTTTAGTCCTTTGCTCTGACCTGCTGAGCTACCTGAACCACTTTCCTAAAGTCTCTTTTCTTCATCTATGAGCGCCCCACCAGCAGTGGAAGAGCTTGCTCGACGAATCGAGAGCCAGCCAGGGACTGGTCGGCCCTCGTTTGATCAGGTGTTCTTCACTATAGACGCCATCGACGAACGATGAAAGAGGTCTTGCAGAGTCTAATCACGTCACTAAACTGACGTAGTGCTATTCTGTCTTCCGAGGGACTCCATCGACGAAGAGGTTCTTTCTCTCACGTAATTTAGCCCGCCCGTTCCACTTCTGTGCCGGAGGAAATGAGATTCGAACCCATGATATAATCTTCGTCGTATGTTGATTTAGCAAACCAATGCCGTCAACGCCACTCAGCCATACCTCCGACGTTGCTGATCGGAATTGGATGTGCCAGGAAAAATCAATCATTGAGAAGATCGAAGAAAATGAAACGCAGGTGGTGGTCATTATAGCGGTTCCTTCTAATCCGAGAAAAAGTCCGAAAAAACCGGCTACGGAACTACCGAGCAGAGCCAAAAAGACAATTAGTAGATACATGACGATCGAGTGTATTCATCAAACCGACAAAAGCAGACAATGAAAGAGCGACTTGTCAGTGAGAAAGGAGCGATGATGGCATGAGGACTCTGACGAGGCGAACAAAGAATCCATGTTTCCAGCATAGGAAAGCAAAATGGAGGCTTTCTTACAGGAAATTTTCATGCGCGACGTTGCTTCAACCCGGCCAGAGAAGGCACTACTAGGCTAGATCGACTTTGTTATCTTGGCTACCCCTCCGAAGCAATCGATTATCCGATTGAATGAATCAACCTTCGTCATTATACGCTATAATGGGAGAGACTGTCACTCCATCTCATTCTTCCATTGACCTCGCAACAAGTAGGAGTCAACCCTCACTACTGTACTGGATTTGCGTCCGGATTTGCAAAGGAGTTGTTCGGGTTTCGGTATGAGTTACCGCACAACTCTTTCCGGTACTGGGGGAAGGTTGCGGGTTTGATCATTGAATGCAGAGAGTTCCGGAACGCCCCTCCATGGTTATATGCACTGCCTTCACCAACAGAAGGCGATGGAATCCCTCATCTCGTATAGCAAATCCGTCTCATCTTTCATCTCCGGTCTTGGGGCTGGGTTTTCAACAGGTCGAAGAAAGAATACTTCATGGGCATTTCCGAAGCTCCGGGAGGTCCATCGGTTTATGCCAGAAAACCCGGATATCTCAACACTTTTCATTCGAATAGGGGATGGAATACGGAGGCGTCGCTTCGACGGTCGACCTCTATGGAATGGGTATCCGATAAATCTTCTCGTTGAATCTTCGCATTTTAGAATGTCGAGGTAGGGACCGACGATCTCCGAAACTATGGGATAGGGAGTTCCCTGTTTTCACTGGCTCCGATGAACTGTTCGGAAGGCCATAAGCAGTTCCAACATCTTCTGAGGTCGAGTTGTCTTCTATGAATCTTCCATCTCCGGATCTCCATTACAGCCACTCTTCAGAAGCGACGAGTCTCTGTTGAGGAAAGGAGGAAGGGTAGCGTACAAGTGGAGCCCAATAGAGAGAGGTGGTATGGCAGGTTCGTCGTTTTCCGATAGGAAGAGGGAGGAAAACACTTTGCTTCGATCTGACCGTCGACGCTGGATGGGAAGACGGTTTTCGTGAATCGACGCGACGTTGATGGAATCCAGCTCGGATTTCGACGGGAAAGTCTTAAACAAAACGAAAACACAGGCTTTATCCTGTGGGCCGGCGTCTGATGCCTTCTTTCCTTCCCTGACGGGACAATCTCACCCGGAACTAATCGATCTTTACAGTTTCGAGTGATCCTTTGTTGAATGCAGTCCCTTCTTTCTTCTTTTTCCTTTTTTCACGGTGCTTCCTGAACTTTCCCGCCGATGCCTCTTTCTCGCTCTTTCCGTTCTTTTTCAATGACACGAGGTCCCCTTTCTTTCCCTTGTCTTTCCACTAAACTATACCTTTCCTCCGCCGGTAGAGCGGGATAAAGATCCAGCTTCCTCTTTTCCTGCAATGGAGACAGAATCGCAGGTCATGTTAGGCTTTAGATTTGACAGAGAGATGTCAAGCGATGCGCCTGAGATGAGTACTCAACTTGCCCGACCTGCCTCTTCCACTGGACCTCGTCTTTCGACAGAGCAGCAGCTATTCGAGCCTTGCAAGCTGAATATAACCGTTGTTTCCTGGGCCAAGTCAGCCCATGACGTAGGGCTTTCGACAATTTGTTTGTTATGTGATGTTTGTTTTTCAATCTTCTTCCTTCTATGATGAGAGTAAGTTGAAATTACCGGTTGTTTCCGTTGATCAGCAAGTGATGCAAGCTGACGTTCCGGTAGTTCAATCTCCGACAAGTGTGGCCGAAAAGCCCCTGGTGTCCTCTTCCTCCTAAACTAGCTGCTCTTGCTTGACTCTTCGGAGGAGCAAGCAAACTGGTCGGGGAACAAGAGAAGGTCCGGTCGGGTCGGGCCAAGTCAGGAATGGGAATAGCACTCACTCATTGAAGTCCAGCCAGAAACAAGGGTTGTCCTCTCCCTTACGTCGACGTCGTAGTCATATTTTCGTGCCCCGACAGGGGAAGTCAAGTCAGAATAAGGGAACGTCGACCCACACCTGACGAGAGACTGACGAAAGAGTTTGGGGAAGGAAGCAGAAGCTAAACCAGCTTTCTTTCTGTCCCAACCTCAATGGGTTGTTCCTTGTATGACATAGTCCATTGGATTGGGGCAATGGTACGCACCTATATTTGGTTTCCCCTCTCTCACTTTCTCGTCAGATCCTGGTCCCGACAGGGCAATACATTGAGTCGGAAAGACAGGCTTTCATAAATTCAGTAGTCGGACGGGACCCTGGATCAGCTCTCATAGTGGGGGAATCATAGTTGAGTACGGCGCAAAAGATGGGGTTGACATCATTCGTCGTGATTGGATCAATCAGACTTGCCCACTGGTGAGAAAGGCAGTCATTTTTCCTTCGGAACCGTATTTGTCACGGAAAAAGCGTCGAGTAGAAGATGCAGGTGTAGAAAGAAAAAGCTATGGCACCCTTCTCGAGACTATTGATACTACTGGGCTGAATCTACCATGTTATCTCGCATCTCCCTTTGCATAAAATACTCCGAAAGGCTTATCTGCGACGAATGGAGTCAGGTCAGCGTTGATCTATGTCACTGAATCAACAGATAAGGAAAGGTGTCAGTAGGCTTCGAAACCAAAACATCACCATAGAGATTGAGATGACGGAGGCCAACAAACGACGTGAGACATGGCCCGACATTTGAGGTTGCCTTCCGCAGATATCCTGGCTAAAGCATCAATCTGCCAGATTGCGCGGTCGGTAATGGACCTTTGACCAAAGGAAGCCATCAGGAATGGGAAAGGTAGCAGACGAGAGAGACGGTCGACGTACCAGTAATACAATATCATCAAAATAGTTCCGGGCGTAGTAAAATGGTTCGACTAAATACCATGTATTACTCACATAGCGACATTTGAATACTAGGTGACGGCGCATAAGCAAAAAGAAAGCAAGCAATAGCCAAAGTCTAGTAAATTGTTCGACCGTCACTCGACGGGATTGCACAAGCAACGACGCCCCATTGTAGTAGGATCCCCCCTCCCTCCCGTTGAATGGATTTACAAAAGTACGCCAACAAAGCGGGAAGGGCCGTCAGGAAAGAAAGAGAAAAGCTTCCTGGACGAAAATAAACTCGATGAGGGAAAGCGTCGGTTCATGCGTGAGAGAGGGAGCTGAAGAGTCAAAGGCTCGACTCAACGTAGAGGCACCAGTTATCTGTTCAGCCGGAGTAGACCAAAGGAGGACTGACGAGTTTATAAAGTCATCAGGACATGAAGCTTTACAAGCCATCAACAGAATGTCTCGATTCGCTTTCGTCATCATATGCGGTGGAATCCGGAAACCAGTGGTCTGACGCAATCTCCATCGGTACTTCGGGAATGAAGACAATAGTAGAGCATACCATTCTCCGAATACGGTATGTTATTTATTTGCAACGGCTTTCCCCGTTGCTCTCCACGCAGCTGTTTTGAAGCGTTAGCCCTGTAGTTTTTCACCTTCAAAAGAAGGCGCGGGAGCGTCGAGTACTGACCCCGAGGGGGTCCCGCCAGTCAGAACTCTCGATGATGGCGCCTTTCATTTCTATGCTGACATATCCAATTTCAATGCGCTATCACTACCAAAATGCAATTGACATATTCTAGTCTTCCGTGAAGGAATGAATTCGACAAGTGAGCGGCTGCGGCACATAGGGAATATAGAATATGAAAAAAAATTCTGTATCACTCGAAAAGGTCCCGACAAAAGGGTTGAAGCTGTCGCAACATTTTGCACATATGTATGTGTCGGATCTATGCCCTCCTCATGTTTATAGTGCCTCTTCGACGCTCTTTTATGGGTTCTCCTACCGACGAATGACGTCTCTCAAATAGGCCTTTTTTTTAGACCAGATCGTCGGAGAAGTAAACGTCGAAAATGTACAAGAGCTCTGGTACGCATAGGCTATGGCTCTGAGCTCATCTAGATCTGAGGAAGCCAATCCGCTTACTTCGGCTCTGCTAGTGAAATTGGGAATATCTCTCTCATCTGGTCACCAGTACCTCATTCATTCCAATCATTTTCCCATGTCTGGAAGCGGCAACAGACGGAAGAAAAAAGGTTACTGGCGGATGGAGGTGAAGCGGGTTACCTCCCGTCTCATTCCAATATGGCCTGTGACTTCATCTGAATCAGAATCTCTCTCTGGATCTTCCTCAGCAATTGGGATCGGCCACTCATCTGGAGTATGTCACCTGGTCTGATCTGACCAGGCTGATGAAAGATCTCGTTTTTATGACCATCTTTCGTCAAGCCAAAAGAGGAGCGTCAGCTCTTATAGGGCTCAGCTACTATAGCTCGAGGCTGTATTTCGTCCATCATAGAAGAAAAATCTCTAAACGATGGGAATAGGTGGACAAGCGCCTTTGCTTTAGGTCCAATTTCTGCTGCTTAGCTCAGTGGGCTATCCAGACTCGAATCATTGGAATTCACTTTGCTTGCTTTCCCTTGTCTCCTATACATCGTATTCCCCGGTCGACAGGGGTCTGGAATCAATCAGTAGTATGCCCCGCGCTTGATTGGTGAAGGAAAGCCGGGAATTCTCAATCGTCAAATTTCTACCTAAACTGCCCGGTCCTCTGTTGGTAACGATCTACGGTCGACGGGTCAATCGCTGAGGTGAATCTGGATCGTTCTTTCGTTGTTTGCTCTGTGGCAAAAGGTCGACGGCTCATCTACTTATCGGGAATCGAGTGACTTTCTTTCTTTCTTCTATTTATCTCCTTCCCGGTCGAAACGATCGATCCCGGTCCGACAGTCGTCGATCGGTCGAGCTCTCGTTCTTGAGATGGCCGGGTGATAGGTACTTTGCTTTCTCTTTATCTGAGATCTTTCGTCATTCGAGATTTTTCATATATCTTCGATTTTCATTCTGATTTTTGTTCTGATTTACCCTCTTCTCTTATCGTCGAATTCTTTTCTTTTTTCATTTTCATAAAAGAAGAAAAAAGATTATTTTTTTTCATCATCATGTACAACAATTTTACCAGAGAGAATTCAACAAAAAAAAAAAAAAAAGGAAAAAAGCAATTCGCCGAAGCAAAGACTTCCCCCTCAACAGTTGTTTGCATTGCACTGGATATCGAGTTTCTTGTTGAGTTTGAACTTCCGGAACTCGTCGAACTAAAGGAGGGAAAGCCTACTTCGCTAGCCAGGACAAACAGGGCGGGCAACTCCATTTACAGGACAGTATTCATAAACGAATGGAAGAGCAGGAGTGATTCGGGGGAGGGTGGGGTGAG
Source organism: Dracaena cambodiana (assembly GCA_036321105.1). Taxonomy (NCBI): domain Eukaryota; kingdom Viridiplantae; phylum Streptophyta; class Magnoliopsida; order Asparagales; family Asparagaceae; genus Dracaena; species Dracaena cambodiana. Next base: position 59,184,453 of record JAYEPQ010000002.1, read on the forward strand.
AGATGAGTGACAAGATGGGTAGAGATGAGTAATGATGAGCGCGGGATGAGTAGAAGTGTTCCGAGACGATTCCTTTAGACGCGAGCTATGTCGGGAAGCAGTGAGCGGATTTTTCGCAGCATTCATTCAAGAGAACATCATCTCTCGGTTCAGTATTTCTGAAACAAAGTCTCCTCGCCGATAACGGCTCCCAATTCATCAGCCAACCCGTGAAGGATCTCCTCCACTAGTAAATAATAAAGCAACATTTTTTGTCACCATACAACTCCCAGATGAATGGGCAGGTGGAAGCAATGAACAAAATTTTGATTAGGATTCTCAGCCACACTGTGAACGAATCACAAAGAGACTGGCATGAAAAATGGTAGCTTGCTGTGTGGGCCTACCGCACGTCTTTCCGGATGTCAACGGTTCCCCCTCTTTCGTCATTTTTTTTATGGTGCCGAAGCTCTTTTACCAATTGAAATTGAGTTACCCTCATTGATATGGGAAGTGCCCCGTGATGCCCCAATGGATTCCCCCAATTATGCCGAGACACAACTTGCAGAATTGGAAGCTCCCGACGAGCGGCGAATGAACGCATTACAACATCGTCGATATATATCGGGCTCGTCATGGTCAGGGCATATGAAAAAAGAGTGAATCCCCGTTCATTCTAGGTTGGTGACCTCTCCTTCGTCCCTCCCTTTCGAAAGGATGACGGAAGCGAGCTGATGAGAATAGACATTGTAGTGAAGCGTCGGATTTAGACTTCCCATTACCAACGACCCATACTTGTTTGTGGCAAGTGCTTGAGACTTCGAGAACTTTTTTTCATGTGTTCTTTCGTGTGGTTGTTGAAGATGATGACATTCCGTACCTCTTCAGTGAGTGCTTTTACATGTGCAGATAGCTCTCCCCGGAGTGTTCAATTTTTTGACTTTGCCCACGCATGTGATCCTCCTCGTTGAAAGGACTCCTAACCTTCGCTAAACATATACCATTCCTCACTGGCTGCCGCATCCTCATTCTTTGGACGAATATGGATACGGATACACTCACCAGATGGATGACTGTAAAGAGCACTCAACAAGTGATGACGGGAGCATTCCACCACTGACTCTTTGCCCTGCGCAACTTCAACATTTTGGTGAAATGGAAGCCCCTATACCTCCATCTCGACGATGAAGACAATAAACCTATGTATGTACTGATCCGCGGAAAGAAGAAGTAGTTCCTTCCGACGAAAGGAGGAGAAAGAGGATTGCCTAATTCGTTTTTTGAATTGGATGAACAGAAGGGCCGTAATCAGGGCAGAAGTACCTGGAACGGGAAGCTTTCGCTGAAAAAAAGTCGTGCGGTGCGGTCGTCAGCCAAATGAACGAAAGTGATGACAGCATTTGGGGAAGGAATTGATCCCCGTCGAAGGTGCTTGTCCAGTGGGTTTGTCTGTCGGTACTCACATGATCGGGTCGTTCTCCTCTCCGCGGTGACAATGGTAGGTTTATTGGGCGACATTGGTTCCGGAGTAGAGGTACCCTTTACCAAACCCCATTACTGAGAGGAAGTGGAAGATCAACTCTTCTAGATTCATTTCAATATCATCAATCAGAGGGTGACGTCTTCTATGTCGCGTATCACGAACCGGCGTCGGGTCGAAGGAAAAAAAAGAGTCGACCACTCACGAATCGGGGGAGGGGAAAAAATGGAATAGTCATTCGGGAGAATGCTTTCTCCTGCTCACTTGCCAGCCATAGACTTTTACGGGTCAGTACATCTGTGGGCACCCCCGACGGCGGTGGGATGAGAGGTTGGTTTGACGATAGATTCCATCCACTACTTCCCCTGCCCTACTCTCGGATTCATCGATGACTTTTGATCATTCCATGAGGTGACGGTGGCATTCCCGGAGATTGGTGGAAGAGTGAGCTGCAATTCATGTTGTGGCAACAACCACCCCGCAGCAAGACGCCTATGATGGAGTTCAACCTATAGCCACAGTGCTGTAATGGGAAGATCGGTCAACGGCCACTTTGGAAGGCATGCGACGATCTCGGATGTTCCTTTCCTTATGGAATCGTCGGGAATATCCAGTAGATTTCATGATTCTGCAGCCAAGAAGTGACAGAATGTAGTTATTCAATTATTTCGGGGAGGCTGGCCACAGCCCGGGATGTCATAGATTGTCGCTCCAGACAAATGATGAGATTGCAGGGAATCCACCAGTTCCTGCCTCTCGTTTTTGTTCGGGATCAGAATCCCGAATATGTGCATGTCTCTGCTGCTTTCTTTTCCTCAGAAGGCGGAAGAACATTGTGTACCCGATGGTCACCACTCTCCAATAGATGGGCGGCTCAATCAGTACGACGGCTATACTTTTCGAGTGAGACCCCGAATGACTCCACTTGTGGATCAAACTCTGTGTCTTTTCCGAGTTCCGATATCCCACCAATCTCAATGCATCACGTCTTTCTCACTACATGGACTCACCCATCTTTCTTTTGATGCAGTGTGGTAGCCAGCCCCTACATCCCGTGGAGAGCAATCCTCGACAGTTTTCAGTCAGTGCTTCTTCATCCACAAAACAGACGCATTCAGCCGAAGAAGCAGCTAGCAAAATGATGAAAGTCCACTCTGTGAGAGGAGGGGAAATGGTTCAGGACAAGGAAGGATCTTCCTCTTACTTTTCTCAATCTACCTTTTGGATACCCGTCGGTGGAAGCAATGACTGAAATAAAACCTTCCCGGCGACTGAGCTACTATACGAACAGACTTCAGGCTAGCATCGCGCTATGCGCGGGATTGTTGAGGAGTGCCCTTAAACAGCTCTGTCTTTGCTTTGCTCGGTGAATCCTTTGATTTAGTCGAATCAATAAATCCAGTCGTTCTGGTACCACGAGGCATATCACCGTACGTAGGTGGGACTGCGGGAATCAATCTTCGGCGGGATATTGATAAGCTTCTTGTCACTGAAGTCCGACGTGCTTACATATAATATATACGTCTGGCGCGATCATTCCCCTCTTCATCGAAGTAGGGAGGTGCGCCCAGCATTTGATGCGAAATATGTCGACGGCCTTTGCGTAGGGTTAGGTCCTACAGCTATTGATTCACTGTTTATGGATAATTTAGGTTCTCCACGTGCCCCAGCGTTCAAATGACAGATCCGCGGGCATGTTCTCTTGGAGAGATGGTTGCGGGCGTAAACGCTTCCTCTTATCGAATGAGGGTTGTCGGTGGGACAATTCCCGCGAGGTACCCGACGCTACTGATTTGCACTAGGTTCATTATCTCGCAATGGAGTGTCTTCTTTCTCTCATTTTGAACGAGGGCGGGCTCCCGGAGATTTTGATACCAAATCCACTCCAGTGTATTTTAACACACACACATATGGTTTGGTTTGTGACTTTCAGCCTATGTGTTCATCCAATCATCATCAACTAACTCGACGGAATTTTAATGCTACCGCATAAGCGTGGTTGCGTTGACTCATGGGATGAGGAATAAGCACCTGCTTCATCTGGTCCCTATTCTGCCACTATAAAACGTCTATATGTTTCAATCGGATACAGAGTATGGGTGTATAAACGATTTGATTTTTAGTCCTCGTCTGCGTTCCCTTCTTCGTATTCATCAGCTTCTGTCGATATGTCTACGGAGTCTTTTTTTCTCCTCTTCTAGATGTGGCTATCCTTCTTCATCGGTGTCTTATTCTAGTTGGTCCTTTCGTCCTGCTTCTCTTCAAATAGGGTTCTGTAGTCCCTGGCAGTCTTCTTTTATCCAGGTTCGTTTGACGCCTGTTTACTGATGAGTGCCATATATTACATATTTATAGCCTTCATATTACCTATTTTTGTATATAAATAATGCTACTCGGGTATTTTTAGTGTCTTTTCAGGTAATCCGATTCGTACAAGGAGATGACATAAAATCAAAGTTGGAGTCGGAAATCAGAGTCTAAAAAGTTTCTAAAGTGAGCAAAACTACGAGACTATGATGCTACAGAGACTCAAAGTCAAATACAGTCAGGAAAAATAAACGAAGAAGACAATATTTTCATTTGAAAAAAAATTCATGAATTCTTTCCAAACTTAGACCGCTATTTAGCGGTAGATCCGCCAATTGGCGGCCTTATGTGGGTCCCATGCGGTGAATGTTTTCCCGTAGCTTCGATATAATCTTGTAGTTTCTCAATTGTATTAGAATTAGGTTTGGATGTCCGAAGCCTATATATTGGCCTATCCTTGTATTCTTAAAAAAATCCTGAAGTTTTGTACTCGTTTTAATTTAATAAAATTAGGGTTTTGCTGAAGGGGTGGCGGCCACAATACCGTGTTCCAGAGGTAAGCCATTATTTTCTAATATTTATTTGCTTTTTAGATAGAGTTAATTGCTTTCTAGTATATGTTTTATTGCTTTCTAGATTAGATTTATTTGTTTTCATAAATAAAAATAGATTTAATTGCTTACTAGAAATATGAGTAGCTAATTTTCTTTAGCCCTAGGATGTAGATGAAGTTAGTTTAATAGACCTAACATGGATTTATCTCATCTTTTTTCTAGAAAGAAATAAAGTTATGATTTTTCTATAAATAAATAAAAGATAGAGTTTACAAATCATAATTCTTTGATAGATTATGCTTAATTAATATTTTGATAATCTATGCTTAGATGAAGTTTGGAATTCTTACTCTTTGTTTATTTTTAGAATTATCAATAGAGATTTTCCTATAAATAAATTGAATTGAGTAAACTTGTGTTGGCAGTGAAAATTTCTAAGTTAAAAAGGATTTTTCACAACAGAACGCGGAGCCAATTCAATAGCCCCGCATTTGGTTACATTAACCCCGCGTTTGGTTACATTAACCCTGCGTTTGAATAAAACACGGAGATGTTTAATAGCTCCGCGTTGATTCCGCAGTCTGGCTTGTATTTGCCTCGCGTTTGAGTAAAACACGGAGATGATCAATAGCTCCGCGTTTTGGTTATTTAGCGTCGCGTTTTGATGCGATTAAAGCTCCTCGTAAGCAGATAACCAGAATCTCAAATTGATTGAGATAATGATTTTGGACTTATCCAAATACCCGAATCAAGTCTAATCAGAATTCCATCAAAACTAAGATATTTGATTGGAATCCCTGATAATGACGAGTTCTATTTAGATAGAAACTCTTGCATTAACCTGGGGCTATAAATACCTTCCTGGTGAAATCCTAGGGGGGGTCTTCTTCCTTTTGGCATCGGAAGTCTCCTATCGATCCTTTGGCAATTCAAGTACGCGAGAGAGCCTTGAAGCCTTTGCTGATCATCTTCTGAAATCTTGAAGAATTCAAGTTACGCACAGAGCCTTGAGTTCGTGAAGATCAGAGAAAACCACCATCTTCTTTCTGGAGTTCTTGAGATGTTCGAGTTACGCGAGAGAGCCTTGAACAAATCAAAACCAGAGAAGATCGTCTATATTCGGCCGATATCTTTAAAAGAGAAGATTTCAACGTACCGATCGTCCAAAGGAGCTGCTTGACAGATCCCATCGCCACAGATCCCACAAACAAACTATTGTAAAAGAGAGAGATTGAAGTATAAAATCCTCTCGTTTGTTCTCTTTATATATCTTGTTCACTTTCATTGTAATTCAAGTTAATTCAATGGAAGGAAGCGAAGGAACTTTTGCGACGAACAAACTGGCGACCACAGTGGGAGCCGTCTCTTTCACTGATGAAGAGATTGTGGCGCAATCGGACGTTGACTTGATCGGATCCGAAGTAGACACGCTGGTCGTTGAAATCGACCAGCAGAAGTACGAGGAGTTCCTCTCCTCCGGATCAGGTGACTTGGATGAGACACAGCACTATCGTCGCATGTACTCCAATGCCCGAGTGACGGGTAGAAAGGTATCCACCGAGAGACGGGGATCCTTGGAGACTGCGGCTATAGAGCCGGAGTTCACACAAGAAATCCTAGCCAAGGAAGAGCTTCCGATTGCCAAAGAAGACATGGGAACTGGACTGACCAGGACCCAACTCCGGAATAGGAACCGGAGGGCGAGGCGTAGATCCCTCAAAGCCCGCCTTGGACGCGGAGCTAACCCTAGAGGACGCGAGGCTATGGTCCCTCGCAAATTGGCTCGCGCTACCCGCGAGACCAATCTCTACCGCGTTAAACGCGAAGATACAACTTGCCTTAAAAGCAAGGAAAAGCCAGCGTGTGATTTTCCACGCGAGGCTGGTAATACTGGCGAGTTACGCAAGATTCCTGACACTCGCGAGAAACGCGAGTATAAAAATTATTCAAAGCCAGCGTGTGATTTTCCACGCGAGGCTATTACTGTGCCTAGCGAGAGACGCGAACTCAGTAAGGGTTGCGCTAGTCGCAGAATACCCAACACTCGCGAGAAATGCGAGTATAAAAATTATTCAAAGCCAGCATGTGATTCTCCACGCGAGGCTATTACTGTGCCTAGCGAGAGACGCGAAGCCAGTGATACTTGCAATAAACGCAAGACTTCTGACACCCACAAAGAACGTGAGGATGATTGGCAGATAGTTGTCAGTCGTAAAAACCGCACTAAGCGCGAAGCTATGATCTGCGTTAATCGCAAAGAAAAGCCAGCGTGCAAGAACTTCCCTTCACGCGGGGCTATTATTCCAGAAGCTAAACTTCCAAGGACACACCAAGCCAGCGAGAAACGCGAGGCTAGTGTGGATAAGCGCGGAGCTATTCTTCAGGCCCGCAATATGAAACGCGAGGCTATTCCTAAGCCACGCGAGGATCGGTCCGACCCCAGAGTCAGGTTTGATCAATCAAAGAAGCTTCAGTGGATTCCTAAACACTCTCAAGAGTTGAATGGACCTCTTGATTCCATGGCTAGAGGCACTGACCTCAGGGAGCATCTCTCTAAGAAGAGAGGCATAGACCAACTTCAAGTTGAACATATTTGCCATTGCAAGCAACTTGTGACAGCAGTGTCGGCCGTGATGGACAACTGTGGCTGCAGCAAGAACAAGATGTCTGTGTTCGACCGATTAAACGAGTCAAACCAGAATCCTGCTAAGAAGACAAGAACCGCCCTGAAGCAAAGGAGAGCTGTAACTTCTAACATGGTAGGAAAAGGGAAGAAAATTGCAGAGATGGATGATGATTTAGAATCGAGCGATGAAGAACCTCATCGTATTACTCGACTAAGATCAGGAGCCGTCCCGCCCCGAAATTATAAGAAGACCCGCAGGGGGTTGGGCTATGTGTCTACTCCACCCTCATCGCCATCCAAGGTTGAAGAGAGTTCTTCAGATAAAGAAGAAATATCTTCGCCCGACCATGATTCGGATATAAGCACCGGTGCTTGGTTTCAGTCTTTGACAGCCAATATGGTTTCAGCTGCGCCAGAAAGCGACGAGGAACCAATCGACGTTCAAGATGATGCTTGGGCTAGGCATATGGATACTCTCTGGGATGTCCGCTTTGAACAGCGTGACCCACCCACAGAAGACAAATTAATACAAGTTAACATGGGAACGGAAGAAAATCCGAAACCCATTTTCATAAGCGACACACTAACTCCTTTAGAAAAGGAGGAACTTATATCTCTTATCAAAGAGTATATAGATGTGTTCGCATGGAGTTATGAAGATATGTCTGGGCTTGACCCTCAAATTGCCACACACCGGTTAAATATAAAAGAAGATGTCAAACCTGTTAAACAGCAACAGAGGCGTTTTCGACCGGAATTGATGGAGGCAATAGTTGCTGAGGTCAACAAGCTTATACAATCCGGGTTTATCCGTGAAGAACAACACCAAGACTGGGTGGCAAACATAGTGCCAGTTCGCAAAAAGAATGGCACAATCCGGATATGCATTGACTTTCGAGATCTGAACGCTGCATGTCCCAAGGATGAATTTCCACTCCCCATCACCGACGTGATGATCGATAATACTTACGGTTATGAGAGGATGTCCTTTATGGATGGCTTCTCAGGTTATAACCAAATCAAGATGCACCCAGATGATGAAAAGCATACAGCTTTCAGAATGCCACAGGGGATATACTGTTATACGGTGATGCCATTCGGATTAAAGAATGCAGGTTCTACCTACCAACGCGCAATGAGCGCCATATTCAAAGAACACCTACGCAGAACAGTGGAGTGCTATGTGGATGACTTAGCAGTTAAAAGCAAAGACAAAGAAGATCATCTTCACGATTTAAGAGTGGTCTTCGATCTGATGCGGAAACATCACTTGAAGATGAATCCTACCAAGTCATTCATGGGGGTATCCAGCGGGAAGTTTCTAGGGTTCATAATAACTTCAAAAGGAATTTTCCTCGACCCTGAAAAGGTAAAAGCGATTAGCGAAATGCCGCCTCCCCACAATCTTAAGGAATTAAGGGGATTATAAGGAAAGCTCGCTTATATTCGGCGCTTCATATCCAACTTATCTGGCCAATGCCAACCATTCTCCAAACTTATGAAGAAGGGAGCGTCTTTCATATGGGATGAGGCATGTCAGCAGGCATTTGATGACCTCAAAGAGTACCTTACTAAGCCTCCTGTACTAATGGCACCAACCCTTGAGCAGCCCTTCCTTATATATGTAAGGGCCATGGATAATGCTTTAGGAGCATTACTTGCTCAATATAATGAGCACGGCCATGAACATGCCCTCTACTATTTAAGTAGAACAATGATTGGGGCCGAACAACGATATATCCCGATTAAAAAAGAATGTTTAGCCCTAGTGTTTGCCGTTCAGAAAATGCGACACTACCTTTCGGGGCAAACAATTCATGTCATATCACGGGTTAACCCCTTGAAGATTCTAATGACCAAACCGGGATCCTTAAATGGCCGATTGGCAAAATGGGCGGTCTTACTATTGCCCTATGATATACATTTTGTCCCTCAAAAGGCCATGAAGGGGCAGGCAATCGCTGATTTTCTTGCAGACCATCCAATTTGGTCCAAATTAAAGCAAACATCAGGGGTCAACACAGTTAGCAAAGAGCAACCATGGCAAATGTTCTTTGATGGTGCTGCGAGACGATCTGCTGCTGGAGTGGGGGTTGTGCTAATATCCCCACATAAACATTTATTGCCCAACGGTTACTCATTAACAGAACCGTGCATGAATAATGTAGCGGAGTACAACGCGCTCATTATCGGCTTAAAAATAGCTCTGCAACTGGGGGTGAACCATCTAGAGGCATATGGAGATTCTAAGCTCATTGTCAATCAGATGACAGATGAGTATGAAGTCAGACATGAAGCCCTCATCCCCTATCATCAGCTAGCTATTGAGCTAGCAGGATATTTTGAACAATTTTACATATATCACGTATCTCGAAACGAGAACGTTTATGCAGATGCTCTTGCCGCATTAGCCGCAACGCTGGCAATTCCGCCAGGTGAAGCTAAAAGCATCACCATTGGAAGTAAAGAACTCCTCCACCCAGACATGGTATCTCAAGCCAAAGAGGTATGCCAGATTGGCTTAAAGTTAGAACCCCGTGATTGGCGATTTCCGTTTGTGGATTATGCCTTGCATGGGATATTACCAGAAGATCCTAGGGAAGCCACCTCAATAAAGAGGATGGCCCAAAGATTTTATTATGACCATAAACTTCAGACTTTGTATAGAAAGTCAAGAGGTGGTCTATTGCTACGCTGCATATCGAAAGCAGAAGCAGAACAAGTGCTGAGAGAAACACACAATGGAGTATGTGGAGCTCATCAGCCCGATCCTAAACTTGGAGACCGTATAAGAAGGCTAGGGTACTACTGACCGAGCATGATTATGGAAGCAATGGCATACGCTAAACGATGTCATGCATGCCAAATACATGCCAATTTTATTCATCAACCCCAAGAATACTTGCACAATACCGTCGCAAGCTGGCCATTTGAAGCCTGGGGAATGGACATTGTGGGGCTAATAACTCCCCCGTCATCCAGAGAACATCGGTTTATTCTTGCAATAACCGATTATTTTTCAAAATGGGCCGAAGCCGTGCCCATGAAAGAAGTGAAAACGGCAGATGTGATCAAGTTTATCAAGCATCATGTCATTTACCGATTTGGCGTCCCTCGACGGATCATTCATGATAATGGTCCGCAATTTATCAGTCAGGGATTCTCCAGATTCTACAACAAGTTCAGAATCAAAAATATCGCTTCTACACCATATAACCCTGCGGCTAATGGGTTAGCTGAAGCCTTTAACAAGACGATCATCAAACTTCTTCGGAAGTTCGTCTCTTCCAATAAACGAGATTGGGATGAAAAGCTAGGAGAATGCCTGTGGGCTTATCGCACCACCGTTCGCACCCCCACTAAAGCTACACCGTTCTCTTTGGTTTATGGAAGTGAGGTTGTTCTGCCTCTTGAAATCCAGATACCATCATTAAGAGTGGCTTTAGCCACAAAGATGACGACAGAAGAATGCCATCAGCAAAGATTGCAAGAACTAGAGGCGTTAGATGAAAAACGTCTCAGGGCTCAACAACAAATTGAGTTGTATTAAGCCCGAATATCTCAAACGTTCAATAAGAATGTTAAACCAAGGACCTTTAAACAAGGAGACTTGGTTCTGGCTCTTAAGAGGCCAATGGTGCTAACCCACAAGACTAAGGGTAAATTTGAACCCAAGTGGGAAGGACCGTTTATTGTGGAGACAGTATACTCCAGTAGAGCCTATCACTTAATGAATCAAGACGGCGATAGGATGATGATGTCAATCAATGGCAAATTTCTAAAGAAATACTATTCTTAGTACCCCTGGAAATACGCGTCTTCTCTTTTTTTTAGGCATGCGCATTGAGCGCCTCTGACCTAAACCCGGTGAGTTTGGTTCTCAAGTTTGAACCACCTCCAGTCTTTTTATTAGGCATGTGCAGTTTGGCGCCTCTGACCTAAACCCTGGTGTGTTTGGAGTACCCAGTTCAAGTTACGCGAGAGAGCCTTGAACCGCCTCCAGTTTGGTTCTCAAGTTTGAACCACCATCAGTCTTTTTCTTGGGCATGCGCAATTTGGCGCCTCTGACCCAAAACCTGGTGTGCTTAGTTCTCAAGTTTGAACAGCCCCCAATCTTCTTTTAGGCATGTGTAATTAAGCGCCTCTGACCTAAAAAGTATGAATTGCCCAACGCCAACTAGGCAATGAGAAGAGAACTAGTTTCTCGCCAACCCATCATACTGGGGTAAAAGTATGAATTGCCCAACGCCAACTAGGCAATGGAAAGAGAACAAGTTTCTCGCCAAGCCATCATACTGGGGTAAAAGTATGAATTGCCCAACGCCAACTAGGCAATGGGAAGAGAACAAGTTTCTCGCCAACCCATCATACTGAGGTAAAAGTATGAATTGCCCAACGCCAACTAGGCAATGGGAAGAGAACAAGTTTCTCGCTAACCCATCATGCTGGGGTAAAAGTATGAATTGCCCAACGCCAATTAGGCAATGGGAAGAGAACAAGTTTCTGCCAACCCATCATGCTGGGGTAAAAGTATGAATTGCCCAACGCCAACTAGGCAATGGGAAGAGAACAAGTTTCTCGCCAACCCATCATGCTGGGGTAAAAGTATGAATTGCCCAATGCCAACTAGGCAATGGGAAGAGAACGAGTTTCTCGCCAACCCATCATACTGGGGTAAAAGTATGAATTTCCCAATGCCAACTAGGCAATGGGAAGAGAACGAGTTTCTCGCCAACCCATCATACTGGGGTTAAAAGTATGAATTGCCCAACGCCAACTAGGCAATGGGAAGAGAACGAGCTTCTCGCCAACCCATCATACTGGGGTTAAAAGTATGAATTGCCCAACGCCAACTAGGCAATGGGAAGAGAACGAGCTTCTCGCCAACCCATCATGCTGGGGTTAAAAGTATGAATTGCCCAACGCCAACTAGGCAATGGGAAGAGAACAAGCTTCTCGCCAACCCATCATACTGGGGTAAAAGTATGAATTGCCCAACGCCAACTAGGTAATGGGAAAAGAACTAGCTTCTCGCCAACCCATCATACTGGGGTAAAAGTTTGAGTTGCCCAACGCCAACTAGGCAATGAGAAGAGAACAAATTTCTCGCCAACCCATCATGCTGGGGTAAAAGTATGAATTGCCCAACGCCAACTAGGCAATGGGAAGAGAATAAGTTTCTCGCCAACCCATCATGCTGGGGTAAAAGTATGAATTACCCAACGCCAACTAGGCAATGGGAAGAGAACAAGTTTCTTGCTAACCCATCATGCTGGGGTGAAAGTATGAATCGCCCAATACTGATAAAGTAAAGGAAAGAGGAAAAGTTTGGCATTTAAGCCCAAACGTACTCCTCGACAACTCACCATGTTGAGGGAAATAACATGGCTAGCCCAACTCAAACGGTAGTTGGTAAAGGCTAATAAAATCCGTTAATAGCTAGGGGTTTGCTAAAAATCCCATATTAAACTTTAATTTTTACTTCGGCTCGAGAAATTGAGCATAAACGATACCGAGATAAATCATTTTGACGACAGGTTATTTGTTGGGCAAGCAAATCTGTTTTGAAGCCGGCAAATAAAAGAGTCAAAAGAATCATCTTTATTAAAAAGGTGAAGATACAAAAAGAATTTCAAAGAAACATCGTAAGGTTATCTCTCTCCCATTTACGAAGTTCTTATTACAAGGAAGATAAAAGCATAAAGAGAGATGAAACTATTGGCCTCCCAAAAGTCTCAATTGGTTTATTGTCTCGTCCAAATTTCTACGATGAGAAGTCTCCACGGTTTGCTGAGCTTGCCTACGCAACTCATCATCACTTATTGTAAGTTGTTGCTGACGAGATTCTTCTATGGCACGATTCCTGGCCATCTCTTCCTGTTGAATCTGCTCCTGCTGGACAAGCAACATCTCCTGCTTCTTGACAGATTCTCCTAATCGGAGTTCATTTTCTATCAAGGTGGCCCGAGCTCTGGCAATCGTCTCCTGGGCTTTAGAGATGGCCGCCTGACTTTCCTCAATTCCAAAGTTTACCCTCTGCAGGTCGCCAAGAACGGATTCCCGACTGGCCTGGAGCTCTGTCAGCTCCTGAGACCATCTCTCCTCCTGCTGCCTTAAAATATTTCTTTGAGATAAGGATTCTGCCCGAACCCGCGCCAGCTCTATCTCAGTGATCGCCTCCACATCCGCCTGACGGAGTGTGTGTAGCATGGTCACCTGCTCTTCTAAGGCTGCAAGGCGGGCCCGGTATGGAGCTGCTCGATCTTGTCCACCGAATTCTTCAATATTTCCTAAATAGCGGAGTAACAGTGGATGTGCGAAGTTGAAGAAATCGTGGCCAGCAAGAACCATCTCGACACATCTTCTTAACAAATGCATAAAATCCTCGACAGTGAAGCCGAAAAGTCTTTCAAGAGGATTTGTAGTGTCAGTAGGCAAAGTAGGTAATGCCAAAAGAGGTGTCGTAAGTAAGGGAGCAGTAGTGGCTGGAATTGGAGAAGAAGAAGCCCGTCCCTGCATTAAATTCATACTATGGGGGACCAGTAGAGCCAGTGCAGATCTGGAAGAGCTGGAGACCCCAGACGAAGTACCGTCAGTACAGATCACTTGGGTACCCCTACCAACAGGAAGAGAAGATGGGATCACTTCGCCTGAAGCTCCTCCGGTGGGAGAAGCATCTTCGAATGAGAATTTCAAATTATTCTCCTCCCCTACTGGAAGGCTTGGAAGAGTTGTAGGTATCTCAGCAGCCACGACAACAGACGACGTTAAAATCGCTGACTGAGAAGGCACGCCAACGACTGTGGGAAACGTCTCAGTGGAACAGACTGGCGTTGGAGATGGCATGCTGGGAGAAGGTGTAGCCTCATTAGTAGCAGCTGCGATAATGACTTCTGTTCTCTCGTCACTTCCCAATTCGTCAATTGGGAGAATTGAAGAGGAAACAGAGGCAGGAGCCGGTGTGGAATAATCAGCCGCAAACTCACCAGCAGAGCTACCCACACCACCAACGGACCCGGAATGGTCCATTATATCGTCAGACTCTACTTGGGTAGTCGAGTGCATTGGCGAGAGAAGTTGATCACCTGCATTTTAGAAGACCAGAAAAGCAGTGCTACGTTAAAATAATAACGGGCAAAAGATAAAATGCTAAAGGCCATACCAGGCGATACAAGTCCAGTTGTCGGACTTGAAGGGGGAGCCATTGTCGTTTCCAGCAATGTACCCGTCTTGCTACCCGTTAGTTGCGCCCCGGGTTCTGCCACAGGCTCTACGGCCGAAGGAGCCGAAATCTCAGCAACACTTGGAGCTTTAGCAGGTTCATCCTCCCTTGCCAATGCTGGGGGTACAGCTGAAGCCAACAAGTCGAAAGCAAGTTTGATAGCCACTTCTTGGGGGGCTATCAAAGTTTCCTGTGCCAGTTTTTGCTTCTTACCCGGCCTTTTCTTTAAAGCGCTGCGGCGTTTGAGAGTTGGACTCAGGGAACGACTGACAACAGGCTGAGGAACTCCACTAGCACCAGTATTGTTGTCATCATCACCGGCATTATCGTCTGATTCGCTGACATCCGAAGGCTCAGCCGCAGCGCCAAGGAATTCTTCCATTCCTTTTATCCTTACCCTAGAAGCACCCTGGCGGCTAATATAGAGGGCTTAAATCTCTTTGCAACAACTGCGATTGAGAGAGAAGCCGGGCACGTCAGCATTCGCAATGTTGAACCAATTGCAAGAGCTGAGGGTCACGGCCAATTCTGGCACCTTCTGGGGCAAGGAGAATTCAGCCTCGGTCCCGCCCGCTGCAAAATGGAACCAGCCACGAGCGCCTTTGTATAAATTCCCCTCGTGAGCGAGATCTTTATTTGGATTGCCCACATAAAGTTGAGAATATCCAAACTGGCGAGCAAAGTGACTCGGAGTATATGGCTCGATCTGACACCTGAGATCTTGAGATACACCAAGTGTCCGGGACGGATGTTGAGAAGCCACCAGAACGCTCCTGCAGATAAAGTAGTGAACTTATCTGCTCCCACGGCGTCCTTTAGCCTCATTCCATATCCTCCACCGGGAAAGTCAGGAAAACACCGGAAGATCTCGTAATTATGAAAGCTACGAAGAGTCTTCCGAATCTGGGACATATAATTCTGCCTCCATGAAGAACGTTCATACAGTTCTACAAGGAAGCACTTTTCGCCCGAACGACGCTCTGGTGCACTCATTAAGGAGGGACAGTGCAAGACAAGCCACGCCATCAAATAGGTGTAGGGCATCTCCACCCTAGGGTTTGGAGTTTTCGGCTGGGCAGTCTCCTTCGACTTGCCCTTTCCTTTCCCCTTGACTTTAATAGTAGGGAGGAAATCACGACAGAGCACCCTCAGTCCATATTGCAAATTGCATACCATGGCGGGAAGGAGTCCAAGGGGTCGGCCGTATGCAAGAAGAACCGCTGGATATACCACGGTCACTGCAATCGCTTTCTTGGGCAATGACGGCACGACGCATCTTTTGAGCACAGCATCAAAAACCCGGCAATGAAACCTCTGTTGGAGATCGGAAATTGGGCTTGATAGTGATAGCTCTTAAATGAAGTACCGGGACCGTATCCATTCTCATTGGATTCAGTGGTATAATATAATAGATGGCGGCCCTTAGCAATACGGTGATCAATCTCTGAGCCATAGATGGGTGGATGACCATGGATAATGGCCGAGCTATCCTTAGAATTTAAGTTGGCAAAGAGATATTCGGCCCACTTCTTGTGGCCAATACCGTGATTACGCGCACCCGTCAAGTCAGCGCAGATATGATAATGGCACATCATCTCCCAGTATGTGGCATGGATGCGCTCGTCCCTCGCCAGTAGCATGTTCAACTCATCGGTGGTAGGGATGTACTCCTCGTAAGGGACTTTGCCCATCGAGAGCCCAGAAACCTCAAACATCTCATGGAGAGCGAACCCTAGCTCACCCACTGGTGTAAAGAAAGTACAGGTCTCAGGGTTATACATCTCCAAGAGGCAGTAAAAGTGATAAGCACTCTGGGAAAACCCGAATTGGACATTCCTGATGGCTTTATACAAGCCAATATCCTTTAAAATGGGCTCATGGGAGTCCAGCATGTACTGAACAAGGCGTGCCCACCACATATTGTTAGAAGAATGAACCCAGCCAGGCATCCTGAAGTCGCTAGCCGGGTACTGACCATCCTTCGCCAAGAACTCCATTAAGAAAGTTCGGGCACGAGATGGGACTTCTCCCACTGGAAGCTCCTTGCCAAATCGGCCTGGAAGCAAGCCAGTAATGCATCTGGGAGAACCATCTTGATAAACCCCTTTTGCACCAAATTTGCCTGTTGGGTCGCCATCTTGCTCTTGAGTCAGTCCCCACTTTAATTCCCGAGGCATTGCCAGCCTCTGAAGATAGACCAGAGGATAGTTACGATCCATTCTAGGCAAAAATATCAACATTTCGCCTGAGTTATATAGCCAAACACGTTCCCCTTCAGAAAGGATCTCATATGATTGATCCATCTGGTCTCCGAAGAGGAAGGCGGGTTTTTCCATCGCCTCTCTATTCACAGTTTCGAAGGCTGCGTCAGTTATGATTTCTCGCGCAGTGGTGGGATGATATTTGATCAACTTCTCCTTGCGATCCTTCGGGTCTGGTTTGTACGAGGGCATGATAGTAGTGAAACGGAATTGGCCTGAGGGATCAGAACCCCCAGCAAAGCCGAAGTAATTCTTGTGGGGAAGAGATTCTATCGAATACCCTACTGCACAAAGAAATACCAGAGTAAGAGAAGTTTCTCTAGGGCAGAAAATTTCTCTAAGTATGAACGCGCGAAGCTAAAGATTAGAACGCGCGAAGCTAAGAATAGCGCTGCGCGAAGCTAAAGATTAGACCGCGCAGAAATAGCCTCGCGTTTCAGCGCGACTGCTACTTAAAATAGCCTCGCGTTTCAGCGCGACTGCTACTCAAAATAGCCTCGCGTTTCAGCGCGACTGCTACTCAAAATAGCCTCGCATTTTCAGCGCGACTGCTACTCAAAATAGCCTCGCGTTTCAGCGCGACTGCTACTCAAAATAGCTTCGCGTTTTCAGCGCGACTGCTACTCAAAATAGCCTCGCGTTTCAGCGCGACTGCTACTCAAAATAGCCTCGCATTTTCAGCGCGACTGCTACTTAAAATAGCCTCGCGTTTTCAGCGCGACTGCTATTTAAAATAGCCTCGCGCTTTAAACGCGAGAATGACGTGATAACTTCGCGTAAGAAGGTAGTCAGAGACTTTTCTTCTTCTCCAAGCCTTACGGCAGGAGTACGGCGATCTCGCCGGTAAAAGAGTTGATCGATCAGTTAAATTTAAGCCAAATCACTCTAGAAATGTTCTAAAGAGTCTCGATGGAAAGATTCTTACCCCCGATAGGCGAAATGTGGGCTGGCGCGTCGCTGCCTTGGCCGCCGCCACCACTGCTTGCGCCAGTCGCCGATGATGGAGCTGCTCGAGAAGTAGCACGAGTTTTGGGTGCCATTGCTGAGGAAAATCGACTGAAAATCTGGAGAAACTCGGTCGGAAGAAGATCGGGTCGTCTGAACTCTGATCGCCTGAATCTCTAAGTTTCTGGAAAATTCTCAAATAGAGTGAGAATGATAAGAAATAGAGATTTCTTTTAAATGAAAGGAACCGCGTCTTGGAATTCGGCGCGAATTTCGGAGGAAGTGACTTGTCAGTTACTCTCCAACACGCGAAGCTATTAGCCTCGTGCGATTATGGAAATGCGAAGTTGTTTAACTCCGTGCAACTTTACAAAACGCGAGGATAGCCTGTGCCTTAGCTTCGCGTTTTCATGGAAAAACTTAGATTTTTGACGAGTGCAATTAGGCGCTTCCATCTAAGTTAAAGCGATCCTTATCCAATCATTTGGGTATTATTAATCTAAGTCACGCAGAAGAGCCTTAGATTATTTTTACCAAAATTATTGACCATCTATTTGTTGAGCAAGCAAAATTCTTGAAGCTAACAGATAGAGAGGAAAATAATTTATCTTTATTCATGAAGCAAGAGATTACAAAGAGGGAGTTATAGCTCTCCCAAAATCTTTTACATGATCAACTTGTCAATAACCAAATAGTAAGACTTCTCTACGGGGTGTTGAAGCTCAGTTCCCTGGTTCACATGCAAAAGAAATTCAAGACTTCTCTACGGGGTGTTGAAGCTCAGTTTCCTGGTTCATATGCAAAAGAAATTCAAGATTTCTCTACGGGGTGTTGAAGCTCAGTTCCCTGGTTCACATGCAAAAGATCTCCTCTGCAAATGTCAATTAGGATCTGTCATCCGAAATGAAGCACGAGAGGAAAGGAAAGTGCTGCACTGAAGCGCAATTCTGAACTGCAAGTGCTGCAATTCTACACTGCAAGTGCTGCAGCTCCTTATTTACAGCCCCTTCAGGAGTTTATCTCTCGGAGCCAGAGCTTGAAACCTGCAACTATGTTTTAAAGCATATGCTTCTGACTTCCTTAGAGTTGCTTTTGCTAATGAAGATCGATGGACCCACATACATTCCTCTTCAGAAAGGATTGAACTTACTGCAAAAGGAACAGAGTTTCCAAAAGAGTGAAAACGAGGAGCTAAGCTAACTCTGCGCACAGTTGAAGAAATAGCCTCGCGCTTTAAATGCAGAGGATGATGCAAGAACTTCGCGTAAAGGGGGACAAGATTTCTTTAACTTAGATGGATTTTCTCCAGATTTTCAGTCGATTTTCCTCAGCAATGGCACCCAAAACTCGTGCTACTTCTCGAGCGGCTCCATCATCGGCGACTGGCGCAAGCAGTGGTGGCGGCGGCCAAGGCAGCGACGCGCCAGCCCACATTTCGCCTATTGGGGGTAAGAATCTTTCCATCGAGACTCTTTAGAACATTTCTAGAGTGATTTGGCTTAAATTTAACTGATCGATCAACTCTTTTACCGGCGAGATCGCCGTACTCCTGCCGTAAGGCTTGGAGAAGAAGAAAAGTCTCTGACTACCTTCTTATGCGAAGTTATCGCGTCATTACAACCAATGGTGATGCTTTTAGTTTCACCTGGCGGGATTGCCAGCGTTGCGGCTAATGCGGCAAGAGCATCTGCATAAATGTTCTCGTTTCGAGATACGTGATATATGTAGAATTGTTCAAAATATCCTGCTAGCTCAATAGCTAGCTAATGATAGGGGATGATAAGCAAGCGATCCTTATCCAATCTAAGTCACGCAGAAGAGCCTTAGATTATTTTTACCAAAATTATTGACCATCTATTTGTTGAGCAAGCAAAATTCTTGAGGCTAACAGATAGAGAGGAAAATAATTTATCTTTATTCATGAAGCAAGAGATTACAAAGAGGGAGTTATAGCTCTCCCAAAAGCTTTTACATGATCAACTTGTCAATAACCAAACAGTAAGACTTCTCTACGGGGTGTTGAAGCTCAGTTCCCTGGTTCACATGCAAAAGAAATTCAAGACTTCTCTACGGGGTGTTGAAGTTCAGTTTCCTGGTTCACATGCAAAAGAAATTCAAGATTTCTCTACGGAGTGTTGAAGCTCAGTTCCCTGGTTCACATACAAAAGATCTCCTCTGCAAATGTCAATTAGGATCTGTCATCCGAAATGAAGCACGAGAGGAAAGGAAAGTGCTGCACTGAAGCGCAATTCTGAACTGCAAGTGCTGCAATTTTGCACTGCAAGTGCTGCAGCTCCTTATTTACAGCCCCTTCAGGAGTTTATCTCTCGGAGCCAGAGCTTGAAACCTGCAACTATGTTGTAAAGCATATGCTTCTGACTTCCTTAGAGTTACTTTTGCTGATGAAGATCGATGGACCCACATACATTCCTCTTCAGAAAGGATTGAACTTACTGCAAAAGGAACAGAGTTTCCAAAAGAGTGAAAACGCGGAGCTAAGCTAACTCCGCGCACAGTTGAAGAAATAGCCTCGCGCTTTAAACGCAGAGGATGATGCGATAACTTCGTGTAAAGGGGGACAAGATTTTTTTCTGCTCTTTCCTTCTCTTTCAAATTCATCGCGACTACTAATCAAGGATAGCCTCGCAATTCATCGCGACTGCTAATCAAAGATAGCCTCGCAATTCATCGCGACTGCTAATCAAAGATAGCCTCGCTGATTCATTGCGACTGCTAATCAAAGATAGCCTCGCAATTCATAGCGACTGCTAATCAAAGATAGCCTCGTAATTCATAGCGACTGCTAATCAAAGATAGCCTCGCAATTCATCGCGACTGCTAATCAAGGATAGCCTCGCAATTCATCGCGACTGCTAATCAAAGATGGCCTCGCGGATTCATTGGGACTACTAGTAAAGCCCCGCGTTTCAAGCACAGGGACAACACAATAAAACGGCGATCTCGCCGACAAGATAAGCAATCGTCCAGAATAAACCAAGCCAAAATATCTCAGAATGGTTCTTAGAAAACCAAGAGATGAGGTTTTTACCTTCGGAAGACGCTGCATAGACTGGTTCACCGTCGCGTCTACCTTCACGGCTGCTGCCATCAACGCCGGCCAACTTGCGAAAAGCCAAACTCCTCTGGAGAGACATCCTAATGATGAAAATCTATGGAGAGTTGAACGAAGATCAGTTGAAGATCATTCGTGAGTCACTCGAATTCTCAGAAATTCTTCGGATGAGATGAAGAAGAAGATGAGCCGGGAGCTCTATTTAAACAGAATTTCCGTCGCTTGGTATTCGGCGTGGAAATTCAGGGTAATTAATGACATAATTACTCGTTTCACTGAAGACGAAGTGAAGCTGATTAGCTCCGCGTAAGTGAGCATAACGCGAGATAGACTTGGTATTCTAACTCTGCGTTTCAGTTTAAATATCCAAAGTATTTCAAAATCTGCTGAAGTCTAAGCCATTTTGAAAACTTTGGAGGGAGTTCTGTTGGCAGTGAAAATTTCTAAGTTAAAAAGGATTTTTCACAATAGAACGCGGAGCCAATTCAATAGCCCCGCGTTTGGTTACATTAACCCCGCGTTTGGTTACGATAACCCTGCGTTTGAATAAAACACGGAGATGTTTAATAGCTCCGCGTTGATTCCGCAGTCTGGCTTGTATTAGCCTCGCGTTTGAGTAAAACACGGAGATGATCAATAGCTCCGCGTTAGCTCCGCGTTTTGGTTATTTAGCGTCGCGTTTTGATGCGATTAAAGCTCCGCGTAAGCAGATAACCAGAATCTCAAATTGATTGAGATAATGATTTTGGACTTATCCAAATACCCGAATCAAGTCTAATCAGAATTCCATCAAAACTAAGATATTTGATTGGAATCCCTGATAATGACGAGTTCTATTTAGATAGAAACTCTTGCATTAACCTGGGGCTATAAATACCTCCTTGGTGAAACCCTAGGGGGGGTCTTCTTCCTTTTGGCATCGGAAGTCTCCTATCGATCCTTTGGCAATTCAAGTACGCGAGAGAGCCTTGAAGCCTTTGCTGATCATCTTCTGAAATCTTGGAGAATTCAAGTTATGCACAGAGCCTTGAGTTCGTGAAGATCAGAGAAAACCACCATCTTCTTTCTGGAGTTCTTGAGAAGTTCGAGTTATGCGAGAGAGCCTTGAACAAATCAAAACCAGAGAAGATCGTCTATATTCGGCCGATATCTTTAAAAGAGAAGATTTCAACGTACCGATCGTCCAAAGGAGCTGCTTGACAGATCCCATCGCCACAGATCCCACAAACAAACTATTGTAAAAGAGAGAGATTGAAGTATAAAATCCTCTCATTTGTTCTCTTTATATATCTTGTTCACTTTCATTGTAATTCAAGTTAATTCAATGGAAGGAAGCGAAGGAACTTTTGCGACGAACAACTTGTAAATCAAAATTCTTTGATAGGTTATACTTAAATTCGGTTTTTTGATAGCCTATACTTAGATTAGGGTTTGAAGTTTATTTCTTTTCTCTTGTTTATGAGATTTTCTACTTGATATGATTTTTTTTAAGAAAAGTATTATCTTTGATGGTCTATACTTGCACATCACTTGATAGGTCATACTTAGAGGTACTTGATTAAAATCAAATTAAAAAGATCACTTTTTTAATATGTTACTTAACCGTGCATAATGAAAAAGATAGGAAGAAAGAGATAATTCACTGTTAGGCTATTATTCTAATGGAATCGAAATCCTAGGCTCATCTGTAAGACTTAAACTAATCTTCTCTCGATCTAGAAAATTATAGTTAATCTGTTAGACTAAAGAAAAAGTAAGAAACGCAAAAACACCTTAGATCTCTGTGGGACGACCTGTACAGCGCTACATCGACACTGTGTGCTTGCAGTAAAATATCACATCATCTACACAAGCCTGCTTTCATCGGGATTGGTTGCTTCGTCAACATTGATTTATCAATAGGCATGGAGTCGGGCCCGTCAGGTTCGGACATTTTCCATCTGGCGCTCCATCCGACTCAGTTGACGCTCGTTCTGACGTGGTGATCGGTTTATTGATGTGCTCCCCATTGTTCGACGACCAATACATACCGGGAAGCTGAAAAGCCTATGCAGCCACCAATCCGACAAAAAGAAACTCAACTGATGGCTCGCAAGACCTGCCTGGGTGTTAAAAAAGGCCGACGACTTCCTTGATCTGGTCCGTGCCCTTCCCTGCTAGAAGCATCGAGCTCTTTCTCGTCAGTTGCGAGCATATCGCTCTGCTTGTGAGGATGAGTGCTCCCATCGCCTGCATCGAAGTCTAATTCTGAGGAGTCTACTACGGAGTCTCCTTTTCTCCATTGGTGGTACTCAAACCTGTATCGTCATGGATCAATCCCTATTGGTAGAAGGGTAGCTTGCCTTGTCAAAGTTGCTGTAGCTTCTGTCGCAGTTGTTTGAGCTGGGCTTGCTGCTTTCGGACGTTGCAAAGTCGTCGTCATTCTCAACCTATGTCGGATTTGGCACAGAAAACGACAACATTGTAGACTGTTTCAAAAGCGTCGAGTGAGTGGAGAGTCAATGTCAGAGGGAGATTTACACGACCATGACTTTTGGAGAGTTTCGACAGTCGAATGAATCGGAGGAGCCTTCAGACAAGAAAGAGCGGTCATTTGGTAATCCACAGAATTGCCTTAGGAACCAGACCGTTGGAAACATAACAATTGATGAAAGCATCTGCACAAAGGGGAGCGTCGCGAGGAGGAAGATCCAAAAAAGCAGAGTGGCACCTACCATTTCTCAACATTTGACGAGAGCCCGAAATTGTCGAATGCCAGTCCATTTGTACTCTTATCTGAATCTTCGAACGAAATGGTTGAGTTATGACGGGAGACTTTGCTCCACAACATCGTGCTCACATTCAACTGTCGATTCAACTTTAACAAAGTGGTATCCGGTGTGTTTACCAGACGGATTAGTTCTCTTATCAGGATCAGGCATGACGTAGGACCGAAGCAAGCAGACAAGACAGATGACCCGACAGTTCTGCAAATACCACGGAACTCTCTTTCCTTTCACACTGTCAAAAGAGCGCTTCGTGTTCAAGGCAAGAAATGATTAAGAACAATGAGGTTACCCTCAATGACTCAGAAGAAGAGACCACAACAGCTGCACCAGTGTTCATGGGCTTTGATGAAGAGGTGCACTCCTCAATAAAAAAGGAATCTCACTCCGAGATTTTCACCTCAGATTTCGAAGTCATAAGTTTAGACTCAGAGTTCATCGAAGAGGTGTCGGAGATGGAATCCTTTCCATTTCTTTGATGCACCATATGCAGAGTCAACTGCCGGAAGCAATATGCCGATTTCACGCTTCCCCCTTTGCTGCACACGAATTTTTCACGGAGTCTGCTACCACAGTTGCGTCGAGCAACGAGTTTCCCACCATCACGTCCCAACCTTCGTCGCTTCTCAACTCTCTTTGGTGCCAAAGACCGATGACTAGTGGAAAGACTCCTGGTCGACATGAGGAAGACTACTTTTCTTCTGGTAAAGTGGACGAGAAGAGAGAGTCTCTGTCCAACTACTCGGAACAGGAAGGGAATGATAGGTGATAGGCCAATAGGAAGCGTTGGGCAGGCCCGGAAAGCGCGATGGATATGATCTACTTGTTATCAGCCAATGCATCTTCTTGCTACCTGATTTTGACAATACTGATGTCGATGAGATGACCGTCGGGCACAAACAACTATCAGCTATTTGCTTGCTTCCGTGTAAACTCACTGCATAGCTTTCGTACTTTTTTTTATGGACTGTCTATTTTCTGAAAATGATGGTGAGTTGTATTCCAAGTGAGAAGACTTTCGTAGGTCGCTGGAACAGTGAAAGAGAGCTCGCATGAAAGACGAGTCCTGTTCGTCCAACGAGTTTCACCAGCCAGGAAGGATGACGGGCAGGCTAAGAGGCAAGTTGGTACCATTTTGATTGAGCTCCTGACCGTCTGACGGATATGATTCTGAAAGATTTGGTGTCATATGCTTGCCTCGTGCACACGGCTTTTTCACAGTGTCTGCTTATCGACTTCATCGACATGAGAACTCCGTGCGTTGTATTCCCTATCATTTTTAGGCTTTCTTTGTCGAGTGTCAAATGGTATTTATGTTTAGTAGCGTCTTTCGTCGGTTTCTTTGATTGACCATCGATGTCGCGTCGCGAGGAAGATAACTATTCTAGTGAAATGGACAGCCCATTCGATGATCAAATCGGGATCACCCACTCCTCTGATTTGCATTTACAGAGGGAAGGAATGTCGGTACTTCAATGAGTGAAGCTCCTAGGGCCTTTCTTGCTGGGCGTGCTTGCATCCTGATAGCCTCCAGAGCCTATATTGGTCTGCGCCCGGACCAACCTCACTCTCCCTTTCTGCGTGCACTGCTTATTCATCAGCAGCTAGGGAATTCGAGACTGCGGCCTCACCCGACCGCCTATGATCACTGATTGGCGGATTTTCTCTTCATTCGAGGGTTTCAGTATGAACTTGACAAGTGTGACGGCTTCTCCGTAAGTCAAAAGAAAACACTTCAATCAATGAATGATCGGCCATTCCATTTATGCTTTCAGCAAGTAGGCGACGCGAATCTATGATGAAGATTTTCAATCGGATACTGAGGGCGCCGGATGCGTTTGAAAGCATCGAGATGAATTGACTCGTCGCAGAAAAAATTCTTTGACGTTGGGAAAGGTTTGTCTTGTCTCTCCGTAACAAATGGTCCATTTATTTATAGGCAAACGATGGGGATTGAACCCGCACGTGGTGGATTCACAATCCACTGCCTTGATCCACTGGGTACATCCGCCCCTACCCCCGCGCACTGTTTTCAGTCTCTATCTACGATCAGATCCTTTCTGAACCTTCCCTATGACCGCTATCAAAGATAAGCTTTTTCCTCTCGTTGCAAATTGTGTGTTGTGTTTTTTGGACTCTGGGGAAGCAAAGCTTCAACAAAATAAGCAAGTAGAAGCTTCAAACAAAGAGGTTGGGCTGTTCACTTCCTGCAATGTCAAGTCTACTTTACGTCGACTTCCAGAAGAAAGAGAGGGGCCTGGTGGGTTATTGATCGATCGATCAAAGGAAGGCTCATTTAGTAGACAGCGAGCGAGACTCTATCCAGATCTAAATAATCTGCCAAAGAGCCTTCTTCGGAATAGGAGTGTAAGCAAGCTACCAGAAGCATCTGTTCTGGATCCCCCCGTCTGTTTCGTTTCATTTCCAATTCCTCCTTTTCATTCGATGTCAGATGGAGCAATCCGAACTCTCGACAGAATAGAAAAGAGGGCCGCAGGCGTGTAGACACCTCAATGAACTCATGTGGACACTCCTCAGCCCGAGGACAATCTCTCAAATACGTCTCCGAGTGACGACCAGTTTTTCTTTTCTTTGCTGGTTCCTCTCAATAAAATTTGCCATGTTGCACTAAGTTACTTGCAGATGTATGCATGCAGTCCGGGAACACTTTGGGGTGAACACCCATCCAAACAAGTAGGGTCAATAGTTCAACATTTAGGCCGTAACATTTGCAAAAAATGAATCTTTAACCCAACGACGTGCTCTCCGAACCGACGCTAGATAGTCTCCTATCACTAGGCTCACCAACCAACTTGGACTTTTATTCGTCATTATTCGTCACTGGATATTGACAATCATGACGGATTGTTTCCAGCCCTCCATTCCCATATAACATAAGCGCTCGTCCAATGGAGTGAGCCATCATTCGCTAGGTCTGTCGAGTGCCCGTCGTACCACGTAGTTGGTGCACTAGGCTGATCGAGACTCTACTTTTAGGATCTGGTACCTGCGCCCGGCCCGTTCCGCCAGTTCATATTTTGGCTCGACGTCCGGTCATACGTGGTATGTTCGCGATGAGTAAAGCTGGTTTCAGCTGCAAGCAAGTAGTCCAGTAGCCCGAAAGCGGGAAGTAGCAAGGGCAGTTTGCAAGCAAGCCATAGCCGCTGTCCCGTGCTGTGTCAGTGGTGCGTTTGCGTTTCCGCTGTTTGCAGTAGTCCGAGCGTCCCAATCAGTCCAATCAGGGAAGAGTCCCATTCTTTGGATTGCCCAGAGACGTGGGAGCTATAAGGCAGGAAGGGTGTGGGTCATTTTTTGTAGGCTGCTTTCGGCTGTAAGCAAGCAGTCGGCAAGCCGCAGGGCAGCAAGCACCATTATCAAGTTACGTCGGTCTCCAAAAGAAAGAGTTGCGGCTTGGACAGCCGTGGTCTTTGCTTTTTCAACATCTTTTAATCGATTCGATTTTTGCCGGCACGTTGTTGGCTCGAAATCCGGAACAACCCTTCCTCAATTGGCAGTTTCGAGGTGACGAGTTAATCATAAAGCCGCTTCCCCTGTAGTTGTCAGCTCGTTCTTGAAAAATCCGATCGGGTCTTCATAATTTGGAGTAAAAGGATTCGAACCTTTGCATGCCGTTACCAAAAACCGATGCCTTACCACTTGGCTATACTCCATACGTTCGGTCCCTGGGGAGAGGGGGGAGGGAGAAGCAGGGCTCAAAGAAAAAAAACGAGCCGTGCAAGGACTCGAGGATATAGCAAGTAAGCAGCGACGGTTCCCCCGTCTAGGACCGACTACAACAAGCTCGGGACTCAGAGAGAAACAAAGGGTGACGCTCTCTGCTCTATTTGCTTGCAATGCCTTGCCTACCGACAGTGGAAGTAGGCGAACGTCGTAGCCTCCTCTTGCCCATCTTCCTGCAACACGCCAACAAAGAACCTGGGTTCCGTTGTGCCCTGTCTTCTGAGGTGACTATTTCGTGCGGTTCGATCCATTTCCCGATCCGATTCATCCGATAACATACCTATATGAGTAGTGGGATGGATGGTAAATCATTTGCATGCAGTCTTTTTCGGCAGGACCTAGTCACGGAGGTTCAGGAAGTAGCACGTGCCAGCATTCACTGGTGGAAGGACTGGCAGCAGTGAGAGCATCATAGTTGACATGGTCGGAGATACAGTCCCAATATCCGTCTCTACTCTTTCTGTAATTGACTCCCTCCCACTCCCGACTTCGCTTCTCCCTCCGATGCGGGTATCTCAATTCTGACAACCAAACCCATTGATTCCATTGGTGAAAAAATCGCTGATGCGAATTTGGTAGTGCTACTGAAACCACTGGTCTTGCTTGTACATCTTCTGTTGCCGGAAAAGGAAGATGTGTTGGGTCAGTCCAGTACGTTGACGCTTGCGGAGGTGGCCCGGCTGCCCCTATACAGGGGGTGATCGATTGACCAACTTAACATACGAGTTTTCTAGATGGTCAAGCTCTCCTTCTGTGCGCATCGATCGACCGATGTAGGGATTTGCATGGGGCCTTCCGCGTCGGAGATTGTCTATGGCTTATTTCCTATGTATTACGTCTCGTATGAGACTACCTTTCATTTCGTCATTTATGGTCTTCCAAGAGACAAGTGCTCCTTTGCCTTTATATATCATATATCATTTTGAGCTGTTCTCAACATTCATATTGAGAATGGTATGTGTATCAGACGGTATATGATCCGATCGTGGGGAAATAGATCTAAAACGTCCGAGAAGTGTGTTTGGTTCCTTCCTTAACGTCAGATGATGGCAGATTCGCTGTGACAGAAGGAGTTCGTCGGAGAAGGAAAAAGGCCTATACTAGATCTTGACATTGATGATTCCTATTGGGATGTATATGAAACTTCTGTTCTATCTTAATCTGCTGATCTGTCTACCCATTATGGTCTATCTAGGCGATCATAAAAGAAAATCCTTTCTTTTCAATTTCTTATTGCCATGCCAGTTCACTCTTTTGATTTGACAAATGTAATACCATTTCTTCTTATTGATTCTGATTGTATCTGCATACTTTCATCCTCTTTATCTGGCTTGCGTCTTGCTAACTCAACTACCGATTAGTTTTTGAGCTTTTTCTTAAGTAGTACATCTATGAGATCTTTGACACATTTAGATCGACGAAAGGAATTCGTCCACAAAGACTCTCCGTAGACTTTAGAGGACTACGACTGATCCATCAGACTGTAAAAAAAAAAACGCATGTAGTATTTATTAAAAACTCGTCAGAATACTATTTCGTCTATATTATAATAGGCCAGATTTCGAAATGACGGAATATGGTGTGGAAGGGGACAACATACATCAATATTTACAGTTGGGTCGAGTGAAGTTGAAGAAATGGATAGAGAGCCCTATGATTGAGATGTTTGCGTCAAAAACTCCTCTGATTTAGGATCTCTTCTGGTGTGAGCATTTCCATGGTCGACGGAGGATTTTTTAATGTGACGTAGTGCAGAGCTGCGTCGGAATGATGATTTTCGAACTGCTCCTCGCCGTCGTTCAAAGATGCGTCAATTCCAGATAGCGGCGGCTCCCGGAAAAGAAATTCTGCCTTCAATCAAAGGAGAGGACTCATTGTCTGATAAAGAAATCGAAAGAAAACCTAGTAAATCTCTGGAAATAATGCCATCTGGACTCCTATTTTCCTTTTGACTTTTACACGAAAAAGCCGTCGATCCTTTTTATTCCAATAGTGCTCTCCATTGGGCTCCGGATCTCCTCAAATTGTACTTGATTGACTATTGACGCGGGATCCGTAGTAGATGCACGAGAACCATACACTGATGAAGTGAGAGATCCAGAGACACCGTGCGATGCGGCGGTAAAAGAAAGCGAAAAATGCATAGTCACCACCGACGCTTGGTAGAATGCAAGCAGGAGGTCCACGGCCAATCGAATCGAGATTTAGCCTCTTTTTGACCTGAAGTGAAGGCCGAAGGTTCAACCAGAAAAAAGTTTCAACTCCTTTTTTCAAAGAAAGACTAAGATGAGAGAGATCCCGTCCTTTGACGAAAACAACGCTACACATCGGCTCGATCATTGGTTTCGGGGGAGGGGAAAGAAAGAAAAAGGAGAAGTGACGTCTGTGAAGCATGGGGTCATCACTATGGATTCATTTGTGTTCAAGCTCAATCACTTTCTGGAAGGATAACTAGGTGCTCCAATCTTCGTCAATCAGTCGAGCAAGAGCTTCGCTACTTGTGGTTCTTTTTGCATCTTCATCTGGGACTGAGGGAAGGCGTCGAATGTCTCACTACTCGTCTGAATGCTTTGCTTCTTCGAGGAGATCTTCGTTGGTTCGAAGGATGGAAATGGTTTGTTTGAGCTCTCGTTTCTTCTGTGTCGTCTTGGTCCTCTTCTCCTTGTCCCAGGTAGGCAAGGCATGGTGTCTTTCCCTCTATAACTGATCCCGTATATGAGAGCTATGCCACTCTTGAAGGGTCGCTTTCCTGATCTAGGTGTGGTTCTCTCTTTTCACCTATTCCCTTGCAATACTGACGATCACCTCGTCGGCTAAAAGGGGGCATACAGAGATCCAGACAGGGCTTTCTCCACTCATAATCCAATCATCTTGCTTCCCTTGACCAAGTGAAAGCAGCCAGCCCGTCGATTCGATTCTCAAAGTTGGAGTCTTTCCATTGGTTTGACTAGATACCGTCGAAACGAGGATTTTCAATGCCTCTGGATGCTTCCTGACGCATCGAGGTTAGACCATGATGTGAACCGTTGACTTGTTCACCATGCTTTTTTCGTCGAGGCCTGTGGAAGCTGGTCGAATCTGGTAGGGAGAGGTGAGGAACTGCTCATCCACTTGCCTACCAACTCGAACGAAAGACTGAGAGCCCTGATCCAACTACTATTCATTGCACCACTGCTTGCGCTGCTCGTCTCCGTGGATCCGAGACTGAAATATGGTCCAGGAGAAGAAAGAGCTGGATTTATGGCATGAACTGATCGAGATTGGAATTGCAATGGCTTGATTTAAAGCATAAAGAGAGGAATATGATGCGCCCCTTCCTAGAAGCGCAAATTAAGCCGACGATTTTTCCAGTTCAAAAGTCAGGTGGGATTGAAAGGGACAACTGTCTTGACTTTCTATGATTGTCGTCGTTTTGAATTTCCAAGTGATGCCGGGCATTACAAAAAAAAAGACGAGGGGATGTCGGAGAAGACCTAGGCTAGGTATAGACAAAGAAAGCATTTTCGAGTTCTGACTCGGAAGGAAAAGGATCGAGCGGAGGCAGTGCAATTCGATGCATCTTTGTGCTACTAAGCTAAACAGAAAGAGAAATGCTCAGTTTCGGGCATTACCGTCAGCAGCGTCGATTGTCGAACCATGGGAGAGGAATGAGGTTCGACATCTATAACTCGGCTCGTCGAATAGAAATTTGGAGGTGACTTACTATTTTGATTTAAAGTCAGCGACCTACCGGTGGCCTTTGCCACTTCTGGAGACCATGGCTCAGCTCCTCTGTGTAAATGGCGGTGGAGGTTGGTTGAAGAAGATGATTTTCCGCGGCGTTCAGAACCAGCCGTCGAAGTGAATGAATTCGAAAGAATGAAGAAGTGATGGAAATGAGACGACTCTTTCTCTTACTATTTCATAAGCAGATCTTCCCCTCCACACCAATCACGAGTGGTTTTTTATTCCTCTCGTATATCGTCGTAACGCCCTTAATGATAGGTCTTGAAAAAGACTTTTTATGTCATTTACATTTAGGTCCGATTCGGATCCCTCCATTGTTTCCCTTTCTTTCCGAACCTTTTCCTCGAAATGAGAAAGAAGATGGTACATTTGAATTGTATTATTTAAGTGCTTATTGCTTGCCAAAGATCCTACTTCTACAATTGGTAGGTCACAGGGTTATTCAAATAAGTCGTGTTTTCTGTGGTTTTCCCATGTTACAACTTCCATACCAATTCGATCGATTCGAAATGGATCGGTTAAACATTCCATTCGGGATCCCGGTCTTGACTCTTCTGTGTGGTATTCATTCTCGTTCGGGTCTTGGAATCACATCCAGCAGTGGTTGGAACAGCTCGCAAAATCCAACCACTTCACCTACTTCATTGCCCCCAACCGTTTCCCGTACCTCTATTGAAACAGAATGGTTTCATGTTCTTTCATCGATTGGTTATTCCTCTCCGTTCGTATCTCCTTATCCAATTTCGGTCTTGATTAGTTCACAAGATTGAATGGCCAAGTCATTGAAAAGCCTAGATTCGATTGTTTTCCGACGAATGTTGAGCCGGGCCCGGGTATGTAATTCCAGCCATGTATCTGGGAGAAACTTTTCATTGGAGTGGAGAAGGGCTTTCGGTTTGTTGCACCCTGTTTTGGCATAGCAGCGAGATGAAGATCTTTTTATCCAATAAATAAAAGAATAGACAAATTTTCTTTTTTATTGGATTGGATCAGAAATCCCATCATTGGATTTTCATCTTTTTGAAAACTTTTTTTTTTTATAACCAAAAGGATTCTACATCACAGGATCAAGGGCCCCAGAAGATGAGACTCTCAGTTCATCGAATCAGATGACGGACGCTTTCCATGAATTGCTCCAGCTCTGGTTGGATGCACACCAGTTGTCTCTAGAAAGAGATTGTTCACTGGACCATACCGCAAGCAAACACTAGCTGACGAAAAGAGGGATCCCGTCGACGGTCGGGGCGGGTCTCCTTGGCGGGAATACCAGTCCGAAAAGGAAGACGGATCAACAAGTGGTTGATCAACAACTGTCGGCAATAAGAGTGAGCGAACGATGTCTGGTTTCTTCTCCATTGATGTCGAATTCCAGTTTTTTTGACCTCTGACTAAAAGGAGAAGTCAGACCACGTCTTTGGTGTTTACAAAATGCATCTTTGTCTGATCAATCCCTCATGAAGAAGACTCATTGGTAAGACAAAGACATGGGGTTTTGTGGGCGTCAAGGGGATTCAGTCAGGCCGAAGCTATGGTACAGAAGTAGTCGCATCACACAGATTGGGTCAAACTCTGGTCCCGCCCATGAATCGGATCACACAATAGGATGCTCTGTTCAAAAAGTGTCTGAGTTCTAGTCAATGCTATCCATTCACAGTCTGAGTCTGTGCGAGATTCCTTCCTCACCAGGTAGTCTTGTTGGTCGTCAAAAGGAGTCAGTCGATCCCGGGGCGGCGAAAGCTTTTTCCGGCCTGGGACAGTTGGTTGATTGGATAAGAGGGGAGATCCGCGAAGGGAGTCTCACAAAAGAAGCACGTCGGGCAAAGAGGGCTCATTCTGAAGATGGAGGGTCTTTAGGCACTTGTCCCCTTAGGGCGAGGGGTGCATCAAAATCATTCTATATGAGGAGCCAGTTGAGATTGAGATATCCACAAGTGGAGTCTTTCACTTTTCTTATAGACGCCTCCTCAGCTATTGGTCTTCCGGTCCGGCTTCCTAAACCCACTGGGTCCCTGGCCATGCGCATCTCACGGGAGCATCTCGGATTCAACCTACGCATATCACTCGACTTTCTTTCTGGGAGAGCCAATAGAGAACTCAACGGTATCGACTTTTGACTCGACTCGTTGAAACGGTCAAAGCTTTTGACTAGCTTTAGAGCACATGACAATTGTTCCCCCTTCGCGGTAGGTCATCGCATTGAAAGCGATCTGTATATGTTAGGTAAGTAAGCAGCGTAATGATGCCGGCCTGTCGAAGAAAGAAAGACCGTTCCATGTTGTTCGCAAGCGGTCTACTCCAGGTGGCAAATCGAGTCGTATAAGGGATGGACTTCATAAATCAAACTGTTTGTTTTCATGTAAACGAAATGACGATGAAATAGACGAATGATAGGTCCCGGTACGACGGTGCTTTCGAGCAAGTCACTTCTGATCCCCTCCCACAGGAGGTGACGGAACTGGGACGGAATGCGAGCCAGAGGCAGTCCATCCTTTTCGGGAAGCAGTACATGTGGATGTGCTTATTGGGGAGTAATCGACTCCAGTCAGAGCAGAGTTCATTCGACGGGTGGCGGAGGCATTTTCGACATGACGACATCCCTCAGTCCTGACAGGCGGTATGCTAATCGACGGTATCTCGATCCGTAACACCATCAGAGGGAAGCACGGATGACGATCATTTTCCAACTGGACACTCATCAAATCGACATTTGATTAGCTCCAGTGTATGCATCTGCTAGGTCTCGACGGCGTTGACACATGACTCAGCCACGTCGTCGGGCAAGGAGTCCTTCCATCTTTATTCGAGAAGTGATCATCAGGTGGTCCATCCATCGTACGCCTGTCAAAAGTGACAGAGAAATTTTTCGATAAAACCACTCACCACGCCGTCGAGACCTAGTAGATCTGGTCTCGTCGGTACTTTTGACCGTACAAAAGCAACGTTTATGAGTGAGTGATGCGATGCTATGGTGCACTAACCCCCCTCGATGACCAATCCCGGGTCAACGGAAGGACAAGGGCAATGAAAAGGAAAGCAAAGCGACACTGGCAAGACTAAGAAAAAGCAAATGGACGAGCTCTGACGGAGGGAGGATAAAATATAAGGAAGAAAGGGTGAAAGAGAAAGATGAAGCAGTAAAGTTGGTCTCCGGTGGATGCCTTTGACCCTGCGGCGAGCTCTCTAATAGTTGCGGGGCCCAGGACTACCTTTGTGATGGTCTAGTTCCAGAGCGACGGCGCGTCGAGGTAAAGTGCCAGCTAGATGGAAAAGGGAGGAATCCGATGACACCGCCTTGTTCCAGTCCTTTAGAAAATACCCTTCATCTTCCATCGCAGCCTTCCATTGATTGACTGATTGAGTTCCCCCGGCCAATGGCCGGAATGAAGGTAGCCGATAATTTTTTCGTAAATGAAATGGGAAGAAGAGCAGGCCCACGTCACAGCAATGGTCACACGAACAAAGTGACGGAAAGGGATCGCCCCACAAAATAATCCCCTATTCTTGCTATTCTCCTATTGATTGTTATTTCCCTCTCTCTTTCCTCTCTTCGTCGTCAATATGGTATTGGGAGATGCAAAGCCAGACCAAAAGGGCTCCTTCCATCAAAGCTAAATAGTATGTATACTATATCTCGTATAGGGCGTCGGAACGCCTTGCACCCGGGCGTCATAGGTCCTATTCTTGTGAACCCTACGGCTCATATATCCGTTGAATCGGTTCGTATATACAGAAAGTTAGCTAAAGCTCACGGCCACTTTCATCTGCAAGGAAGACAAGACACTTTCTATGGCCTCGACGCGCCGAAGCCACTATTTTGACTCTGTCTTATGCAATTATGAACTCCATGGAACTTTCTCGATTTCAATGCAACTGGTAATTTTTGAGTTGACGTAACAAACTACGCGAGCCTCCCGATGAAGCCAACAAAAATCCTATCTGAATACTAAAAAGAAAAGGCAGTTTCATTATTGTGGTATACCAGTCGCCAGTTCTGGAACTTCCAGTTCCAATCGGAGCATATAGATTCGTAAATGGATTTGTATGTATCGCCACTTCAGTCGTGCTCGTCATTTCTCGAATGGAAAAAAAGAATCTTTTTTTTTGGAACATGGTAAACCAGAAATTCTTATGTTTGTGATTCTTCATCCACCGATGCAGAAAATGCTCCAGTTTTCCATTCTCATATGAGGCAAGAAGGTTTATTGGCAACAGGTCGGCACGAAGTGATTCATCATGCTCAAACATGAACCGATCGCTCATTGGGGACGGTTTATAAATCATAAAATTACCACAAATGGAATGAGAAGTGGGTCCATGTAAATGATAGAGACCTCGCAAACAACAACGCTCCTTACCCATATGGAGTTCGGGACCCAAAGGCAATCGTTGAGTGAACTGTATCTTATCCGTCTCCGTTGACCTAAGCCGCACCATTATTGCTGGGGGGTGGGGCTCGGCCTCCGAACCGTATGTGGGACGAGTTTTTGCCTCATACAGCTCGGGCCGAAGACCGGGGGAAGTTGAGGAGAGATGGGGGGACCTAGCTGCTGCCGGTCGGGACAGACAGGAAACTGGGCGGGGATAAGCTTGTGAAGAAGCGACGCGTCATTCCCCCAGCCCGACAAAACTGACCCTATAGCACTTTGCATTTTTTCAATTCCATCCCAGTCCATTCCGGTACCAGCGGTGGAGACTAATCTCATAAGTGCAGTAGGCGTCGTCTGACCAATCGGCTCGGACACCAGATCGCTCGTGCCCTCCCAAACTACGATCATGATCGCCCTAAATGGAATGGCTCCCGTCAATTGTTACGCTGCGCCCTGACCCGAGTCCCCACGACCGCTTTTATAGACCCGCAACCTGCTTTCTTTGCCAACACAAAGTCGAGGGCCGTCCCCTTCTTTCTATGTTGACCCCGGTCGGAGCTGGCTTTTTGGGAAGCCCGTTCCCACCACGCTCACGGCCCGGCTGGCCTGCCAGCGGTAGTGGGAATTCTCCCATTCCCTGGTAAAAAACTGCATCAGTTGGATGCGGGATCTACTCCACGAGGAGTGGTACGGACGTAGATGATATCATCACGACCTCTCTTTGCGTACCACTAGGGATGCTCAATGCCACTTCACCAACTGGCATTACCAGCGCTTTCATCTCTCTCAGTGTAGTCAGCACTGGGTGTTTCCAGCAGCAAGGCCCATTCGCCTCCGTTCATCCAAAGTTTCTTACTCTTATGCACTGCACGAATTTTGGAATAAGCCATCTTCCTATCGACGGTTGAGGAGTCAATTGAGCATCTCAGCGGCGGGATTGAATACCCGGATCGAATTAGAGTTCACGCCGCCCGCCCTGAACAAATAGGACGCGTGGGCCATAGGTCACACATGATGCCACCAGGTCGCACGACAGAAGAACACCCAACATAAAGATGCACACTCCTCCATGTGAAATAGGAAGATTCATCTTTACTTTTTTGCAGTAGTCGTGACCAACAGCCATCAGCAGTCGGCTCGTTGGTAAGGTGAGAGCTTCAAGCCCGATTTCTGGTGGCACACCCCCCAAACAAGCACCACTCAACGAAGGGGGGGGGAAGCTACAGGCCCAAAACCTTTGACCCTTCTTTCGAGATGGGGGTGCCCGGGGCACCTCATCTTGTCATTTCGTCGTTGCTCATTCCCGGTAGGCCGAAGTGTTTGGCTTTCCCTTCTCTGCGCCCGCTCACGCTTCGATGACCTATCACGGGGTAAAGAGAAGAGAGCACAAAAGAATTGTAAACAGAGCAGGCCGCAGAAAAAATATAAATATGACAAGTCCCCCATGGATTCGAGAAGAAGGAAATGAAGAAGAGGAATGAAACGAAATAAAGCATTTCGGGAGGATGAGCTTCTTCCAATTATATTTTGTAAGGGATACGAGCGGCTTGCTCTGACCAACACTCCACTTTTTTCTCTGTCCATGGAGCGTATGAATTTCCTGGAATGTAGATAGACCAAAAAAGGGAATTCAGGGATAAGAATAGGAATTAGAGTACCATTGGAAGAAGGGGCACCAGTGGGAACATCTTTACTGACGAACCATTTCAATAGTACGGGTGCTGCCGTGCCACGAGGCACGACCATGGAAGTAATGAAAAAGAAGAAGTTCTATAGTTGGACCATCCGCTCGGTACGTTCGATTTGAGCTTCTCCAGAGAAGATGAGACGCTCAAAATAAATGAAAGTGTTCGCAACGCATACCGAAAAAGGGTACCCATGTTGCCGACCATTAATGACTAGTTCGAACATCAGGAGCAGGGTTGAAACTGATGAAATTTTTTTGA
Source organism: Dracaena cambodiana (assembly GCA_036321105.1). NCBI lineage: Eukaryota > Viridiplantae > Streptophyta > Magnoliopsida > Asparagales > Asparagaceae > Dracaena > Dracaena cambodiana. Next base: position 59,221,445 of record JAYEPQ010000002.1, read on the forward strand.
CTTTCCTGATGTTTTCGAACGTTTTCAATAAAACCTTCTCGTAGGAGTATTTGGAAAATGTTTTCGGTGCTCTCTGTAGATGCTATTCGAACCGTGGAGTTTTTATCCATGTCAGCATTTCTTATAGAAGTTATTATATCGGCTACCGTCTCCCTACCCATGACGAACGAGAATTATTGGTGCCTCCTTTAGAAATCCATTGTCGATTGAGATATTTCTCCATGAAATTCCACTCTTTCAATTCCCGAGCGATCGCACCAAAAACTCGAGTTCCTTTTGGATGCTAAGCCATCGATTAATGACAACTGCATTGTCATCATATCGTCTCCTAATACTGTTGTCGCGTTTGAGTTCGTCTATGTGTACGTACAATTAAAGCGAGAATTACTTTTGATCTTTCGAGAGGCCTCTCAGGCACTGCTTCTTTGATTACATCAACAATAACGTCACCAATATGAGCATATCGGTGATTACCAGCTCCGGAGATTCGAATACACATAAATTCTCGAGCTCCGCTGTTATCCGCTACATTTAAAAGGGTTTGAGGTTGAATCATATCACTTTTCTTTGAATCTGTTATTTCAATGCAAAGGATGAGGAAAAAAGAAAGATTGTTTGTCCAGAAATAGACGAAACCTGTGTTTGATTTTTTATCCTCGACGATCCCGGTTTAGTTCGACATCCCTATCTTGAAATAACAAATTGAGTTTTTATAGGCATTTTGCACGCAGCTATTTCAATAGCTGCTCTGGCTACAGTTTCTGAGACTCCGCCCATTTCATAGACGTATTCGATCAGGTTGTCACAACAGATACGTCTATATATATATATATATATATATATATATATATATATATATATATATATATATATATATATATATATATATATATATATATTCAGGGGATCCCTTCTCCGAACCCATACGTGTTTCCGTAGGTCTTATTGTAACATAACGGGTTTGTCGAGAAATATACGTACCCATATTTTTCCACCACGACGCGCAGGTAGTGTCATTGCTCTTCGCTCTGCTTCTATTTGTTGGGATGTGATCCGACGCGGGTTCGACGTGCCTGAAGAGCGTATTTGCCGAAACAAATATGATTGCCTCGATAAGATATTCCCTTCATTCTTCCTGTATGTTGTTTACGAAATCTGGTTCTTTTTGGGTTATAGTTGATGGTTGTTTTGTCAATTCCATCTCTACTACAGAACCGTCCCTCCGAGTTTCTTCTCATCCAGTTCCTCGCAAATGAAACGAAACGATTCAATAAAAAAAATGAGGAAGCTTTAAAAAGAAAAGAGATTTCTTGTCTCAGTAACTCGAAATAGTTTTGGAAAGTGAAGAAATGAATGTGCTATTTCCACACTTGATAAAGAGATTTCTGACCAAATAGTTGAAGTCAAGCGGGAAAGGATCGAGCTTTCTTGTCTTGGCTTATCTTACAACCGCAAGCATCGGTCCCAAGTGAAGATCGACAGTTTTCCTTCAATGCTTTACGGAATGGGAAAATCTGCCGAAGCTTGAAAAATCTCTTTTGGAAGACGAATCCATGCTCAATGGAGGCTTCTTTAGAAATGACTGAAATGGAGGAGAAATCGACTCACAAAGGGCTCGGTAGTCCTTCCCGTCAAATTACTGATATTACAGATAGGTGATCAAAGAGTCGAAACTCATCGTAAGTCGTTTCCCTATTGAGTAAAGTTGAATACGTCAAAACGTCTAGATGAATCGATTTCAAATGTCGCAGTTTGAGTTGAGAAATCTCGTATGACTCTGAGATAATCATATCTCAGAGTCAGTAAGCTATGTCATTAGTGCGCAGGAACAAGGTAGAAGATGGGCTTTCAGCGCCTGTTCTTCCTGCTTTTGCTTTCTCGATTGAAATGTCATGACTTCCATTTCATTTAGTGCTATACTACAAGCAGACTATACGTCAAGCTGAATCAGAAACCCTCCACGTGAGGACTTTTATCCTCTCTGAACTGAACTAAGCAGAGCTGCATCCCTACTCACCCAGCCCATGCACATCGCTCTCTCTAGGAGGTTGGCCGCCGTTCCCCGATCTTCCCATTTCCAAAAAGATCCCGGGCTCAATCTGGTTTAGTATCAAGGTGATTCTTTTTCCGTTTCTATATATATGGGTCCGTGCAGCATTTCCACGATATCATTATGATCAATTAATGGGACTTGGCCGGAAAGTGTTCTTGCCTCTATCATTAGCTCAGGTAGTCCCCGTTTCTGGTGTTTCAGCCACCTTTTGATGGCTCCCTTAATGTATGTGTGAGGAAGTTTCTGAAGAAGCGGGATACTCCCCGAAAATGCCCCGCTCCGCTGTTCGTTTGTCATTTGGGATTCATTGCTCGTTTTGCGGTTATCAGTAACATGGCCAGCCGGAGTTATAGAATAGGGTTGCGGGCAGGAGGGCTTTGTTTTGTTTGTGCAATGTTGCTCGCAACACGTCTCCTCTGGCGAACCTGCGATCGCCGTCTCGGAATGAATGCTCAACTGAGGTCGTGTACAACAACCGTCAACTGCACAAGCCTGGGCTGGGCCTACTCCCATCCCTAGAGGAGCCGTATGAGGCTGAAGCTCCACGTACGGTTTTGAAGCTCAGCCTTTCCAGCAATGGGGCCTAGGGACCGATATGATGATTGGTTTAGGTAGGGCGGCCGGCCTACTATGGGCACCTGTAGTGCTCTGTGCGTGAGACCGCAATCCACAAAAGCATGGGACTCACCCGTCGACATCGGGAATGGAGAAGGGAAACACAGCATGTCACAAGAGCGAGGCGAGGGGGAGAATTCCCTACGGTTTTACGAGAGGGATGCCTTGCGAGCCGGGCTGTCGGAGATGAGGCCTTTTGGCGAAGCCTAGTCAATTTCAGGCCACCAAACCCTGCAACTGATGAGAAGGACGGGGGAAGCGTGTACGTTATCACACTCCCTGCCTTCCGATAGATGCCTAGAGGACGGGCCAGATGCAGCAAAGCGACGACCCGGGAGCGGATTCCCCACCAGCAGGGGGACAGGAGATGGCCACCTCGAGGCACATCACGACCTACAGGCAACACCGGCGAGACCCGAGAAGACAACCCGATTGGGAGTTAGAGAATCCATAGTACCTGCAGCCTCCTGGACTTCATATTCATCATTTGTCGAAAGTGGGGGTAAGGGATCTCTTTTCTGCAACGGACAAAAATAAGCGGAGAAGATTTGACTCGGCACAACCGGAAGATACATCCAATACCAATGATCTGTGCCTACCGATACTCGACTCCTTTCAGATATCATACTTTCCTCCGATAAAGATCCCGTGTCAATAAAAAGGCAGAGTATACAGAGGCGCTTTTTGGAAAAACGTCATTGATGGGTCAATGCTGCTAGGTGTGTAAAACACCATTACAGAATGTGTATCTTGCTCCCAGATCTAGTGGAGGGGGAAAGAGTTTTTCCAGAAAGCGCCTTTCTTTTTCGTCAGCCGGATTGTTGTACAGGAAGCAGAATTCTGCCTCTTACGTAACGACGCTCGAAAAGAGTACGTTGGCTATGACAAGACGTCGACTCTCCCCCGCTTGCTGCTTGCTGGTCTCGACTCGATCAGAGAGGTTGGATTGAGAGGATCAGTAGCAGCTGACGAGTTCGTTCCGAAGAACGTCTTATTGACTCCCTGCTTTTGTTTTGATGGCCTTTTTTTTTCATTCGATGGAATCGGAACTAGAGAGAGAAGATCTCCTCCTGCCTATCATAACTCGGGACCAGAGATTCGACGTCTTGTTCACTCTGATTCCCTCACTTCCGGAGTGGGATGGTCCTCAGAGAGAGGGGGGGACTCGACGCCTGACATTCGATCCGAAGACGTTGAACCGAGATAGGTCTTCCTCGATCTGCCCCACCTGACTGAAGAAGCCTTCCTGGGCCGGAAGCGGAGGCTTCCGAACACGAAAAGGATGAGAAAGATTCATATTTCATGCATCCCTCCGGTCGACGATTTGTCATCAAACCCTCCAACTCGATGATGTTTGGAGAAATGGTTGGAAATGCAGCCGGTCGGAGGAGAGGGCCAAGGACAAGGCGACTGAGATCAACTATGGCGCAGCAGCTACGAATTGGGAATCAATGGATTCGGAAGCAGTGTCTCGACCTGACTGGAAAGATAAGTCAATTGGTTCGGAAAGTGGTAGAGTACCTGTTGTCGATCAACCGGCTGTCTTACCTCAGGAGTCGACGTAGGAGGAGATGTTTGACCTATCACGGAACAGAAAGGAATTGATCTCTCCACAGGCTTTGCATTGCAACCGGGAATTTCCAAAAATCCCTTTTGTCGAGTCGCAAATCGATACCTATCAGAATTTTGCTTTCGTTCTGGAGGTTTCGAAACCGGAAGTTGAGAAGCAAAGAATAGACGAAGTCAATGGGAGAGCCGTAGGCGAGCGAGGAAGATAACCCTGACTTTTGTTGGGTCAACAACCCTCCTGAGATATATAGGGAATTCGACTCTTTTGGTTGGAAAGGCATAATTCAGAGCAAATAAAAATCATTCATCTCCTCATATTCTATTTTGCTTTGAATTATCCCCCTCTTTCACTTCTTCGATAAAAAAGAAAAGAAGCTGGTGTGGGGGGATTTTGTCGTATTGTAGCCAGCAATGGGTCTGTCGGCGGCGAGGAGGTCGTCAAATGGAGGAATTGGTATGGACACAACTCTCTTCTCGAGGGAGACTGTGCCGGAAGCTCGGAACGTCATCTGGCAGACCCTAACATAATTGGCATAATGGTCTATTCAAAGCCAATGTTCTGACCTCCGGGACTGAGGAAAATGGTTCTTTCCTTAACCTGGAAGAGGACTCTCTCATCTGTGACAGGGGGGAAGGCACGTGCGACGGATACAATGGACATCCAAAAGCTCCGGCGTATCCTAGAGGATCTATCTTTGAATAGAAGGGGCGTCGCGGTACAATTTCTTCTGTGCCGTTAGAATATCAGAGGGCATTGGAAGAAGAAGTTGACGCCAACAAAAAATGTGTCAGTGATGCAAACCAATGATGGAGTGACAGTCTATTTATTTTCCCATGTAGTTCGTGGGTCAAACCAATGATTCTCTTATCCAAAAAGAAAAGGGATACTGAGTCTTTCTTTTTCTAGTATCACTTCGGTAAATGCAATGAAAGAACCATCCCTTCTGAGATGTTTGTCCTGTCATTCCAAAAGAAAATGAGACCAAAAAGAGTCTCCTTTTTTACTAGACGTCGTCAGGGGTGGGGTGAAGGGAGGTTTACATACAACCGGGGCAAAGTGGTTTATGATTGAATCTCAGAGGCATTCTTATCATTTGGTAGATCCAAGTCAATGGCCTATTTCGGGTTCACTTGGAGCTTTGGCAACCACCATAGGAGGTGTGATGTACATGCACCCATTTCAAGGGGGTGCAACACTTCTCAGTTTGGGCCTCATCTCTATACTATATACCATGTTCGTATGGTGGCTCGATGTTCTACGTGAATCCACCTTGAAAGGATATCATACAAAAGCTGTACAATTAGGACCTCGATATGGTTCAATTCTGTTTATAGTCTCGAAGGTTATGTTTCTTTTTGCTTTTTTTTTGGGCTTCTTTTTATTCTTCTTTGGCACCTACGGTAGAGATCGGAGGTATTTGGCCCCTAAAAGGGATTGGGGTTTTAGATCCTCAGGAAATCCATTTTCTTAATACCCCTATTCTCCCTTCATTCGGAGCTGCCGTAACTTGGGCTCATCATGCTATACTCGCGGGGAAGGAAAAACGAGTTGTTTACGCTTTAGTAGCTGTAACGCCCCACTTTCCGTAGTGTGGAAAGCTGAAACGTTCGGCGTCGAATGACTACTCGACAAGCCTCAAAACAAAACATTACAGCTGCAATATAATTTAAATTGAATAACATACAGAAATAAATGATATTTTTTTTTAAATCAAAGTGATAACAAACTTTCTCTAAATAAAATCAACAAAATGTCACTACAAAAAAATTATTCATGAATAAAATAGCTATTTCAAATAAAACTAAATGAAGTGTCATTTGCACTTATTACAGTTTCTAAAATGAAACCAATTAACTAAAAATTTCATCACTCCTGTAGATCTGTCTGTTCCTTAAAGTATGCCACATCTTGTTCTGTTTCTGGAGGATCTACTTCTTGATAAATATCTACATCTGGTCATGCATAACCAGAATCGTCAGTAAAGCGATCTAACATAACAAATAACAATAATAATTCAATATCATGGACAGACATACAAATAAGGGTAGAAGTCATTTTTATTATTATTTTTAGTTGATGTCTTTTAATTATGGTATTTGAAAATTCAGGAAAAATATGAATATAGCTGGTCTGAACGTATCCCCGTCTACCCCCGGAAAAACGGAACAGTAATTTTGATCGGAGCCTATCCCGATCCTCCCAAAATGGGAAACAGTGGCGCAGTGATGATCGGAGCCTATCCCGATCCTCCCAAAATGGGAAATAGTGGCACAGTTACGTCCAGCCATCTAATTCATATGAACCTAAATTTTTCCCAAATCCCAGTGTATGACGATTCCAGTGTAAGTCATTCAGTTTAGTTTAATGGATTGGTGATCATTATTAATTTCAATATTCTGTGGCAACAATAGTAACAATAAATAATAATGTACAATGCAATAGTTAATGATCTATCACAAATTTCATGATTTCGGTGTCTTTTCAGATTTTATTTCCAATATGATGTATCGTAAAGTGATTTACAACATAGGGAAAATGGTGCTCACTAGTAAAATATGTACGCATTTAAAATTTTTCCGAAGTTGTCTTATCATTGCAACCCAACAGAGAAATGAGAAAAAGAAGCAGTAGCAGTAGCAAAAACAGAAGGAAAGAAGCAGTTCTAAATGCACACCCCGTACTACATAGTAAAATGATTTACAATATAGGTGTAATGATGTCCACTAGTGAAATATGTGTGCATTTAGAATTTACTAAAGTTTCCTGTAAGTTGCAGGTAGTTCTATATGCGCTCACATACTATATAGTATAGTGATTTACAATATAGAGGAAATAGTGCTCACTGGTAACATGTGTGCGCATTTAGAATTTCCCAAGTTATCCTACAAGTTGTAGGTAGTCCTAAATGCACACCACATGCTATATAGTAAAGTTATTTGCAGCTTAGGGAAAAAGGTGCTCACTGGTGAAATATGTGCATATTTAGAATTTACTAAAAGTTTCCTGCAAGTTGCAGGTAGCTCTACATGCGCCCACATGCTAAATAGTAAAGTGGTTTACAACATGGGAGAAATGGTGCTCACTAGTGAAATATGTGCGCAATTAGAATTTCATAAAGTTCCTGCAATATTGAGGTAGTTCCAGATGCGCACCCAATACTATATAGCTAAGGTGAATTACAACATAGGGGAAAGGATGCTCACTAGTAGACTTGTGTGCAGCGAGAATTCTCTAGAGTTTTCCTGCACTACAACCAAACAGAGAAAGGAGAAAGAGAAGCAGCAGCAGCAAAAGCAGAAGCAGAAGCAGAAAAGAAGAAGAAGGAGCAGCGGTAGAAGCAGAAAAAGAAGAAGACGCAGCAGCAATTGCAGAAGTAGAAAAAGAGAAGAAGAAGAAGAAGAAGAAGAAGAAGCAACAGCGGCAGAAGCAGAAAAAGAAGAAGAAGCAGCAGCAAATGCAGAAGTAGAAAAAGAAAGGAGAAGAAGAAGAAGAAGCAGTAGCGGCAGAAACAGAAAAAAAAAAAAAAAGGAAGAAGAAGAAGAAGAAGAAGCAGCAGCGGCAGAAGCAGAAAGAGAAGAAGAAGAAGAAGAAGAAGAAGAAGCAGCAGCAGCAGAAGCAGAAAAAGAAGAAGACGCAGCAGCAATTTCAATGAGTTCAGAATTCAGAATTGTAAAATAATTAAGCACATTGCTAACCACTGAACAGCCAAATTCCCAGCTCTACTGATACCATATACACCATATACATGAAGATATTGTTCGCACATTTATTGTAAATTTATTATAAAAAAAAATATCCAAACTCCAGTTTAAAATCAAGCAGTAACCTTGTCTTGCTTACTTTTGTTGGAAGCTACATATATTCGTATTAAGTATTTTTTTTTAATTTTCTTTTTAGAAAAAACTTGTCATGTTCTCTATCTGTATGAGATGACAGATAAATCTAAAAGGACATGCATACAAAAATTCAGAGATAGAACCTCATTATTAAAACCTATTACAAAGGGTTATCAGGACAGTAAGAGTTGCAAGTTCGAACAATTAAGAGATAGAAAAAGTATATAAAAAAAATTTGGGACAGAGGAAAGAGGTTCTGCTGTATCATATTTTTATGAATGCTCACATTCCTTTATTTAAATACTATAGAAAGGTGGAGCAAAGTTGGCCCCATACGAGGGACACCAATAGCTAGCCAGATCAAACTCAAGGGAAAAACCAAAAGAGTAGTCCAGCAGTATGGACAACTACTGAAAACAACTCAACAGACAGTAATTAATTCTTGCTATTAACAACGAACTTTGACAGAAATCTAGCAGTTGGTTCCATATGCATAATAATAAAAAGTTCATTTGAAGACTACATCAGTGTGCTATATTATGGTAGAATTTAATTATTAGAAGGCCAAGGATGAATCCTAGTAATTAGAATTATTTGCAATGGATCAAGACAACAAATTCGACGTACCTTCACTTCTGCAATAGTCCATTAATAGTAGAACAAAAATAAACATAAAAGGCACTGATATATCGTTGTACAGGGTATATGCTTCTATGGTTTTGTTTTCAATTTCTCTGCCACAGTTTTTTTTTTTAATTTGTAAAATCCCTCAGCTTTCTACAAAAATAGCTATTGAATCTAAAACAATTTCCTTATTAGGGAATATACAAAGAAGAGAAATAAATACCTTAGTTATACAGAAATAAATGTAATTATTAGCATATTAAAGTGAGTAAAAGAACTCACCTTAGCCGAATTTCTTTTTTCCTCCTTTTTCTATCCTTGCTTCCTTTCTGTCTCCTTCCCGCACGTTCTGAAGTTCTTCTGCGTTCCAGAGGAGAGGGACTTTAATTTATCTTTATTTAAAATTTAAAAGGGTTGGAAGGTTGAGATATGATATTGTTGGTTGAGATGCAATCTTGTTGGTTGAAAATTTATATAACAAATCTTTTGGATAAGGGTAATTTTACGAATTTGTTTTAATCTCAACCACTTCTAGATTTTCATCCTAAACAAATCCCCCTTCTATTCATTTATTTATTTTTCAGATTTTAACTTATTTTAATTTAATTTATTTTATTATTATTATTATTATTTTTAGAACTGAATTAAATGCAATAATTGAAAGGTGATCGTTACATTCTACCCCCTTAAGAAAAATTTCGTCCTCGAAATTTCTTTAAACTCAAATGATATAGAGTAGTTATATCTTTACTCAAATAAGTGGGAAAAACGCTCTCGAATGTCTTCCTCTCGCTCCCAGGTTGCCTCCTAGTTGGAATGTTGATTCCAAGAAACGAACACAAGTGGAATTACTTTGTTCTTCAAAGTCTTCTCTATACGGTCAAGTATGGCGACCGGTTCTTCTGGATATGAGAGGTCTGATCTGATCTCCAATCCTGAATAGTCCACGATATGCCTCTCATCATGTACATACCGTTTTAATTGTGAGACATGGAAAACGTTATGTACTTATTCCAATGTAGGCGGTAAGGCTAGGCGATACGAGACCTTGCCTATTCGTTCCAAGATCTCGAAAGGGCTGATGAATCTCGGGCTTAACTTCCCCCGGTTGCCAAAACGAATGACTTCACGTGTGGGCGAAACCTTCAAAAAAACTGAGTCTCCTACTTGAAATTCTAAAAACCGCCGTCGATGGTCTGCCCAGCTCTTCTGTCGATCTTGGGCTGCTCTCAGATGTTTCCGTACTATGTTAATTTTATCCACTGTCTGGGTAATCATTTCTGGCCCAAGTAATTTTCTTTCTCCAATGTCATCCCAATATAACGGTGATCTACATTTTCTTTCATACATAGCCTAGAATGGTGCCATCTTAATGCTTGCTTGGTAGCTATTATTGTAGGCAAATTCCACCAGATGTAGGAAATCCTCCCATGATCCTCCGAAGTCAAGCATACAAGCCCTCAACATATCCTCCAATGTCTGGATAGTTATTTCTGACTGGCCATCTGTTTCTGGGTGATATGCTGTAATGAACTCTAGTTTTGATCCCAGACTATCTTGCAGTTTGTTCTAAAACTGAGAGGTGAAACGGGCATCTCGGTCTGATACAATACTAACCGGCACACCATGTAATTTTACCGCTTCACGCATATACTTTTCTACCAAAATTTCGGTAGACTGTCCTACACGAAATAGTATGAAATGCGCTACTTTAGTGAGGCGGTCCACAATTACCCAAATTGCATTATTACCCTTGGGACTGCGTGGTAATGCGGTAACAAAATCCATTGTAACTCTTTCCCATTTCCACTCGGGTATGGGTAAACATTGAAGAAGTCCCGGCATTCTTTGATGCTCTGCTTTAACTTGTTGACAAGTTAAGCACTTGGATACAAACTTGGCAATTTCACGCTTCATTCCATGCCACCAAAAATGCTGCTTCAGGTCTTGATACATCTTTGTTCCTCCAGGATGGATAGCATAAACTGAACTATGAGCCTCTGATAATACTTCCTGCCGAATTTCTCCTTTGGGCACACACAACCTACTGCCCAATCGGAGAGACCCATCTGCGTGGATACATAAATCTGTCCTCTGTCCTTCTTCTACTTTCTTCGGAATCTTTGCAACTGAGGATAATCTTTCTGAGCTTCTTTAATCTTTTCCACTAGTGGCGGTTGGAGTTGTAAAGCCAGCATTTGTGCCTCGGCACCGGGTAAGAAAATTTTAATTCTAGCTGCATGATTTCTTCAAGCAGTTTCTTTTGCTGAGTTAGAATCATTACCATAGGCTTTCTGCTCAAGGCATTGGGTACCACGTTGATCTTACCAGGATGATATTGCAAATTGACGTCATAATCTGCCATCAATTAGAGCCACCTTCTCTGTCTCAAATTTAGTTCTTTTTGTATGAAGATATACTTAAAACTCTTATGGTCTGTATAAATCTCCACTTTGCTACCCAACAAATAATGCCTCCAAATTTTTAATGCAAAAATCACAGCTGCAAGCTCCAAATCATGTGTGGGATAGTTTTTCTCATGCGGTCTCAATTGTCTAGAAGCATAAGCTATCACTCGTCCTCGCTGCATCAACACACAACCTAGCCCCCTGCCGGACGCATCACTGTATACAACCATTCCTTCGGTTCCTTCTGGTATGGCTAATACTGGTGCTGTTGTGAGCCTCCTTTTCAACTCATTGAAAGCTGCATCACATTCAACTGTCCAGTCGTACCTCTCTCCTTTCATCAGGAGCTTGGTCAGGGGTCCTGCAATCTTAGAAAAATCTTGCACGAACTTCCAATAATAACCTGCTAATCCCAGAAAGCTTCTCACCTCTGAAACATTTTTCGGGATCGGCCAATCCTTCACTGTTGAAACCTTGCCAGCATCGACTGAGATTCCATCTTGAGAAATAATGTGCCCCAAGAATGAAACACTCTTCAGCCAAAATTCGCATTTACTGAGCTTCCCATATAATTTTTCCTTCCTTAGTGTCTCCAGAACTATCCTTAAATGCTTAATGTGATCCTCTTCGGTCCTTGAATATACCAATATGTCATCTATAAACACCACAACGAATTTATCCAAATATGGAAGAAAAATTCGATTCATTAAGTTCATAAAAATTGCAGGTGCATTCGTCACTCCGAATGGCATCACTAAGAATTCAAAATGCCCATATCGAGTCCGGAATGCTGTTTTAGGGATATCCGACTCCTTCACTTTCACTTGGTGATACCCAGACTTAAGATCCAACTTGGAAAATATCCTAGCACCACCAAGCTGATCGAACAAGTCATCAATTCTCGGTAGTGGGTATCGATTTTTGATAGTGACCCTATTTAATCCCCTGTAATCAATACATAATGTTTTGCCTCCATCTTTCTTCTCAGCCAAAAGTACTGGTGCACCTTAAGGGGAAGTATTTGGTCTAATGAAATATTTAGCTTTCAACTCGTCTAATTGCATCTTCACTTCTTTTAGCTCTGCTAAACCCATTCGATATGGTGCTAGAGAGATTGGTGTGGTGCCAGGAAGAAGCTCAATAGCAAACTCCACTGTCCTGTCTGGTGGTAATCCTGAGAAGTCCTCGAAGATGTCCAAAAACTCCGACACCACTAGAGTATCAGTTGGAATGGCATCCATTTGGATTACTACTCCCTCCGTAGATCGAGCTCTAAATTCTGCAGGTTCCTTGGTGCTGCTGCCCCCGATGAACTCGAACTCTGGGTGATTCGGTATCCTGAAGACAACGCTTCTCCTCCGGCAGTCAATAATTGCATGAAAGGTACTTAACCAATCCATTCCCAATATCACGTAAAATCCGTGAGTGTCGATAATTAGTAAATTAGCATAAAATTTTCTTCTACAAATTACTACAGGACACAATCTACATATTTGAGTAGAAACAATACCCCCGTTACCTGTACTTATCTCCCATCTAATGTTCAGGTTCTCATAAGGTATGGCATGTAGTGTCACAAATTTAGAGGAAATAAAGCAATGTGATGCTCCTGAGTCAAATAAAACTGATGCGGGTATATGATTGACTAGTATCATACCTGCCACCACGTCATCTGACTCTCTGCTTGCTATGTGGTTAGGTTATATGCTTGTCCACGTCCCATGTTTACTGCCTTATTCTTCTTAGCCTGCTCATAAGCTCTATTCTGAGGTGGAAGTGGTCGCCTATTCTGATTGCCATTCTGATCTCTTTGTGTCTGCTGTTGTTGTTGAGGTACTGGGAGGCGAGGCATTGACCCCATGTTTCTCCTGCGTGGACAATCCCCGATCTTATGTTCACTTGATCCTTATGCTAGGCATAAGTTGTTAGCATACCGACACTCCTTGATACTGTGTCCTGGCTTCTGACAATGTGTGCAAGTAACCTTCTATTGCGAAGAAATGACCAGACGCTTCTCAGTATTCCTAGATGAAGTTCCTCCCAATATTTGACTGGCCGACCTTTTTGGTGCATAAGACTGAACCCTCCTCTCCTTATTTATCACTTGCTCTATATCTCGAGCTGCATCAATAACTTCAGCATAGGTCTCTAATCTAGAGGTTACTAAATACTTTTGGATATCTATTCTCAATCCCTGCTGGAAGCGATGAGCATGATCTGTCTCATCTGATACCATGTATGGCGCAAATCAACTCAGGCGAACAAACTCTGATGCATACTCTTCTACTGTCATTCCGACCTGCCTCAGGTTAATGAATTGGTGCTCCATCTCTCTCCTGGCTGCTCTAGGAAAGAATCTTGCAAGGAAACTCGTTGTGAAAGCATCCCATGAGATTGGTTGGGATAGTCTGTTCTCCTCTGATTGCCACCAAGTCCTTACTATATTCGTCAGTTGAATTTTGACGACACTTACTTTATCAGCATCTGGAATCCTAGCAGCTCTTAATAAGTCTTCCATCTGCAAGAGCCACTGTTCAGCTTCCAAGGCTCCTACTGTCCCCGAGAAGGTAGATGGATGAAGGCGTCTGAAATTAGATATCCCTCCCAGGCGCTGGTCCCTCGGTTCTGTCATACGATCTAAGGCCGCCATCACTCCTGCTCGAAAGGCTTCGGCCTGTTGTTGTTGCACGTCGACCATCTTACTAAGCAGTCCTAACATTTCATTGGCTTCAGTGGTGTTCGAGATCGAGCCGGAATTTGCTCAATTCCTATTAGTCTGGCGAGCCATCCTTCTGAGGAAACGGAATAATGTAAGTATTACTTTAATAAACATAATAAAAGCAAATAGATATATTTAGAAAAAACATATTTATGTGTATATATCTATATAGCCGTATTGAACCTTAAATAGTTTAGTAAAATTAAACTATTATACTTATTTATTTATTTGCCGACTGTAATGATATTCAAATTTGTTCAAATCACTTGAACAGACTTAAAGAAGCCTGGGCTCTGATACCACCTGTAACGCCCCACTTTCCGTAGTGTGGAAAGCTGAAACGTTCGGCGTCGAATGACTACTCGACAAGCCTCAAAACAAAACATTACAGTTGCAATGTAATTTAAATTGAATAACATACAGAAATAAATGATAATTTCTTTTTAAATCAAAGTGATAACAAACTTTCTCTAAATAAAATCAACAAAATGTCACTACAAATAAATTATTCATGAATAAAAGAGCTATTTCAAATAAAACTAAATGAAGTGTCATATGCACTTATTACAGTTTCTAAAATGAAAGCAATTAACTAAAAATTTCATCACTCCTGTAGATCTGCCTGTTCCTTAAAGTATGCCACATCTTGTTCTGTTTCTGGAGGATCTACTTTTTGATAAATATCTGCATCTGGTCATGCATAACCAGGATCGTCAGTAAAGTGATCTAACATAACAAATAATAATAATAATTCAATATCATGGACAGACATACAAATAAGGGTAGAAGTCATTTTTATTATTATTTTTAGTTGATGTCTTTTAATTATGGTATTTGAAAATTCAGGAAAAATATGAATATAGCTGGTCTGAACGTATCCCCGTCTACCCCCGGAAAAACGGAACAGTAATTTTGATCGGAGCCTATCCCGATCCTCCCAAAATGAGAAACAGTGGCGCAGTGATGATCGGAGCCTATCCCGATCCTCCCAAAATGGGAAACAGTGGCACAGTTACGTCCAGCCATCTAATTCATATGAACCTAAATTTTTCCCAAATCCCAGTGTATGACGATTCCAGTGTAAGTCATTCAGTTTAGTTTAAAGGATTGGTGATCATCATTAATTTTAATATTCTGTGGTAACAATAGTAACAGTAAATAATAATGTACAATGCAATAGTTAATGATCTATCACCAATTTCATGATTTCGGTGTCTTTTCAGGTTTTATTTCCAATATGATGTATCGTAAAGTGATTTACAACATAGGGAAAATGGTGCTCACTAGTAAAATATGTACGCATTTAAAATTTTTCCGAAGTTGTCTTATCATTGCAACCCAACAGAGAAATGAGGAAAAGAAGCAGTAGCAGTAGCAAAAACAGAAGGAAAGAAGCAGTTCTAAATGCACACCCCGTACTACATAGTAAAATGATTTACAATATAGGTGTAATGATGTCCACTAGTGAAATATGTGTGCATTTAGAATTTACTAAAGTTTCCTGTAAGTTGCAGGTAGTTCTATATGCGCTGACATACTATATAGTATAGTGATTTACAGTATAGAGGAAATAGTGCTCACTGGTAACATGTGTGCACATTTAGAATTTCCCAAGTTATCCTGCAAGTTGCAGGTAGTCCTAAATGCACACCACATGCTATATAGTAAAGTGATTTGCAGCTTAGCGAAAAAGGTGCTCACTGGTGAAATATGTGCATATTTAGAATTTACTAAAAGTTTCCTGCAAGTTGCAGGTAGCTCTACATGCGCCCACATGCTAAATAGTAAAGTGGTTTACAACATGGGAGAAATGGTGCTCACTAGTGAAATATGTGCGCAATTAGAATTTCATAAAGTTCCTGCAGTATTGAGGTAGTTCCAGATGCGCACCCAATACTATATAGCTAAGGTGAATTACAACATAGGGGAAAGGATGCTCACTAGTAGACTTGTGTGCAGTTAGAATTCTCTAGAGTTTTCCTGCACTACAACCAAACAGAGAAAGGAGAAAGAGAAGCAGAAGCAGAAAAGAAGAAGAAGAAGAAGAAGAAGCAGCAGCGGTAGAAGCAGAAAAAGAAGAAGACGCAGCAGCAATTGCAGAAGTAGAAAAAGAGAAGAAGAAGAAGAAGAAGAAGCAACAGCGGCAGAAGCAGAAAAAGAAGAAGCAGCAGCAGCAAATGCAGAAGTAGAAAAAGAAAGGAGAAGAAGAAGAAGAAGCAGTAGCGGCAGAAACAGAAAAAAAAAAAAAAAAGAGGAAGAAGAAGAAGAAGAAGAAGCAGCGGCGGCAGAAGCAGAAAAAGAAGCAGAAGAAGAAGCAGCAGTGGCAGAAGCAGAAAAAGAAGAAGATGCAGCAGCAATTTCAATGAGTTCAGAATTCAGAATTGTAAAATAATTAAGCACATTGCTAACCACTGAACGGCCAAATTCCCAGCTCTACTGATACCATATACACCATATACATGAAGATATTGTTCGCACATTTATTGTAAATTTATTATAAAAAAAAAGAATATCCAAACTCCAGTTTAAAATCAAGCAGTAACCTTGTCTTGCTTACTTTTGTTGGAAGCTACATATATTTGTATTAAGTATTTTTTTTTTTAATGTTCTTTTTAGAAAAAACTTGTCATGTTCCCTATCTGTATGAGTGAGTGGGCTGACTAGATAATAGATAAATCTAAAAGGACATTCATACACAAATTCAGAGATAGAACCTCATTATTAAAACCTATTACAAAGGGTTATCAGGACAGTAAGAGTTGCAAGTTCGAACAATTAAGAGATAGAAAAAGTATATAAAAAAAATTTGGGACAGAGGAAAGAGGTTCTGCTGTATCATATTTTTATGAATGCTCACATTCCTTTATTTAAATACTATAGCAAGGTGGAGCAAAGTTGGCCCCATACGAGGGACACCAATAGCTAGCCAGATCAAACTCAAAGGAAAAACCAAAAGAGTAGTCCAGCAGTATGGACAACTACTGAAAACTACTCAACAGACAGTAATTAATTCTTGCTATTAACAACGAACTTTGACAGAAATCTAGCAGTTGGTTCCATATGCATAATAATAAAAAGTTCATTTGAAGACTACATCAGTGTGCGATATTATGGTAGAATTTAATTATTAGAAGGCCAAGGATGAATCCTAGTAATTAGAATTATTTGCAATGGATCAAGACAACAAATTCGACGTACCTTCACTTCTGCAATAGTCCATTAATAGTAGAACAAAAATAAACATAAAAGGCACTGATATATCGTTGTACAGGGTATATGCTTCTATGGTTTTGTTTTCAATTTCTCTGCCACAGTTTTTTTTTTTTTTTTAATTTGTAAAATCCCTCAGCTTTCTTCAAAAATAGCTATTGAATCTAAAACAATTTCCTTATTAGGGAATATACAAAGACGAGAAATAAATACCTTAGTTATACAGAAATAAATGTAATTATTAGCATATTAAAGTGAGTAAAAGAACTCACCTTAGCCCGAATTTCTTTTTTCCTCCTTTTTCTTTCCTTGCTTCCTTTCTCTCTCCTTCCCGCACGTTCTGAAGTTCTTCTGCGTTCCAGAGGAGAGAGATTTTAGTTTATCTTTATTTAAAATTTAAAAGGGTTGGAAGGTTGAGATATGATATTGTTGGTTGAGATGCAATCTTGTTGGTTGAAGATTTATATAACAAATCTTTTGGATAAGGGTAATTTTACGAATTTGTTTTAATCTCAACCACTTCTAGATTTTCATCCTAAACAAATCCCCCTTTTATTCATTTATTTATTTATTTTCCAGATTTTAACTTATTTTAATTTAATTTATTTATTATTATTATTATTATTATTATTTTTAGAACTGAATTAAATGCAATAATCGAAAGGTGATCATTACAGTAGCTACCGTTTCACTGGCTCTAGTATCCACTGGCTTTCAAGGAATGGAATATTACCAAGCACCCTCAACAATTTCAGATAGTATTTATGCTTCGACCTTTTTCTTAGCAACTGGCTTTCATGGTTTTCATGTGATTATAGGTACTCTTTTCTTGATCATATGTGGTATACGCCAATATCTTGGTCATCTAACCAAGGAGCATCACGTTGGCTTTGAAGCAGCTGCCTGGTACTGGCATTTTGTAGACGTGGTTCGGTTATTCCCATTTGTCTCTATCTATTGGTGGGGAGGTATATGAAAGAACGAATGACGTGGATTGAGGAATGAAAGCTCGAAGACAAAGAGAACCGGGTTTTTCCAAAGAATGAAAGCAGCTTTCCCACCCCCCCCCCCTTTCGCAAAACGAGTCAAAAAACAAATTTGACTGTACTAGAAACTTGACGATGCTGTATAGGCAATGGTTCTCCGAGTAGTGTATCAAACTATAGGACAGGAGCGACCCATAATCATTGACGAAGAGGAAGGCGTCGGAAAGGGATTTCCCATATTGAAGATAAGCTTTCACAAAGGCCAATAGCCTACTGCTGATGTCACTAGCTTGAACTTCGTCTATATACATAGAAAGCTAAGGAGAGTATGGCTTTCTTCGACGAAAGTTTACCCTGAGTCCGATTCCGCTATTCTAGTTCGAGTTCAGGACAGGACAGTATGGGACCTCGTTGCGTCAGGGCTGTCGAAAGCGAGCAACCAACAAAGAGAAAAGGAAAAATCGGAGGGGACTCAAAGCTGGTTACGAGTGACGAGCTCTTTTCTTTGAGAGTGTTGGAGAATTGCATATCGGAGGCAGGATTGGTTGTCAAAAACATAGAATGGCGGAATTCTAGCCACACTCGAGAACTCTACACTACTAAGACATTGAAGAAGTTTGATCTCTTTCAGGACAGTGAGTTGGACATCTTGCACTTTCCTATACGAAAGGGGATTTTCGTCGATTGACGAAAGCAATCGACACCTTCAGGGAATTCATCGCAAAGGACCCAAAGATGATGGTCCTCCGCGGCATCGTATGAAAAGGTGGAAGGCCGATTCATCATGAGTTCTACACATCGACGATTGGCTCTGAGCTGACGCCCCTTTTGCTTTGCGGAGACTGTCAAGAGTGAGGAACTCTGTTATAGAGAAGCAAGCACATTTGGATCTTCATCGTCGGTAGGGGCGGCCGAGCTCCATAGAGCTTTGGAGAATGGGCATAGAAGACACGGCCCATTCGACAGAATTTTCAGATGATTTGACGTAGAAGATTCCAGAAGGATGCCGACAGCCACCGCCAACGATCTCTATCCTTCCAGTTGTAAGAATTGATCAGTTTCAAATTGAAATCGACGGCCGGGAACCGAGACTCATCGACCGGTTTTCTAAATGGAATTCTCCAGACTCTAGTTCCATCCCTCCATACAAATTGGTCTGCCACTGACATAGGTCTCTAGCAATCTCAAATAGTAAGGGAAAAGCTATCGGCCAAAGAGCAGCTCCTGATCCACCTCTCAGTCCAGAAGTGGACAGTTTTCCCATCCCCACAGATTTCATTTATGCCACTCGTCGAAAGACCATCAAAGCAAAGAATCTTGTCCAGCTGTACAATGACGTGCACATGCTGATGGCAGGCATTCACTCCGAGAGAAAAAAGCGGGAAGTAGGACCCCACCTCCAAGAAAGGAGACACCGAAAAAGAATACCCAAAAATCTATGAGGAAGGGGGAGGATTGCCCCAATAATGGGAGAGAAATGGGTACGATCGGAAGGCACCCGGAGAAGAACGGTACCTTCGTTTGAAGATGGCACTCAATTGACGGAATGCTCTCGACGCCGGTACCTTTCGTGAGGAAGAGAGAATCTGCCGGTACCTTTCGTGAGGAAGAGAGAATCTATCTCTCTAGATAATACTGATCTGTTAGTTACAACATCTGTACTATCCCGGAATGACCTATCGTCACGTAATCTACAAGCTCAAATCATTGCGAGATCGGAATATATCATCAAATGACTTACTATCCTTACGTCACTTTAATGACTTGATTATGGAATACGTCTATGAATGACCGTCACGAGATACAGACGAGGAAGAGGACAGATGTTGATTACGTCAACAAAAAATGGATTTCGTCGATGACCTACTTTCATTGATGACTTACACTTGACTCTCCGTATTGACGTGAATCACTAAACCTCACCGAACTCGTCGACTGGCAACCATGGAGGCTACGGTCCCTTCGTCACCTGAAGCACATTTCTCCACTCCATTGGCGAGGGATTCCATCGCCTTCCATGGTTTTCTTTCGAGTATATGACTGGAATCGGAGAAAATCGTGTCTTTGTACCTTTCGTCGGGATGATGGACGCGGGATGCATCGAAAAAGGCCTTCACTCTCTCGACGACTGCATTGACCTAGAAAGGAGGACATCGGTCCCGCACTTCCCTATCAAAGAAGGAAGACTTTGTCCCGGACTGACCTATCAACAGGAGAGGAATCTTGTCCCGCACTTCCCTAGAAAATGGAGAAGTACTGGCAAAAGGTATTAGAAACCTGAACCCAGAAAGCTGACGGAGAAGAGCTATAGGAAAGGAAGCAGGTTCGACGGTCCGGCTTAAGTGGAAGTCAATCGACGATCTCTTTTATGTGTCCGATCCGTTCTTGCTCGACGTGGAAGGACTACGAATGGTTACGAAGTGGATGTGAGAAAACCTCAATCTTTTAGGCTAAAACGAGCTACAATTTCTTTTTTTACCCACCATGATTGTGGTTCAGGAAGGGTTGCCGTCGTAATAGCGGAAATGTCGCTCGACAAATATTTTCAATGTCGAAGGTAGGGGGAGGATTTTTCATTTTAAATTCTCTCAACATATTCGTTTCTTTTTTTCTTCTAAAGAATGACGTAGCCCTTCGACCGCTTGCTTTACCATTGCTTGCTGTTGAAAAGACCGGCAAAATGTAAACTTTCAGGAAAGGGAGATAAGATGGAATAGGCGCCCCATTCTCCGTAAGGCGTTGACTTTACTAGAGGAGGTGCTTAGCTCGACTGAGATTTCGAGAAGAAAACGATTCTGCTCAACTCAGATGTGTTGGTGGTTTCAGCCGGATTCCGGGATACATCCCGACGGATGTCATTCTCCCCTCTGTTCCAGTCCCAGTGCAGCTAGATCGACTGTGACCGATATGACAAAAGAATGCATTTCACATCACTAGAAAGATGGAGGCAGCTCCGTCAAACCCACCGAATTCTCCTTGTGCTTCATGACTGGTTTGTCTTACCTTCAGAGCATTATTTGCCTACCTTCGCCTGCGACTCTGCTTGCTTCGCCTTCCAATCAGAAACTGATGGGATTGGACATTCGCTGGTGAAACATCGTGAGAATGCCGGTACTGATGTTCCAATGTGTGCTTCAACTGGGGCCTCCGGAAGGGATATGGAGAAGAAAGATGGAAATTGCTTCTCATTCGACTTCCACACTGGAATGCGAGCCAGCTGGCGAAGAAGTCAAACCGATGCCCCGAAAGACATAAGCTCAGGCCTTCCTCATCGAAATTCCGGAGGGCATCCCTTCGTCGCTTCGTCTGCTTTCCTTTTCCTTATCAGTCTCGGAAGCGCAATCAATCAGTTGCTTCCGAGAAATTACATTGCCTGCTGGGATGTCTTGCTTGTTTACTAGTTCCTTTCTTTTTCGTCATTCTTTACTGGTTCCCGTCCTGATATCTCTCCAGCACAAAAATCAAAAAAAAAATCTTCGTCGCGTCAAGGCTGTCGGAAGCGAGCAACCAACAAAGAGAAAAGGAAAAATCGGAGGGGCGGGCCCGACGGCAGTAGAGAAAGAAAGGCAGCGGAACAACGGATCGAATAGGGCTATACAAACGACGATTTCGAAAGGACATCGAAGCCAACATAGACACAAAAGTATAGCCACTAGCAAAAAAACGGCTTCGTCAACTCAGTTGAGCTACGCTGAGCTAATCTACCGAGCATATCTACCAAACCAGCAAACTCGTACAGAACCAGCTGAAGAAGAAGACAGTCAGGTATAGTGTCCATGAGGGAAAGCAAAGTCAGTAAGGAATTCACCGTGAAAAAGAATGGAATGTCGTAGGTAACTCACCGTGAAGAAGAATTCCTTCCGCATGGAATCCGTCGTGAATAGGGGTTAGCACACAGTGGAAGAACAACAACTTACCAGTACCCACCACTTCGGTCCGGAAAGATTGAGGTCAGCAGATCCGAAGCACATTGATCCATGCAGAAAAACGAACTCTCATGGAAAACGAAGCTATTGTTAAACGACTGTGCCAATTATTTAACGTGCTTATCCCTCCGAATTTCGATGAAAAAGACATGCGAACAAGGGGAGGGCACCATTTCATATACATATGTTATGTATTAAAAAAAAGATGCTAGCCGATACAACACGACCACCAAACGCATCCGAAATTCCTTTCCCGAATATGAGGGAAGGAGTCTCCATGGGGTATTTCATAGATGCATGGAATACAATATGCACTTACCTCGTCGACAGAAGATTCTTCTCCCTTCATATGGGGAGCGGCCGAGATCAAATTCATTCTGGCCAATCTCGAAAAAAATAGATATCTAAAAAGAAAACAAAAGGCTAAAGTCACAAAATCCACTATGTTGTCAGAAGCCATGTCACAGGCCCTCGACTTCGTCGGATCTATACTAACTACCTAGAATGTCTGAACAAATGAAACGACATTATCCCAATATTATGAGGGCCATTTTTGAAGATGTCGACGGTCGCCGACGAGCGAAAGACCACGCGGAAGGAGAAATTGACGCGCTATCTCGAAGCACGTGGGTGGCCAAAAGAATATGACGTGGAGGTGCTAAAAGAAAAATATTCTTTCGTCGTACTGTACCGCCATAAATCAGAATCGGGCCAACGCGGCCTCTAAAGACAAAACAACTCTTTCTGTACAGTCCACCAAACACACAAAATACCCTAGTGCTCCAACACATCAGCGAAAGTTTTCAATATCGATTTTTTTGGAGCACGCCCACGACGACTCTTCGGGTGCTCACAACTTCCATGATTTGTGGGTTTTTGATGAATTCCGAGCGATGGCGGGGCAGGGGGCAGACCAACAGGACTTTTTCCCCCCATATACAACGAGTCCTCGACGGGCGACGAAGTGATCTCCGACGCCCGAGATTCCCGGGTATTTACAAAAATGCGTAATGTCCTTATCATTTTCATAGCCAATCATTTGCTCGAGGTCTTGTACAAAAAAGGCCCTCTTCGACGCACGCTTCAACCGAATGCCTTTTCTTACCTCAATCAATAATATTTAGGAAGAAAGACGGAGTCCACCCTATGGGGTTGTATCCAACGAAGAATGCTAGACGTTCGGGGAGGAAGAAATGGGAAGAATAACTTTGGCTTACAACGAATGCCAGTGTAAGCTGCTTTTGAAAACGAAAGCCCAATGGAGGGATCAGCCCCCCCGCGTCTTCGAGCGCGGAAGGAAAGTACTCAGCCACCCTGAATTCATCGCATTGGAAACTGTCGTTTTGCACCTTTCAGGCAGCGTGGGTTCATCCGTCGGTCGAAACGGACGAAGAAGGCGAGGGAAGGACAAAAAGACATCTGCACGTAATAGATGTAGCTATGAACTCAGAGAAATTTCATCCGTCGGGAGGAAACGAACTCAAACCAACATGTGACGATCTCCTAGAGGGACTCGTTGATCATCCCACTCTGAAAGCCCGACCCGCATCGTACACAACCGCGCCCTGTGGTGACACTTTGGGTACACAGTATCGAGTCAATATTTTCACTCCGAAAGCCGGGATTTCATACAAAACGTCGCAACTCCCGGGTAGGGGAAGGCAACTGTCCTGGGCAATGCCGCTATTCAAAAGCCACGATGCACCGATGGTGGTATGGCGAAGTGAGGATCCAAATGAACCGGACTTTGCCACCATGCTGGGCAATAACAGGACCAAGTATAGACGAAATTCCAGCATGCAGACTGGAGGGGAGGTGGCTGGAGCTTGCCGAATTATTGCAAACACCTGGTCGACTGGTCGAGGAAAGGCTCTCGAATATGGACACGGGTAGGGAGATCGTGCCACACTTTACGTCACAAAAAGTGCTAAAGGGAATATGGGCTCTCGCACAACACAAGTCCCACGACTCGTCACTGTCACTTTAAATAGAAAGGCAGGAGTTGCACACGAAAGTCCCGAATCGAGATACACATGTCTCACTCCAATAAAACTAAGACCCTGTTTCCAGTTTATAACAAAAAATCCTACAGACAGGAATGACGAAATCCAATTTGACGTGACGAGAATTTACTAGGGTATAGACAGGTCGGACCGATAGAGTGTCAAAGCACTCCCAGATGTACCCGACAAGGGAACTGGTCAATTACCACAGAGCACAAAAGGAAGTGCACTGGTGGTGACACTGGAGATGCCGGTTTGGTAAATTTCGGAATAAATCGACAGAAAATACCGATGTCAAGTCATCTTTCCGTATTCTACGTCATTTCCAGAGTCGAGTGATTCCACTTTCTCGAAATAAGACCTCGACGATTGAGAACTGATGGGTTTACAAAGAGATTTCAATTTCGACATAGTATCCCATAACCTGTATATTTTTCCGGCAAAGATCTTGGATTTATAGCTTTTCTTGACGAAGTGTAGCGAGGGTTGATCACCGGATAAAGTAGGTAGTTGTTGAATGCCCAGTTGGAATGATTCGTTCTTCCATTCCGAAAAGAGGTGAAAGCGATCGGTAGCCCTATGCCTATAGCTTGACAGCTGACGCCTTTTGACGCGACGAAGATTAGGCTTTTCAGTACTGTAACCTCGCCCCCTGACGGTATAGAGTTCGTCAGTCAATAAGGAAAGAAAGAGATTGAGTTGACTTCTTCCTTCCTTCCCTCTGTACCAGACCTCGCCCACTTTCGGGAACCCTGTTACCTGTAGCTATCCCCCTGCGCTTTAGGGGAGAGCAGCTTTCATCATTCCAGTCCCAGAGCAAATCTCCTTCTTTTTCCCGGACTGATGACTCCTCATTTCTTCGTCTAGGCTTGACTCTTTTTACCAAGTCTTCGGGTTTGCCAGTTTTACCGAAGGGAGTGAGGCCAGTGATTCCTTCTGACAGTTCTCAATGAGAAAAGGAAAGTTCACATTTTCCCTTCAGCTTCGACACCTCTTTGAATTGTCGAATGACGGATCCCCTAGCCTACCATGACTAAATGTCGACTGGTTTTGCCACTAGGAGAGATGAACCGTCGATCGATTTCGGCTGGTTGCTCTCCAGGAAAAGTTCAACATTTCGCAGCTCTATGAAATGCACATTTTTGCAAATGCTTTCATCCATCCATTCCATTTTGTCAATGTCAAGAAAAGAGACGAAGTAATTCCTGGCAAGAAGAACGAGGACAATGATGTACCCCATTGACTGAGATAACTACTCGGCTTCCAATCCGTCTTGTCTTGGTGGAGTGTCGGTGATGCTGGGTGCTGTAGTTTTCCCCCCATGTTGGGCGGGAGTACAGTAAACAATTCTCTATTCGTTTTCAACTGGGATATTGAGTGATTCTATGAATCTCCAAACGAAATGTCTGGAGTAAGACTAGGGCACACAGAGTTTACCCAAGGTTTAGCAATTTCTTATTCGTCAAGTTCATCTATTTCTGTACTCAATCTCCTCAGAACGTACCGAGTCCAGACAGGTGATCAACGGAGTGAAGTTCGAAGGCAATCTCTTGCGTCGATAGCCTGCTTTGGTGCAAAGACAGAGTTGCCTCATTGGTAGCGAATACCAATGGACCTGTCGATGGGATTCATTCTATTCAGATGGAAGTTTCCCCAGGTTCCATCGGTTGCTTCGGTTCAGACAGAGTTGACTTGACTGCATCTATTCCGACAGTAAGCTAAAAGGGATTCCATCAGGCTGTAGCTATGCAGCTACAGGGAATGAATTAGTTGGTATCCAATGTTGGTGAGGTCTTCGAACCACTGCTGTAGAGGTTCGATTCCCCTAGTTTCAGTTGGACGCTGCTTTGACTAGCCGCTCCTGCGATTTGATTTCGAGAGAGAAGCACGAAGGGAGGCAATCGGCAAAAGACTCTTTGAACTGATCGTCAACATCGACTTCAGGAGGAACGGTCAGTCAGGATGTGGAAGTACGGGTTGAGCCTAGAATGCCACCCTCAGTGCGTCAGGGAGTTTCTATTCTAGCCCCCGTTCTGAAGGATCCGGGAATGGATGCTGAGATTTCTGAACGGAGTGGGCTCGTAGAGGATTTTTAAAGGAACGGTTTCTTTGTCGCCAAAGCCCCCCTCCGCAATGACTTGTTGGCCTGTGGGGATATATGTCGGGGCCGACGGTTTTTGACGGAGTATCCTGACTTCTTAAAATGCCTTCCACAAAACCCGATGTATGAGTTAGGTAGTGACTCTGGCCACATCTTCGAAGCTTTAGTTGGGCTCCTCTGGCACACGTACATCAACGTCGTTCTCGAGGTGATGGCTGTAACTCCAGACACACCTCGAGAACGAATAGAAAAATTTGCGAAAACCTTTCAAGTTGTGTAGTGACAAGATTTGATGTGACGGCACGTGAATGCGTGGCTTAGAGAGGTTGAGAAGATAAAGGCAAATCCCGAAGAGGCCAAAAACGAGGTTGGATGTAGAGGCGTTTCATATTCTGGGGGAAATTGTCCGACGCCGGGGAAAGAAGTTAAAGTGACGCTTGTCCGAGTGATCGGGAGAGAAGAACGCCCTCGTTCGACGAAATAGGAGAGTTGGAAAAAAGGTTGGCCGAGCTGAAAAAGAAGCTGGAGGATAGAAAGAGGAAAGAAGACAAGGTAAGGAAATGTTCAGCTAAGAGGCATCAACAGTCGAGGCTTCCTCTGTAGGTAGGGGTGCGATGAATAATCTGTCCTCGCAAAGAAAGACTCAAACTCCAGTCGGAGAGCCCTCCAAAACGTCATACAAATGCTGCCTCGTCGCGATACCTCTGAAAGATCACAGCTTACTCACCGGGAAACTGGGGCTCCATCATAGCCAGCCGATTCCAATATCCAGTTATGACAGAGTCAAACTCATGGAGGGAGCGATCTCTCTTACGCTCTGCACGACTGTCGATCTCCAACCGATCACACATCAGCTTTGTTAGACTAAACAGAGGGACCGTTCAGATAATCCCCAGTCTCCTTCGCTGTCTGAAACTTTGCCAGATGGATTCCAATTGATGGCTCAACGGAGTTCACAATCCAGGCCAACATTTTGGCATTGTCAACCTGTCATTCCTTGACCTCTCCAAAAGAAAAAGCAACCCTCTCCACTTTCACAGAGCCATCAATCTTTTTCCATAAAAAATATCAATCACGGCCCATCGACAAAGCGCCTGTTGTAGCACGAGGAAGCAAGCTGCTCGTGAGAAACGGGAGTCCCACTGATCAATCAATCAGTAGCGTCTAACCTGTAATGGTTTTGGGTACAGTCTCACACTGAGGATACTCACCCTTCTACCTGTAAGATGAACGAGGTGTTTTCCAGCCGTGGTCATTAGAAATTCAAACGGGGGCGCCATCTGGTCGCTGTCTTACTTCCTGCAACTCGACTTTCGATCTGAATTCCATCGATAACTCAAATTGGGAAAGTTGGTAAGAATGACATAGTCGATCGACAGTCGAGTACTGCTTCCCCAGTCCACTGGATGATTTGATTCAACAAGCTATGACGTTTCGAGAATGATATGGTCATTTTAGGAAAAATGAAGGTTGAAGGAAAAAGAGCCTAAACCGGGCGTTTTTCATTCCGCTGATCTGTTGAGACAAGTATTGCAGTTGAATGATACGTCCCAAAACCGTTCTGAGCACCGATCATTCTGGGAAGGCCTGACACAATAGGAGAGATCATCAAACACCTAGAAAACCCCAATAGGAATCACTGAATTCGTCTCGATCATCATGCTGCTTGATAAATGCGATCCTGAGACCCGGGCCCCTAACCATCGCCGTCACGGCATCCACAACCTATCAACCCCTCGTTCTTTCATCCCCTGAACCGCTTCACTTGCCCAGATTGAGTTATGACACCCACTCTGTGCCTTTCGATTGCAGTTTTGGAGCCGCACCTCATGCACAGTTTGAGAGTTGTGATGAAAGACGAAAGATTCCTAGATCATGAAGGAAGCCAACAAACCTCGAACAGCCCGCTATGGCTCGACGGTGAGATGCCATAAGTTCCCCTTCCATCAAATCCTCGACGTTCGACGTGACGAAAACCAGAGCCTTCGTCATGATGTGTCCACCCAATGGAAGAAGATCCAAGCCCAACGTGGGGGTTGTGTCTGTAGAGTGATTTTGGAGGCGGGCATACAACGCACAACTCATGTCCTTCGTCGGAACTTAGGGATAGGGTGTCCAGAAATACAGCTATTCTATCTCCATTGTCCCACCCGCTCCGAAGGATGCCCCAGGTTCCTAGACCATAAATATCCACATCGGTAGGGTGGACCGAGCGAGCTTCAGATCAACTAAGATTTTCGGCCGATTCCCCTTTGATTGGAGGATTGCTAGAAGTCTCTCTGATCCCGAGTGGGACCAAACAATTCGATCGGAGTAGTTTAGTTGCCGAGCCATACAAAAGTCATCACAGCGACAGGGGGAGCTGTAGGAGGCACAACAGCAAGACTGCAGGACATGAAGGGATAGAGAATTTCCTCCCGAGAGATTTCGTAGAAACGTTGGGGAGGAAGAATAGACGGACCTGCCAACCTGTGCTCTGTTGGTGATGATAAGCCCAGAACTACAGGAGACAAAGCCCTCACTCTCCGCGCTCCACATATCATGCTTCCCCACCCCTTTGTCGGGACCTGTCAGAGCTGGACCTATTTACAGACTCGATCATTGACCGAAAGCTCGGCGAAGATAAGCATGGGTCGAAAAAAAGGCGAGGGATGGTGAGGAGAAGTGAACGAGCTCCTGTGTCGAGCGTCAGAGGTCAGAAGCGATCTCCATCGACGGTTCACCTCCGATCCCCTACGAACTTCTGAATGTGGCACGTCCTTCCACCAGAAGGAATGGATGAATGCTCCAGTTGAAATGTGTCGTACGCCCGGTTGGTAGGAGCTTGATCGGAAAATACGGAAGATGAGGGCGGGGGATCGACCGAATTCTACTCAAAGCATGGCGTAACATAAATGGGTTTGAAGCGAGATGTGGTCTGATCGGACCACAAATTTGCTTGGTCTTCCTCGGGCCACATTGATGGAATGGAAAAGGGAGGGGCGGGTCCACCATTCACGCACGCTTTTGCCCTGCCCCATTTGATCAGGACCATGCGTAGCAAGAGATGACATAAACGCGACTTCCCGGCTCATATCATGCATCGCTATTTACCCCGTCTACCCAAACAGAGGTTCCTATCCGTACGGGAGCCTCACGAAGGGCCCATGACGATAGGGACTATACAGTGTGGGGGTAGGAACACGTAGTTGCTAGTCTCAGTCGAGCCTATAGCTGTCTCCCCCTTCTTCAATTTCGAAATTCAACCTTTCTTTCTCTCAGGGAAGGGAGGAGCATATAACTCAGTTGATCCCCGACGAATTATGCCTCAACCTACCTTTCGATATATTTCGATAGTCAAGAAGAAAGCCCGACCAGCCGGCATTTACCTACAACGACGTCTCTCTCTAAAGAAAAAGAAGCCCGTCCACGATCCGCGCCTCTACCAGGAGAGAATACGTCATGATGTCTTGGCAACAGAAGGACTCCTTTTACCTTTGACGAAGAAGGAAGAAAGAAGTTTGACTGTCCCCGTCCGACGAATCAAAACCGACAAGCCCATCTCTCCTGGGAAAATAGAGCCTTCAGTTGCACAAAAAGAAACGGAGGTAGGGCTGATGGGACTCAGATGCCAAACCTGAACTGAGAAGATATAGCCATGTTGGGAAGTCAATAATGACTAAAATGGGCTAGGAGACAAATCAACCATTTGGTCTCGGTGATGGCAAAGGACTTCTTCCACTAGAAAAGATTGTCGGATCAGTTGATGAACACGATCACCGGCATGATCAGGAAACCTCTCCTTATCAGTTGGCATTCACTATTGATCGCCTCCCGAAATACTCACTCCCCTTTGGTTTGGTGGAATGCCTGTCTCGCTTTTGGTGGTAGTTCTGTTCATCTTTGCATCTGCATGCATGGGCATAGACGAGAGCCTGTAATTACGCATATAGCACCAGAAAAGTTGAAAAGAAAAAGTCGGAATAGCATCTGATCAGAAAATCAAAATCTCAGTAGGACGTCAACTCTGCTCTCCAAAAGTATGTGGAAGATTGACGATCGGATCGCCTCCCGTCAGTTTGGTCTATACAGTTCCTGTCTCCGTTCCTCACGTCATCGGGTTATTTGGGCGGACTCCTTCTTGGATGCAGTGGTCACGACGGTGTCATGTTCTGTACTAGTACACTTCCCCGTATAGTCTCAGGGCATGCTTTGGTTCAGCAGGCCGGTGTAACACAACCGACTGCTGGTAACTATGACCGTTGGTTTATAAGACTGTCGACCCTGAGTGGTACGGCCGGTCCCAATCTGCGTCCCGAAGTGCCGATCCTGCACATCACACCCAGATGAAGTCAGACATAATGTAATAACCGACGATCAGCAAGTTGACTAATAGACAAGAAACGTCAAAGATAACTAAGAAACATGATATACTGCATCAAGAGATAAACGACCAGATGGATCAGAAGAGCGAGTCACAGATCCAACCTGATGAACAGGAAAAAAAGCACCACGGGATGTAAAAACAGAAATAGATGAGGATGGTGTGACAGAAGAAGTCAGAACTGTGCTCTCCGGAGTCATATGATGGGTCGCTCCTGAATCGACATATCCAGGATAACGGAGAAAAAGAAGGATTTTTTTAGTCCTCTGCCTTGGTCACCTGCTTTGTGAGCAAGAAGAGTCATCTTTTATTGGGGAAAGCCGGGCTCTCATTATGACTCCAGCCTCCACGCATGAAATGTTGGCATGCATGTTCCGACATCCATCGTCTATAGTGCTTGCTTTTTCCGATAATTCAATACACAGAGAAGAGGAAAAGATTTCGATGTAGCTTATTCAATCCGATCTGGAATAGTCTCAAAAATGTACTCGGAAGAAAAGTCCCTCTCCGACAATAGGACGTCGAAGGTGTCAGCTCTGCGAGCCTGTCGCTACTATTACAAAATTAATGGTCAATGAGAGAGAACCTTTTTTCAGCGGTAATTCATGCATGAATTACTTGGACAAGACGAAGACAACAAGGATAAACTGAAGCTCTCCGCCTATAAATACCTCTCCATCGAACACTCTCTCCACACTCTTCGTCTTTCCTCGATGGAGTTTCTGTTTCATCTTGTTTAAGCGGGTGAGAAGCATAGGTTGCCCAAATCAACCTACCCACCTAAGCATGCAACTAAAGGAATTTCGGCAGGGTTTGCCTCCGCAAAAGGTCTGGGTGTCCCAGTTCATTCGGATTCGATCAGTGTATCATAAATGAGCGTATCTTTACTAACCTCGCACCGAACTGAACTCAATCGCAAGTGACTCCTTATGAAATCTCAATCCAATGCCTACGACGAAATGCGCTCTGGCAAACCTTCTGGGAATCACTCGATCTCATCGGATGGGAAGAGCCCACCCCGTCTCTTTCCCCCTAACGAAAAAAAGACTGGAATTACTTGCCTCCGGCCTCCGGTCTTCTTTCATCTGATAGAATGTCTTCAAAAGAAAGTCTCCGTCTATTTCAAAAGTTTCATTGATCAACATTTTCTGAACTTGATGTAAAGAGAGACACGCTATATATAGAACCATATCGAGAGGCACGGCTCCATACCATACATAGTAAACAGCTATCGGTGGCGGGAAAACACTTTGAGCCCCCACCCATGGTAATGAGTTACGGGGAGTTAGTGCTATCACTTCTGCCCAACTATAGGTTGGACCATATGTCGGAGAGAAAACAGTTTTCTTTGTCCGACCAACCGGAGAGTTGCCTTAAATGAATGCATAGAGTATGACGGGCGGCTTTATGCTCTCCCCTGAATTGTGCAAACCTGAATGCAGCGAGGGGAAGGGGGACGACGGCCTCCGGAATTTCAATCAAATGATGAAAGCTCCGGTCCTTCGCCACTACTGACGATGGATTTCTCTTCGACAAAACTCCAGCTCACCCACTATCTGGCGAGAACTGGTGCGAGGGGATGCAATGCGCATCGATCTCACACCCGAAATCAGGGAGACTTTCAATGGAGCCATAGCAGCACCTGACGTAGTTCCTCATCTTGTTCACCTCGACAATTGATTGGCAAATCTCCTACTGAGAGTTCATCCTGGTCCAGATCTGGAAGTATCATCAATGGTTAGTTTAGTCGTAAACCGTCATTGCCTCCGATCTTTGAACTCTGCTATTCCATTGGAAATGGCCCATTCCATTGAGGTGTCGAGGAGATTTGCATCAACACCCTTCCCTTGTGCTACAGACAACATCAGTCAATACCACCAGGTTAGGAAGAATTTTTCATTCGAAGCCACAGTCTCAACCAGTTGAAGAAAATATTCCTGCCCTATCTCTTGTGTCATTCCGTCTTCCCTGAGAGACTATATATATCTACCAGATGTAGCGATCGTCCGTGCTCGTGCAATCAATACCTCTGGAATCCCATGCATATGTCTAGCTATGTAAGCGTTGTTGCACGAATATAGCCGACGGTTGTGATTTTGAACGTCGCAAAAGGGGCAGGCCCACCGTCTGACGCTGAGTTTTGCAAGATTCATCCCAGACCGTCTTTTAATATTGTCTATCCCTGTCCTGTGGTTTGACCAAGGAAAAGGGCAGGTCCTTTGAACCTTTTGTAGTCTGAAGGACGTCCAAGCACTTGACTCAGTAAGCTCCTCCATGCCCACCCTATGGACAAAGATTTGTTTCACCATAGTGGCGATATCAGCCCAGCAGGACAAGCGGTAGCTTGCGTAAAGGGATGATCAGGGACGGCAGCTCACCAGCCTGTGAAGCCTATGACGCAAGCAAATCGGGAGGCAGATGTCTCTAAAACAGGAATAAAAAAGCTCATCCCAAAAGGGGAGAAAGCTTCTATTATGTTATGTCTTTCCCCTAGGAGGACATCTATACCATCCTTGGAAGAATTAGAAAGAAAGCTCGCCGCAAGGGCTAAGCGGAACTCCTCCCATCTCTCTGCGGCCGGAAGACTGGTGCAAGTAACACAAACTCTCCGAGGTCATTCCTCCTTTGCTACTGATGTCATACTTCACGGAGCGAAAGCTATTGCACCTATGGGTTCTCGATAGAGACTCCACATCAGTGTAGGAGTCAAGCAGGAAAGTGACGGTTACGAAGTAAACCATCACTCCGAGTTTCGTCGTCTTATTACGGATACGGATTCCTCTGGGGATACTGCTGAACAGGGGGCATGATAGGGGAAAGAAGGAGCCTAGCACATTCATGCACAGGTCGCCAGCTTTGACTATTTGTACTAAGAGAACAAGGCATTCTTGCAAAGACATATTCGAGCAAAGGCTGATGCCCGTCATTCATCGAAAAATAGGCATAAGGGTGATAAGTAACTTTAAACGGGCATGAACAGAAGTATACCCCTCCTTTTAATGGTGAAAGTTGGAAATAGTCTTCCCGGATCACCTTTGATAGACATGAAAAAGGATCTGCTAGGCTATCTTACATGTCCCCAAAAGCAAAAGGGCTCCTTTCCTTCCCCATGTGGAAGAAGTTTACACACAGGGGGGCCTACAACCTCGACCTCAGTATGAAAAGCATCTAAGAATCGACGATGGTCAATCTTCCAATTCCCTTCTTTGGCATCTCGACTGGGGAGCATGAAAACAAGATTCGAAGAGGGCCCACGGAGCGGTATCAACGTCCGTCAGCCCGCATTGATCAATATCAATGACGAATAGCAGTCGTATAAGTATAGGTGGGAGCTTCCGTCGCTTGCATCCGAAGTAGCGATTCCCTTCTTTGCTCAGGAAAGTCATAAAGCGAGTATTGAGAACCCCTTACAGCACGAGATTGGACAGTTGTGATTGGATTTTCTGTCTGGTGGTGTGCCAGTCTAGCATTAAAAATTCCTTAATTACAAAGGGATAGAGAGAGTTCACATCGTAGGGGGAGAGGTCCTCACCATATGGCTTGTATGTATCTGTATGACCACCGTAGTAGGCACGCCTGATAAAGTCATCTTCATTCATCGTTTAGGATGTGGATTGGCCACTCCGAAGCATCGTAGTACGAAAGATGCGTCAGAGCCAGTGAGGAAAGGGTTATCTTGCTTTCGATGTCCACCATGTACAGCTTCCAATATATCTCGTCGAGCTTTTTGCATTACACCTCCGACGGAGAAGGATGTCATGCTTCATATAGTCAGTAGACGCTTTTTTTCATACTTGCCGGATTTGACAGTGTCACCTCTTCATATGGTACCGAGCCTTTCGGGCCGATGACCCGGCCATAGATTCTGGGATAGGGCGCTCAGTTTTCCAGGGAGTAGATTCGACGGAGTCTCTAAAGCAGAATAACATCTTCTTACTTGAATAGACAGCTAACTCGTAAAGCCTATGTTTCCTCATCAGTGGTTTGAGCTTGGGGATATTGTGATGACATTCCCGGTGCTTAAGCAAGAGAATTCCATTGAATTTCGAGAAGTTGTGGAAGTAAATAGTCAAAGTTGATTGTTCTTGTCAGCAAATCCATCGATATCCTGGAGACCAAGTCATAAAGTACCGTCAGTACTCCTTTCTTCAAAGGAATCCGACGACTATAGAGTAGTCTTCACTGAAGTAGGTATCAATCAGAATATCATTGATCTATTCACCGGGACGAACCATCATGAGACCAGCAGCATAAGGCTTATGAACGTTATCGATCAGTATAGTCTCAGTATCGGCTACCATGAATGGTTTCAGTGAAGTGCGACATGGTTTGAGTGTTGTGATATGGGTTGGATATCCCCGTTTACTATTTCGGATCTCTCTTGCTGTTATTGGCTCGATCTCACTCAATCCGGCATCGAATGATTGAAGAAAGGGAGCTATCTCTCTCCTCTGAAGATAGGGAAGGCCTATCCATCTTTTTGCCCTCCGTATAGACTCGGATCTTGAGTCGAACGATATAATCTCTGTCGAAGATTTCTGCATATTTCAGAATATATCGAGATATATGAGCATAGACCATAATCATTGATAAGTCGACGGGGATAGCATGACCGGGAGTAAATGGGATCTCCTCACCGTAAGATCACTTCATGATTGACGGTAATTGTGAACTTACCGTAACCAGATAAGGATGGGTAAGCAAACTAGATTAAGAGATCCATGGCCGCAAGATAGAGTAGGTCAACCTCGTTGACAAGAGGGTAAGACTCGCAGAAGTGATGTGAAGCTATGATTAACCCTGGATGCGGATCGTCGGTGTGTTGTTTGTTCAATCTTTTGATACAAGCGATTCAATAACTGTCCAGTAGTAGCACGGTCTGTGGTGGATGCCATCATCGTCAATAGCGTATGCAGTAGTAATATTGGATTCCCTTCCGTCACTCTCTGCTTGGAATTGAATTTCTCCCACTTTTTCTCATGTGATCGCCAACACGGGGATTTTAAATCACCGCATACAATACGAGTATAGTCCTCGTAAGATGTCAGTATTCTCGAGATCCTTCCTTCCCATGCGGCCATCATCTTCGTCGCTTATGTTCTCAAGTAACTCCTCCTTTGACGTAATAATGAAGCATCTTTTGTGAGATTACCTTTCGGACATAGTCATCCGACAGTTGGTCTTTCTTGATTTTTGTCAATCAAAGTTGGTTTAATAATATTCATCTCAATGAACTCGTTGATGATTGAAAGTGGAGGGCCCATTTCCCGAATGACGTTGCTATAAATCTTTGGTATAGATTGGCTATATTGAGCTGTAGTTATAAAGTTGTCGTGTACTTTATATATTGGCGCATTAATAGTAAGCATATCTTCTACAACTCTCATTGCAATATAGGCATCCCTCTGATGGATGAAGTTTACGAAGGTTGAGATTTCAGTCTTCCTACGATCTCTCGTCAGAAGAAGAAACTCTGAGAGTCACCCGACGCCTCTTCTGAGAAAGTCTATCACGAACCCATATATTTATGGATTCCATTTTCATATAATCCTAGACCGTGGCAAAGTGACGGGACTCTATAGAAAATAGGGCAATCCATAGCAGACGCGATCCAGCCTATATGGAGGATCAACCGGATAAGGCATTCCATGCCATGATATTTCGTCCTCCAGAACGTCAAAGCAGACAGAGGCAACATCGAAGCATTCCGTCATGAGTGATGAAGTGAGAGAGATGGTCTTTGATATCGTTGGCCATGCTCTTTCGACGTTTTACCATAGATCGAGAGGCATAAAGATACCTTTGACTAGCTTCCGAGCGAGGAGAGTGCAAACTACCGTTGAGAGATTATTCTCCAGTTCCACTTTCATGAACTCCGTGAGCTCTTCGAGGATGAAAGAATAAACATCGTCAAATTGTTCCATCCGGAGATGGGATGAGATTCATTTTCTCAGCCATGGAATCATCCAATGGCGAAGTAACTCATACTCTGATATGCACTCGCTGAGGCATCGTCGGGTAATAGGGATGCTCGGAAGAACGTCCGAGGAGATTCCCTTAATATTGGCAAGGAACTGAAAGGGGCGTTTAGCCTCCTGAGCTAACACGATAGAATGCTGACTGATCAGCGAGAAGTTGTTATGAAACCACTCAAATGCATCTGTCGGCAGAGACGAAAGATGTCGTAATGGAAGGCAGCTGCTTCCATAAATGTGTTTCTGTCAATATTGTCAATTGATTTGCTATCAGCAAAGATGATCAGGCTTATTGCTAGATCACGTTCATGGAAATGCGACGATCCCACTGCGGTAGATTCGACCTCTGAAGTCGAGAAAGGCCGGAAAATATGCACTTTCTATCCGACGGGAGGAGGCTCTCTCAAACTCCATGTTCTCAGCTGGCCCGCCCGAAATGTCTCATAACCCCCCTCATCTGGTCCGACGAACCCGACCTTCTATTTGTGACGATAGATAAGTGACCCGCCTTCTCCTCATTCGATGAGGAGAAGGATTCCATCGGGAGCTGGTTGGGCTCACTTCTCTTTCCGTCAGATTGGGACGCATACATCGAGAATAGACAAAAAAGAAAAGATATCATTTCATTCCCCGCCGGCTTCATCGGCAAGACAAGACGCACCCGTGGTGGCTGAAGATCCACTCCTGCAGACCGACGATGCAGAGGGCATTGCCAAACATGCCATTGCGAGCGGCCGTATCGTCGAGTGACGGGGGCAGTACCCTGAACGAAGCAAGAGCAACTGGGGGCATAAGCCCAACCCTCCTCGCAATAATGAATCAGTTGGTCGACGAAAAAAGTCAGACAGACAAGACTGACGGAAAGGAGGAGGATAACCACATGATCACCAAACCGCCATCTGGCGTCGGATAGATTTCGTGCCGTATACGATAGGGTTCTCTCAGCCAGACTGAAAAATGTTCGACGGAACAGGAGACCCGCATCGGGAGCATTTCCTGGTAAGATGTGGGCCGGTAGCGCAGAATGGGGCACTATGCCGTCAGGCTCTTCGTACCAAGAATTGGGGGGCCCGCCTCTCTAAAGAGTCTATCCCAACATCGGCCTCGTTGTCTGGTGTAGCCATTGGGGTGGTATGGGGGGCTTCTTCCCAACTCTATCTATTCATGGCAGGAAATGGTCGGGATTGACGCCTTTCATAGTTTCTTCAGTCTCTCGAAGTGTTTCCTATTCGGAGCTCCGTCACAACAAAGCAGATGAAGGGAGAACCGTTTGACGCAACTCGTCGCCCCGATGGCTGAGGTGGAAGCTTCAGTGCGAAAAGGAGCTCGATGAGCCTGAAGTCCAGATGTGCATCGACAACCGTCTCTTCGATCGTCGAATATGCTTTGCATATGACCCCAGTTTCCTCTTTCGCCATGCTATCTTCGTTGGCAAACGGGTGGTTTGAGCGAGCGTTGGCAGAGCGCAATGCTGATCAAACAGGCCGGGATACTCGCCGCTTCGATGTTTCAAGCGATGGGAACAATCGTCGCCCTAAAGAGCAGATAGCCATCGCTGACACATACACACCCCAGAAGCAGACGAAAAAGAAATCCGACAAAGAGAAGTCAAAGGAGAATCTTTCTTACACTGCGCCCGAGGCTCGACGAGGCCGTCGTTGGATAGGCTCTGACTATCGAAACTATACAGCCTAAAAGAAAGAGTCTTCTATTCCTCTTCTCCTCGGTCGAGACAATAAAGGCTGATCGCAGTCGGTAAGGGCTGGTTACGATTTCAAATACACACTATTCGACGTGCGT
The DNA here is from genome assembly GCA_036321105.1 of Dracaena cambodiana. Classification (NCBI taxonomy): domain Eukaryota; kingdom Viridiplantae; phylum Streptophyta; class Magnoliopsida; order Asparagales; family Asparagaceae; genus Dracaena; species Dracaena cambodiana. The sequence continues at coordinate 59,259,634 of JAYEPQ010000002.1, forward strand.
CGACGCTTACCATGATGATTGCAGAAGAGGAAGTACGACGAGTATGGTATGAAATATGTTGGCAAAGAAGACGCAGGGGGGGAAAGGTCTAAAAACCTGACATAACTCTTTCTTTCCAGGAAGCCGGTACCTCATGCATGATGCCAGTACAATAAGACGTTTTGAGTTGAAATTGTGTCGGGAGAGGCCGTTTCCCTTCATCGACAAAATACGTATCCGGCTAGAGAATAGGCTCAGATGGGAGTAGAGCCGAAAGCAGATCCAGTCAAAGAACGGGGGGTTCCCAAACGACGACTGTCGATTCGACTGTCTCGAAGAGTGACTACCGACGGCCTATTCAACCAACTACTCTTTCTCCACGTCTAGGGATATTTCATACTTCTTCCAACTACGGTGACGGAGCAAAGGAAAGCTTGACGAACTCAATTCTTCGCCTACTCGTCCTGGAAAGAAGACAATTTAATGAAACGTCAGACGGTAGGTTTACTGGATTGAGCGTCAAAGCCGGGCAAGGCCAGAATGGATAGACTACCCTTTTGATTGCCGCCTACCTCTTCCTCGACGCTCTGTCTCCCACTTCTCTGTCACTGCGTCGAAAAGAGCTTTTCACCTGAAGAGAGAGAGATCCCTCCCTGACGCCCGTCGATTGGCCCTTCGTCACCGACGGGAATGACACGTCAGAGATGGAATCCCTTGCAATTCCCATCGACAGTTCGTATATCTCTTGGCTCTCTCGAATGCTTTCGAGAAAGCTATCGTAGCGTAGTAAGCTCGTCTTTGACGTGTATACTCTATTTCCCGATGGCTAACCTTTTTCCACTTCCATCTTCGTCAATGCAGGGGGGAAAGGGTGGGGCGGTTTTTGAATAGCAACAGAGAGTGGGCTCGAAATTGGTAAGCCGAAGTTTTTGGTCGTCGAGCGTCATATTGCGAAGTCCCTCTGCTCCGTCACCTCGTTCAGGTATCACCTGCACAGACATCAGGGGCTGGGGTACTTCGGGCGAGAGCCAGGTGGTGCGTCGGGGATATCTATAGAGATATTGTGGGCCAGCGACTTTCTGATCGTGATTGAGCATGGATCTGGAATCTCCGGTCCAGTCCGACGGGGACGTACTTTCTGCTGGGAAATCGTCGCATGAAGCAATCTCGTGCTGGGTGCTTTTACATGGGTGGGGGATGATGCGTCGATCGTCGCATGCCCGAGGTGTGAATCCCACGAGGAACCCATTGAGCATGTGCTGGTAACATGAAAAATCTCAAAGAGAGTTAGGAGACTTTCCGAACTCACAAGTGATGGCCTTATTCAGGTCTTTTCTTCTTTCCATTCGGTTCGGTAAAGCTTTTTGACAATCGGTATGGTATGGTACATTCGGACTTTTTTGTTCCGAAAGTCCGGTGGATCAATCGAGACATCAGACGTAAGCAGTTGAGGCCTATAGAGAGCGAAGCGACAAAACTCCGGAGCATCGTTGCGGGAAGCGTACCATACCATGTATGGATTTTCTATCTCTTTCCAGTAGCAGGGGAGGGTGTCGAGACCAAGTTTTGCAAAGGTTACCGAATTCTGTCATCTAGTTTCCTCGCATGCCAACCCCAGACGGGAAATTCGACGAATGCCCGCCGTACTTCCTTTGACTACTCCTGAGATATGGTAGAAAATTTGGGTTATGGTGGAGAGTGGGGAGTGAAAACACGAAGAGCAGCAGAGAACGACCGCATTACAACATGAATTCAGACAGACGACCGAGAAAGAAAGGCGATGCCTTTTCCGACGTGGTTTATCTGGGAGTGTGGGACGCTGCTTCATTTCGTATAGCGATAACACTTTCTCTTTCGTCAGCGCTCCACCCCGCGGAGAACTCTGGTTGCGCTTTGGTTGGCTTTCTCTGAGAGTCTATTTTCTCTGACTTGACTCAGCTTGACCTACTTGACTCAGCGGTTAGAGTATCACTTTCATACGGCGAGAGTCATTGGTTCAAATCAAATAGTAGGTAAAACCGGCCGAAACCCCCACTTTTGCCAGCATGACAGCAAGCACAGACTGGCATCGACGGAGTCTAATGACCAAAGCATCGGTTACTTCCGCAAAAGGTCTTTTGTTGCCTTCTTCGACTGACAGACGACGGAACCCCCCCTCCCATTCATCACAGCTTTCCACACCATGCACTGCTTACGCAATATAGAAAACCGTCGTCGGTACCAGTTGACTCCGTGGAACCTTCCGAAATGACGTCCGGGAAAACCAGTCAAAAATCTCGTATTCCGCAACCCTCATGGTTTTCTCAGTCCGACCTGACATAGCTGCTTCGGACCAAACCGAGGGATCCTCTCCCTTGTCCACGGTCTGTACTGGAGCCACCACTTCGCCTTGCTTTCGTCGCCGATAGTCATGGAAAATACCAGCCGTCACAGGACATTCGAACTGGACAACCCGTCGTCTAGGTCAGGAATCGACAAGCAATGGGTTCGATTCGATCACCTGCATGATGTGATCTCGGATGACGGCTTTCGCACGACGAGTAGAATCCGTCTGTCCTACTCATGTGGAGAGGGCGGGATCTGGTGACATTTACGAGATGGTAGGGCGTCGGTGTTAACTCAACATCTTCCGATGATGTAGTAAGAGAGGCTGGCTCAGTAACCGCAAGAGATTCTTTTGCAACGAAAGCAGCGCATGGGTGGCCGTATCCACGACGAAAGCGGTGATGACTCACTTTCCTCACGGGATCCCCCCGAAGTCATCGAATCTTCCATGGCACCTGTCGGAGTAGTAGGGGCCGCTCCGAATGACAATAGTGAAGCTGGCCTTTTCTTTTAGGTCCTGCAATCGAACAAAATTGGTGTCGCTAGAGAACTCTCCAGAGACGGGGTGGAAAAGCCCTACCGTCACCTCGTTGTAGCCATACGTCAACGTTAGGAGAGACCATCCTTTTTGACGTGAAAGAGGAAAGAGATCGGCAGCGCCTTATTCATTCACACTACCAAAATAGGATTGACGAACCTGGGATTGTGGAATCCCCCTTCTCCTCCGGAAAAGAAGCATTAGACGAAGTTCGCTCCAGAAAAAGCTCGCCCATAGCTTCCGACAATCAGAGAATTTCGGGATACACATCCACATCCCAGTAAAGACATTGGCTCTCAAATAGGAAATGATCATCTTATGGAAGAGCCATTGGGTCAACGAAGAAAAGCTTCCCGGGCAGTTTCTACCAACAAAAAGTGGAACTGATCGATATACAGAGAAGGCAAGTAGGGCACGTGAAGCCCGTCATTCCGGCAGAGTAGCCCCTCCTACACTAGTTCTTCTTTTCTTCTCAACAGAGGGAAGAAAACAGATGGAAGAGCGAACGTGCAGATCGGCTCCGAAAGATTGAGAAAGCAGCAGCCGCGTGTGTGGGGCCTGCTCCAATCCACGAGGCTTCCGATTCATCCCAGTACCTAGGTAGGTAGACTCCCGATCATCGTGGTCAGTGGCCCGGGAAGCCACTCATCAAATGGACCGACGGGGATGGGATGGTGGAGGCAAGGCTTACTGATGTAGCTTCGTCAGGTGTGCCACAGATGGCAAGTACAAGCGGGAGAGAAAGAAGCAAAACCTGCCTATCGCATTTCTCGAACCCAACTGCAGAAGTAGGGAACAGGAAGCGAAGCATTGTGGTGATGGCGATCGAGTTTAAGAGAAGTTATGACAGCTTTCGATACGGACTTTTTCCATGCTGCGACGAAAGCACGCAACTGCTGACTGTTTGGCTTTCGATAGACGTAGTGAAAGACCATGGAGAGGAAGGATCATTTTCATTCGTAAATATTCAACTACCTATTCCGAAGAAAGAGATGATGGTCGATCAATAGCCATTCCCTTGATCAGTGGATGCAGCCCCGGTAGAGCGAGATTTGGAAGATAATGAGGATGACCAAGAGTTGGGTGTCTTATTCCTCGAATCAGAGGAAGAAGATCAGATGATGAACGATCGCCACCGATCGGACACACTGTCAACACATTGTCGGTAGTCGACGGCGTCTGGAATTTCCGAAAATCCCGACGGCAGAAAATCGATCATGCAAGTCCAACAACATCATCGATCAGTGATGAAAGAGAGAGAAAGATGAGAAAGCAGTGACTCACGACGCGACGGACTCGATCAACAAAGAGCCGTGAAGCCTCGGGGAAAGCACTCGTATCAAGACAGAGTGAAGAGAGAGACCACTGCGAAGACTAATTGCGTAGGCAGATCTCGAAAGACGCATCCCGCCCGACATGCTTGCTCCGACATCACCCTATGCACGCGGGACTGTGTATTGCATGCAGACGGGAGGGCCTTTCTCTTTCGCTGGGTTGGTGTTCGTCACCGACGGAATATATCTTGAAGAGAGTGTTCCGGAGAGAGAATCAATGTGTCCGTAGTAGGCCCGGTTCACTGAAAAGACATTCTACCACTGCAGGACCCAATCATAGTCCGACATCTGAGTTCGATCCTGGCTCAAAAGAAATGCGGGATATATGCTTAACACATGCAACTCGAACGTTGTTTTCGGGGAGCTGGGCAGAAGGAAAAGAGGCTCCGATAACAACTTGTCTCGCCTGCTTCTCCATCCCCAGGGTGCTTTCCCCGTTGATTTTCAGCCTCCGTTTGCTGGAATCGGCTCCGTTGAGAACAGACGTGGCGAACGGGTGTGTAACGCATGGGAATCTGCCGAACAGTTCAGGCCGACATCCTGAAGAAAGCTCAAAAGCGCTGTTTGATGAGCTTGCATAGTATTAGGTAGTTGGTTAGGTAAAGGCTGACCAAGCTAATGATGCTTAACTGGTCTTTTCGGATGATCAGCCACACTGGAACTAAGACACATCCCGGACTCCCACAGGGGCAGCAGTGGGGAATCTTGGACAATGGGCGAAAGCCCGATCCAGCAATATCGCGTGAGTGAAGAAGGGCAATGCCGCTTGTAAAGCTCTTTCGTCGAGTGCGCGATCTTGACAGGACTCGAGGAAGAAGCCCGGGCTAACTCCATGCCAGCAGCCGCGGTAAGACGGGGGGGGGCAAGTGTTCTTCGGAATGACTGGGCATAAAGGGCATGTAGGCGGTGAATCGACTTGAAAGTGAAAGTCGCCAAAAACTGGCGGAATGCTCTCGAAACCAATTCACGTCGAGTGAGACAGAGGAGGGTGGAATTTCATGTGTAGGGGTGAAATCCGTAGATCTACGAAGGAACGCCGAAAGCGAGGGCAGCTCTCTGGGTCCCTACCGACGCTGGGGTGCGAAAGCATGGGGAGCGAACAGGATTAGATACCCTGGTAGTCCATGCCGTAAACGATGAATGTTCGCCCTTGGTCTACGCGGATCAGGGGCCCAACTAACGCTTGAAACACTCCGCCTGGGGAGTATGGTCGCAAGACCGAAACTCATAGGAATTGACAGGGGCCTGCACAAGCGGTGGAGCATGTGGTTTAATTCGATACAACGCGCAAAACCTTACCGGCCCTTGACATATGAACAACAAAACCTATCCTTAACGGGATGGTACTGAGTTTCATATAGGTGTTGCATGTTTGTCATCAGCTCGTGTCGTGAGATGTTTGGTCAAGTCCTATAACAAGCGAAACCTTCGTTTTGTGTTGCTGAGACATGCGCCGACGGAGAAATGGCAACCGAAGTGAACCGGGGAGCCAAGTGACGTGCCAGCTCCCCTACGTCGACGTCGAGTGCCAGCACGTAGCTGTGCTTTCAGCGACGAATTTCACCATTGGGAGTCGGTGCCTTTCGAAGCACATCTCATGTGTTTTGCGAACCGAAGTCGTGTTGCGTCACTCGTTCCCCACGGAGACCTACCTCTCGTGAGGTGAGACGTACCAGTGACCATGACGGTTTGTTCTGGCTTGGTTACGACGACGTTGAGTTGGCGGCAGAGGAAGACTCGGCATTCGGAAAAAGTGATCTGCCCGGTGGTGTGGTACATAGTGATTCTCATACGCGCCCCGCTCCGAAACAGATGAAAGACGGTGCTTGCCGCACTCACGAGGGACTGCCAGTGAGATACTGGAGGAAGGTGGGGATGACGTTAAGTCTGCATGGCCCTTATGGGTTGGGCCACACACATGCTACAATGGCAATGATAATGGGAAGCGACGGTTTTTTCGTAAGGCGGAGCGAATCCGGAAAGATTGCCTCAGTTCGGATTGTTCTCTGCAACTCGGGAACATGAAGTTGGAATCGCAAGTAATCGCATATTAGCATGCCGCGGTGAATATGTACCCGAGCCCTGTACACACCGCCCATCACATCCTGGAAATGGGTTTCGCCCGAAGCATCGGACCGACGGATCACCCATGACTTCTGTGTACCACTAGTGCCATAGATAGCTTTTGGTGGTCTTATTGGTGCATATCACGGTGGGGTCTTCGACTGGGGTGAGGTTGTAACAAGGTAGCCGTAGGGGAACCTTTGGCTGGATTGAATCCTGAGAGATGGAAATGCCCTCGCCTACGTCGACTAAACTGACGGACCTGCGACGTAATGGCAACGGATGCGTCATGTTGAAAGTCAATGTCTTCCATTTTCCTTCATCGTTCATCAATCGGAAATCAAGACAAACCGGGCACTACGGTGAGACATGAAAACACCCGATCCCATTCCGATCTCGATATGTGGAATCGTCTCACGCCATATGTACTGCAATTGTTCGGGAGACAAGGTCAAAGCCCAGTTGTCGAATTCCTTTTTTTCTCTTCTGCGTATACTAGAACGACTTTCTTCTACGCCAGAGAAGGCAGATCGTGAGGAGAAGCAAAGGAGTGAAGTCGTTTTGTGAGTCAGTCAAAATTTCCCGGAGGGGCGTAGTGAGCGCTTTTCCTTGTGGCGCAGCTTTTATTCGACGATTTTTTCTTTTCTCACTGTCGAATTTCGATACTTTACCATTTCTTTCATTTTGGAGGTCAAACTTCCGCCGTTTTGCTATCCACAAGCTCCACCAACAGATGGGGGACCGTCGTCAAAAAGAAAATTTCCTGGGGTATAAGAGAAGAGAGATTTACGAAAATCTCTCTTCTTCCATTACCTTCCTTTCGATTATCCAAGGAATAGGAGTCGACAATCAAAGGGTCATAATGAGTATCTATTGGAGTCGATCATTTCTAAGATCTAATTCTTCTTTCTTATTATGCCGTGGAAATGCCTCACAATCTTCCATTTTACGCTTAGGCTTAAGGGAAGAAATGTTCTTCTTGGATGCAGGACCTGGTACCCCCAAAATTTGTATGCAAGATGAGCTTACAGGAGTGCCAATCAACCAAGCCACCAGGTTTGAGAATAAGGTGGGATCCCTGAATGTAGTGGCTGGTGAATCACTGATCAAAAAGCGTATTTTGGAGAGATTCTTCATCGATCTAGTGGCCGGTGAATCACTGATCAAAGAGCGAGCAGCCACCAGGTTTCATGATTTTGAAGGATCCCTGGATGGGGGGATGGTGAACCGCTTCTTCTTCCACGAAGATTCAAACAAAAGCGAGCTTGGATGGAACTGAAGAAGATTTGGCGAACGAATAAAAAGGTCAAAGGGTTTCTTCTCCACAGAGTAAAAGGTGGTTATTCAGTAGCCATCGCAGGTTTCATCACTTTTTGTCCACTCTATCCTCGCATAACTAAAAGTACCGCGAATGATCGATTCACCCTCCAGAGCCTCCACCCCAAAAGGACGAATATTGTGGTTTTATAATAGCGGCAGATCAAAGAAGAACTTTTTGAGAAAAAAAAAAAGAAAAAGAAAATGTTTCCAACATTCGAAGCCCACCGTCAATCCATTCTCTTGCTGAGGGTCTGGCACGTCATTCCGTCCTGAGATTTACAGGAAGAAGAAAGGCTCACGCTCGAATGTGTGACTGCGGAGAGCCTATCACTTTTTCCGGCACAGCACACGAAAATGTTGGGTTGGGACAGCAATGATGACTGACCCTCGGGAGACGAAGAATGGAATTGAAGAAGGCATAGTCTGACGATAATATAATAGAAGACCAACCAACGAGTGAGTGGCGAATTATGTCGAATGGTGACAAAGCCTAACTTCGTGAAATGCAGCTCGAGCCGCGAGGTCCCACTGTCTTTTTTTTCGACATATGGTAGGCGAAGCCTGACTTTCCTCCCTCTTTTCACTTCCACACGAATTGCATATATGATATTATGGTTTTCTATCTTCCCAAAGATACCCAGCGGAAGAACAATTGGGCAGTGTGTCACCCTCCTGAGCGGTACGAAGCCCGCTTTCCAATGGCGTCGGGAGAGATGCTTTGATTTGACGACAATCTCGTAAATGAATGCAGCAAAAGAATGAAGTTGCATTATTTCTTCAACATCGACACGCACACGAATGGAAGGAAGGGTTGACTACCCAGCATCTTGTTCAGAATATTTCCTCTTTTGGGCACTGGACGTGTGAATTCCTTTTGACGTTTATCGGAAGGAGGGAAGGACTGTCGACGATGGACTCCGCAACAGAAAATCACCCGACAGAACGAAAATCGTTTTTCTTTTCTTCTTCGACGAATATATAGGCTCTCAAAAGCCATGAAATCTCTCTACCTGTGGCCTTTCTGTGAAGCGGAATTTACTGTTTGTGTTTTTTTTGAAGAGTGGTTTCGAGATCCAGTGGCGGAGGTAAGTGCTATCCTCGAACTCCCATCCCACTCCCTATGTTGATTCCTTCTGTTGTGCCTGCCGATTCGATGACTCCAGAAAAAGGTGGCATCGGCTTCTGAAACAATCCGTCGAAAAAAGGGCCGAGGACAATTCCGGGGGAGAATATCTGACAGGCGGCTAGCCGACATAACCAAAAGTCCCCAGCGTCGAAGAGGACCATAGACTGAAGAAATGATATATACGCCAGCTCGAGTGCAAGCTACAGTTACGGGGGTTCCGGCAGCAGTCTACCTTTCTGACTACCGGAACTGGAAGGGCATACTTGGAGACAGTGATCAAAGAAAACAATCTCTGTTGAATGACTAGCTGACTTGACATGGTGAATGCGTCATTCATAAATCTTTTCATCCACTGAAGAAAAGACAGAGTCTTCAGTCGCATGAAACATTTTTCGTCTTTCAGTTGTCCGACGTGATGACTTTCGACAGAGGTGCACGCATTCGCCACTCGTATTGGGAAGCAACCAGATCTCCTATGGAAAGAAAGTCAGTCAGTGGGTGGAACAATCCGAGCGATGCAAGCACGTCGTATGCCTCAACAATCGCTCCCTTCCCCTACTGAGTTGGTTCCTTCCTTCCCCTTTGACTATTTATTCTTTTGGTGCTTCTTTCCCTCGGGGAAGGAGCTCCTGCATCCCATTGTTGACAACTTCCGACGGATTTAAAGACTCTCTATTGAGATTGCATCCGACGAAAGACACCAACTCAGGATCAACTAGCCCGTCTGACCCTTTTTTCAACCCATTGATACGTTGCGAGCTTCAGATCTGTATGATAGAGAAGGAGTTCCTACCTCTCATCCTTTTTCGATGGCAGCCCTTACGCATAGAGATTCCCCACTCCTTTCCCCTTGTACCTCTTTAGAGAGAGTTGGCTCCTACACTCTGATCGTATGCTTTGGAGGTCAACAGGTCATCGGAAAGGGCTCCCTTTTTTCTGTAAATCTCGGGACGAGCTTCAGCTATTGTTTTCCTATCCCTGACTGGCCTACGCTCTTTTTGTTTCCGAGCCCTCAATGCCCTTTCCTTTTTTTGATCGAGCTCGGAATGATGCTTCCTAAAGCGAGTGTCAACTATAGATCTCTGACGAAGACCCGTGCCCCCTCTCGTTGAGAAAAAGAAGGGATTTCATGACCAAGAGAACCGACGGGTTCAGTTCAAATGATCAGTGAGATCACACGACAAAGACGGGATTGACATCATTGCTCAGATTGTTATTTTCAGACTTCGGTTACGAAAGAAAAGACTGACGCAACAATGGACAAAGAGGGAACAACTCTTCCTCTTTCTGGATTTCGAGTGAGCGAGTCTACAAAGAAAACGATAGTCTGCCTGTCGAAGCGCGGTATGGATATGGAGCCAGTGAGCTTTCGAACCCCACTCGAGTCTTCTAGCCTCATGAGCAGGCTAGTCGAGAGAGAAGAAGCTTCTTGCCTGACGTGAACTACGAGAGTCAGTCTCTCATTTAGGAGATCAGCTCGACACGAAGGTCTTCCTATTTAGGATTGGAGCGGCAGTACGAACATATACCGAGTCTTTCGGGGCTTCCTACCATCAATTTAGGGTAGGGGAAGAGGTAAACCCTATTGCCACCATCGAGCATAGAATCAGACCGAGGAGCAGGGTTTTTCTGGAAAGCTCTGTCACTTCTGACAAAATACAGTTTGATTTCATTGTTTTCATCGAGGTCCGTTGTTTTGACTGTCTGAATTGATTCTGAATCGGATGCCCGGTATTCCTTCCCCTTCTTCGTCAGTGAGAAAGACGGGGAAGCCAACCTTTGACTGGTTATAAAGACGGTGCCGTCTCATTCTTCATTCCTTTCTTCGTAGTCAAATCTGATGATACGCTTTGGCGATCTTACCTACCAAATCAAAAGCCTGCTAGGTGACCGAAATCGCTCAGGTCAGTGAGGACTCACCCACTCACCTACTCCTTATCTATCTAATAGTTTCTTCTATCTACTGAATTCAAAAGGCGACCAGCCGCTAGGGCTATAAGAGAAGATACAGCTATTGTACTACTTGACTGGTAAGAAAAAGCTTACGTAAAAACTTTAAGACTCTTGTATGTACGGTAACCCTCTCTTCCGCTATTGGTGGACTCTTGCATAGAAAGGCCGACAGAAGCAAGCTTTCGTCAGTGCGCTTTTCAAGCGCTTGGCTTCGGGAGGCGGGCGGCGAGGGCCATAGACGTCAGTTTAGTTGGAAGCCTAAGCCGACGAAGGTACGAATGAAGTGACGGGCCCCGTCTAGAGATAGGGTAGGGGGCGGCTTTCTTGTGGTAGTAATTGAGAACATCTCTCCTTTTATCTTAGCGTGCACAGTTTGCTTGCGTGCCGCCGTCAGGCACATCTCTTTTTCTTAGTTTCATGCTGGCCTAATGAATTCGACTTCTTTTTTTTAAGGTAAGTATTCTCTCCAAAGAGATACTATACAAAGGCACAAGGGCATACCCCAGCATAGTGAAAACTCGGTTAAGAGGGCATACCCTCGTTACCACAACTCGACAAAATGAAAAGACCCATTGTTCTATCTAAACACCTCGTCGAAGAACCCCCATGATCAAAGAAGCCATCTCTCGGCCTGAGATGGTCCAATGCCGTGGAGGGTTCCGATTCTAACTCTAACACAAAGGATAATATTCTGAATGATAGTAGAAAGGTGTTTAGGTTCGTCGTCGTAGGTTCTTGCATTCCGCTCTTTTCAAATGTTATAAACTGCTGCAGCAAACATTATCTTGCAAATCGACAGTATGAAGGGACTTGGCTTTTAAACTCCTAGACACCCAGTCGACGTTTTCCTCCCAGCTTCTCGGAGACCAAGGAGGGTTGCATTTATCACAGAGATGGCGCCAAATCTTCTCTGAGAAAGGGAAAAAGAAGAACAGATGGTCACGGTCTTCAGTACCATGCCCACAAAAGGTGCACTTTACCTCCCGGATGACACCGAAAATAAGTAAAAAGCTCTGGGTATATAAACCATGCGAATAGCCAGCCAAAGAATCATTGCATGCCTCGGAATAGCCTTATTAAACCAAACTCTCTTATGCCAACTCACCTTCGGGCCTCGAGAACGAATGCTCTCCCAGGCATTGCGAACTGAAAAATAAGCCCTTGGGTCGTCCACCCAAGTCAGAACATCCCTCCTAGAATTGTCCGGCTTGAGGTTCACTAGAGTAGCGCGCTGCAACTCCAACAAGAATAGATTCTGACACTGGCCACTTCCAATCCTTTCTATCAACGATGGCACTAACCTTAGCTCCTCTTCCCAACCTAGAATCATATAGTATCCTCTCTCCATATTTGCATATGAGAGGACCAATAGGATGCCAATAGTCGAACCATAAGGAAAGAGAATCTCCCATGCCCACTCGGTATAACATCTTACGTCGGGCTATTGATCGAAGCTTCTTCATTTTCCGCCAAACCCACGAAGAGTCGCTTGGACAACGCACTCCCCAGAAGCTTTTGTTTCTAAGAAGATAGGACCTCACCCAATTAGACTATATGGAATTGTCACCATCAGTACATGGTACCACAAATCTTCAACATGGCTGCAAAGTAGAACTCTCCCGTATTCCTTATGCCTAAACCACCCTCCTCAAAGGGGAAACATACCTGGTTCCAAGCCACCTTTGCCCTCCTAGTATTGAGATCACTTCCTGACCAAAGGAAGACCAAATGACTACTTTCCACTTCCTCGATCACAGCTGACGAGAGGATGAACAAAGCCGACCAATAGACTTGGATTGCAAAAAGGATGGACTTTACCAATGGAAACTGACCCGTATACAAAAGAGCCCTACTCGTCCAGCTCTTAGCTCGGGCAACTATACGATCCACCAAAGCCCTACAATCAGATGGCTTAAGGCATGAGGAGATCAGAGGGATCCCAAAATACCTGACCAGAAGTGAGCCAACCTTGTCTCCGACGAATGTTGAGCAATCTTCCTTGACAACCGCTGGAACTCCACTAGTGAATAAGTGACTTTTATAAGGATTCTGAGAAAGACCCGAAAGATCCTTGAATTGCTGTAGGCAACCAGCAACCCTAGAACCGAGTCGGACTCCCCCGATAAAAGATCATCCGCAAAGCACAAGTGGGAGATATGTTCCTTCTAGCACCCTAAATAGTACCTGAAGCCGCCCTCCACCATCCTATTCATCAGCCTTGAAAAGACCTCCTACGCTAGCACAAAGAGATAAGGTGGCATTTGATCCCCTTGACGCAGACCCCTGTAGCCCGGAAAAAATCCGTTCAATTCGCCATTGATGTAGATCGAGAATCTGGCGGTTGTGACACATTCCTTAATCCATCCAATTATCCTCTCCCCCAACCCCACTATCTGCAGTACCACAAGGAGAAAATCCCACTGCAAGGTATCATAAGCTTTCATTAAATCCACTTTCAAAGCACAGCGAGGCATACCGTCGACTTCGATGATAGTTTCTACTAGGAGCTCCTGAGAGAGTCAAATATTGTCAATAATTCTCCACTCTTCACTAAAGGCTGTCTGTTGTCTCCCTACCAGAGAAGGAAGTCGCAGGCTTTCTTCTATTGGGAATGCTTTTTGCTATGCACTTTAGGATCGTATTGCAAGACGAAATAGGCCTCTGAGACTTCTTCAGGGTCCGGTTGGGTACTGACTTTAGGGATCAAGGCGATTGCGGTCGCATTAATCTCCTTAAGCATCCAGCCTGCATCAAAGAAATCCTGGATAGCTCTCATAATATCCTTACCAATAATGCTCCGACGCTTTTTTGAAGAATGTTGCACTGAAGCTAGGAGGACCTGAAGCCTTGTTATCCTTCGACGGAGAAAAAAACCAATCTAATTTCCTCTTCGGTGACCTCCCTGCCCAAGTCCACAACCTAGTCTGGCGTAATCCGCTTAGGGAGAGCCTTCTGTCGAGCTTCGAGATCAACCTGCTCATTTTGAGGTCTAGCCCCAAGCAAATTGTTGAAATACTGCACAATCTCATCCTTAACATCAAAGGGGTTGTTGATCCTCATACCATCCTCTCCACAAATATAGACAATCTTGCTCCGATTATAGTGATTCGTTATGGACTTAAAGTAAAAGCTAGAGTTCTGGTCTCCAAGATTCAGCCATTGGACATGGGATTTCTGACGCTTCACTCTCTGAGAGTTAGGATCGACAGGTCGGTCGAGCTCCCGTCACCTCTCCCGTTGGTCGATCCCCTATCACCTTCGGTGCCTCCTTGTGATCCTTCTCTTTAGCCTTTCCTCGGCCTATAGAGCTAGTTGATAGGCCACTTTCCACATCTGATGCATCGAGATTTCATCGTAACCTCAAGTCCTATCGACGCAAGGGATTCTTCATCGGATTCGTTCAAGCCATTGCAAATAAACAATTGGTAGAACTCCACAACTCTTATTTTCCGGAGGAGGGGCTTTCGTCGTACGCTTATCCCCCCCCCCCCTATCCGTCATATAAGACGATACACTTGTGCACTTGTAGAAGAGTCTCTATCACCCATCGGTACTATACTCATTGAGTGTAGGTGCTGTTAAGTACTCGACTGATAAGGAAATGGGAGAGGTCGTTTATGTACTTATGTGATAACGTGACGGGGTCTTAGACTGGCTTACTTGTTAAAGTTAGATAGAAGTTTCACAGTGAGAAGTTAAGGGTAAAAGAGAAGTGTCAGAGTTAAAATAAAAGGTAATAGAGTTAAGGACGTGGCTCATCAGGCTTAGGAAAGGGCACGAGAAGAGGAAAGGAAGAGTTGTAAGGAGAAGCGACTTTGTAAACACAATCAATAGACGAGTTCCGTTAGCGGCACTGTGGAATACATCCGTTCACTCCTCACTCTACTAACGCAGGGTAAGTGATTATTGATATCTGACTGCCTTGATCGACTCCTCCATTCATCGCCTACTTCATCGTCGTTGGTCCTTTTCACTAATGATCTGATCTAATGATTTCGCCTTCATTATATATGAAAATCTCAGTGATGTCTTTGAAGGATGCAAGCAAAGAACCGATACCACAGTCTTCGCCAAGACAGCAGGAAGAAATAGAGTCGAGACAGGCCAGGAAAGATAAGAAGTTTTTGGCTATATGCTAGAAACATGCAAGTCGAACGTTGTTATTTAGTACTTGTTTGTGCTGACGGGACTATGTTTTCAATCAATTTGGTTCACACCTAGCTATGGCCCAATCTAATCATACGAAAATGTGGAAGAGAATGAACAACTGAATCATGTACAATGTGTACTGGAAGTCTTGCGACGGGAGAAACTGTATATCAATTTGGAGAAAGAGACAAAGCAGGTGAGATCAGAATGAGTAGCATTGGTCTCTCCATTTGGTTCGACTAATCAATGTAAAAAAGATTCCATCGATCGGTGAAGCACATCAACGGAAGTGTGCACTCCCGCACTCTCCTCTGACGCTTCTATTCCGCTCATCGAAAAAACGGACTCCCCTGATGTGGGGCACATGGGTTTGTGAAGATGCATTGGTTGATCCGGAGACATGGGCCTACGGTCCTGTCAGATTGCATAGCATATGTTGACGAGCTGCGATGCCTGCCAGAGGTATGGACCAGTCCAGTGCAAGCTGGCTTCCGATTCCTACCCTATTATCAAGCCGTCGGCCATTTCGAGGTTGGGCCATGGATATCATCGGAAAGATCTATCCCAGATCGTCGCAGAGGTCATGCTTTTCTCCTAGTAGCTATGGCCTAGCCTTCCCAACTTCTGAAGTTGTAACTTCTCTAAAGAGCATGTCTTGAATCTCCGAAGAAAGCTTTTCATGGACCACTCCCCTTATCTGGTTCCAATCCACTTGGAAATTGCTATTTTGCGGAAGATGTCATTAAATTGCTTTGACATTTCAGTCTCCTCCTCACACCGGATACGCAAATATGAAACTCGGCTTCTGACGTATGGTATATAGAGTATGGACTTCCTTCTTTCCGTTGGTCTATTTCTTTTTTATTTTGTCGGAGATGGAATATCCAGAAATTAAGAGATCTCCTCCCAAAACAAATTTCTGCATTCCATTTTCGACAATTCAAATCTCAAGAGATGGTCTTGACAGAGCGTTCTGGAGTATTTCTGATGTACCGGTTGGCAGCTTCTCAGTTCTGTAGGCTTGACATCATGTCAGGAAAAAAAAAGGAAGATTTTTCAATCTTTTGAGAACATTTGGCATGACGGTGATCCCTTTGAAGATTGACTTTCTAGAAGCTTCTTTAGAATCCCACAGAGGGTATAATGCAAAAGAGGGGATAGATGATTGGCACCTGACATGTGTTTGCTTCCGGGGTCTTTCATCGTCTAATGCTTCGTCACAGGTCAGGGTGCAAAACAGGTTTGGATTCTTTCAAATGTTTGGTCTCGTCAATTATTTTGAGAATCTCATCTGCATTTTCTTTCCGACAAACACATTCGTTCGGGACTTTCCTTTTTCTTTCTATGTTTTGTTCAATCTTCATTCTATTTATCATATAAAGACTTTGTCTCTTTCTATTGACGTGACGAGTGACGTTGACTTTCTCAAAATCGACGTTCGAACCGACGTGGATCAACCAAAAGAGGAACTGCCGCAACTCATATCTATCACGTTGGCTTGTGCCATATACTGTCTATTTCCCATTCTTTTCCTTTAGATGACGGAAACTCCTTCTGCAATCGATTCTATCTCCCCCGAGGTACTTTATAGAATCCAGGTCCAGCAGAAGACTGACCTGATAGTACGATAGAAAGTCCAATAAATCTCCTCCGACAAAAAGGCTCTAACCTGACCACAATCAATGAGTCTATTGTTCTGGTTCTATAGAGTCGGAGACTGTAAAGAGAAGACTCATCGTTTGAAGCCTGGTTCTATCCAACCAGACTAAACTCAAACATTCCTGGAACTCGACAACCGGTATTCCTCATTCTGTTTAGCCCCGGAAGATGAGTTCTTGCCTCAGAATCCATCTCCTTTCTATTTATTTCTTCATCAATTGATGAACTGATTGCCTCTATGCTGTCGAGCCAGTTTCGGCTTGCTTTCGCTTCTACAACTACCTACGCTCACTTCGCATAGGCTACTTTCGCCTGGTCAATGTCACCTCTCACCTGTTCGACGTAAATGGAAAGTACCAGAATACCATACCTCTTTAGTCTGTCAGAGTCTGAGGCGGAGCTGAACACCAACCCAATCTCGATGTGTCGAAAGATGCTCTGTTCACATACTCGTTTTTCACACATAGGCACAGACTAGAAAGAAGGGGTTTTCGTCAACATCTCATCGTCTTTATATGTATAAACATATTCCGAAGCGATAACGTCATATTATGACGCAACTTTACTGTAACGTCATGACTCACGTCGAGTATATCTCGAAGCACCCTACTTTTGTTTTGTCGAATTGCATTTTTTTTCTTGACATACCATATTCCTCCTTTGTCGAAGACTCATCCTCGACAATCGTCTGAGAAAGAGACGCACATCCATAAAGTGAACCTTTGACTATTTAGAGTTGGTCATGATGACGGTCCAAGCTAAATGATGAAGGAAGGTGGGGTGATCTGCTTCGATGAAAATTGCCCATACCGAACGGAAGCCCCCTTTTCTTACGCAAGCCGCCTTTTCTTATGCAAGGGAGAACTAGGCATAAAAGGATCAACCGCACATGCAGTCAATCTGGGACTGACTTTGACTTCAACGGGAGGGGAACTGATTCTCCCATTCTCTCAGGGTATGCCGTGTTCAGAGAGCCAGCCTTTTCTTTTTCTGGAAAAAATGGAGCCTTTTTGCCCCTCGACTGTCTCGAATCTGGTACTATTCGACTACATCGGACGTCGATCCTGTACAAACGGGTAGGTAGGAAAGCTCCATTGGAGCACCAGTCATAAATTGACTTTCGTCAAGACCAGCTCGAAAGAATGATGAAAAGGAAAGCAGAAACGGTTCATGAACGACAATGCGTAATGGGTACGAAAGTCAAAAGGTAAGTCCCAGGAAAGCCTGACGTTGGCCCAATCGTCCCCACTACTGTGCCTAACGCTCACTGACGTCAGGCCTAACACTTCTGCCTAAAGTGTCAGGCCGTGATAATCTCCCACACGTCGGAGATGTCGATGCTCTCTGACTGACGTTCTGCTGAAACTGATACAGAAAGCATCGTCGTCCCATTTACCTCTGTTTGGTCCACAGTTCCTTCTCCAATGGAAGATATGGCTATCAAATGATCCTATATTTTTTCTCTCTCTACGCCTTCGACAAAAAAAAGGGATTTTAAAGAATATTCTTTGTCCACTGCTTTTTGACGTTTCTGACGAATGATTGATAGGAACGGATTGCCTCCATCTGATCATACCCCCCAGCCCTGTCTACAGGATCTTCAATACCGTCATGACTACAACAGAAAGTATTCAACCTGCAGCCTTCGTCTTTTTAAAAGACCATGCCAGGCAGCCGAAAGTCACGATTACAGTCAGGTGTCCGCCTTTCTCTATCCGTCATGCACGAGCATCGAGGCAATTCGAAGAGGGAAGAGGCCTGATGTCGCTACACATAGAGTTCTCTTTGGTCTTCGTTTACATGTTGAAGCAACTTTCGACAATTGTTGACCACTCTGTCAAAATGAGCCTCAATTTGTCAAGGATCAAAGTACTCTGTAGATTCCATTCGATGCAGAGTGTATGTCAAGCAGCCTATGGGGTTTGTAAGGAAAAGATTCCGTTTGTAGTTGGAGCTGATATAGGTGGCTCAGTGCAAAGCAGTGCCCAAGCAGCGATATAGCATCATCAAAGATGCGAAGTCATGAAAGTGATTAAGTGAACATCAAATGCATTTTAGTCTGGTAGTCAATTCTAAAGCAATTGAAAAAGGCTTGGGTTGATTGGAGGATTCCCGTCGGCCGCTATAGAGAATACGAGAGTTCCTGGGCTGCTCATGGCAAGCAGCCGCGCAGAAACTTTCTCCGCTTGGGTTCATGCATGATAGGATCAGTGCAGTTCGAAAATGAAATTTCATTGGAGTGGAGAAGGCGGGATACTCATATCTTTCCCTCTGGGCTGGGATATTTTGGATAGAATTATCGATTTTGCTTCTCATCTCTCTTTCGCTCTTTCTGGTGATTGGATTGGCGGAGAGCTCTAAACTCTCTCTTTGTCGATGCTCGTGCAGCAGAAGGACTGCTTCCTTTAAAACCTCACTCTAAACCGTCGCCTTGCTAACGAGCTTTTGATAGCCCTTCTTCCAACAACAGTTATTCTGCCTCTCTCTGACGTTCATTTCTGATTCAATCTATTTGATTCCAATTCTCACCCTCGAGTCAGGAGTTGTTGCCCTATTTCCTTTTTCTCCTCCCACCGTCGGGGCATCAGTTACTGAATTAAAAGTTATCCCCCCGGGACTATGAAAGCATTCCCAGGGATATTTGCCTACAGCGTCAATGATTCCGGAGCGTCGAGTGAACACCAGAGAATTTCCGTCATTCACAGAGTGACGGGCAAAGGCAAGTCCTCCCATTACTGGAAGCGGCTCAAAGCAGGAGATCAAAGTCAAAGGGCTATTCTTGCTCAGATCCCCATTTAAATCGAGTTCATACCATACCTAGTTTAGATCGTCAGGGAGAAAGTGAACGGATCAGATGCACAGATGTTTGAAGGACTAAGCGCAGTTGGAGGAAGGGGTACTCGTCAAAGGCCTGCAGTCACTTCGGGGGTGGGATATGCATATGTTGAAGGAATGGAATGATGGGCAGCGTCGAAAGCGTCGACTTTGACTCGTCGAATGTCGGCATTTGTCGAAGGCGCTTTCGTATATAAATGAAGTAGTGGATCGACGGCTCGACGGTAAGCTTTAGAGCTACCGGGATTGAAGGTGGCGACTGGTCTCTCTTTCATTGAGAGATGCAATGAATAGCCTACTTTCTTTCGTACCCACGAGAATGGGAATTTGCCAACTGACCTTAAGAGATGGGCATCCACTTGCCTGCTTCTACGCCTTTTCCTTGACGCTCCCGTTCTACTTTCACTGGATTCTCGAAAGGCATTCCGTCCTTTGACCCCAGGAGAGGTCAATAGGAGCTGCTATAGAATCCGAATCTGGCTTTGCTACGTCGAAAGCTGGACTTTCTTCTTTCTGGCGTGACTGCTTTCTTTGCTAGATGGGATCGATCCCAGACCTAGCCGCTTTGCACCGTCATGGTGGTCTCATTACCGTCTTCGAAGTAGAAGATCCCACGTATGGCACGAAAGGTCGTCTTAGTCTTCCGGTTGAACTGAACTAGACTGGAGTGAAAAGTCACCCAGTTCACGGTGAGCCAAGGGTTAGGGGAAGAGGTCAGTCCTTATGCTCTTTTCAACTCGACGAAGAAGTAAGCTCTAATCACTCTACCTTGACACCCGAGGGGAGACAACTCAACTCAATATACCGAGTTGACGTGCCCTATTGGCTATGGGTCAGGAACGGTAATAAAGCTGACATTCGACTAGCATCTTTCACGTGGCGAGAAGGAGAAAGAAATAGCAATTTCCCCTCTTTCTCTTTGAATGAATCCGTAGTTCGAAGGAGAGATTGATGTCGAACCTAAATCCGTCGGATCGCCGGTAGTGTCTATGAAGAGGTTAGGTACTGACGCCACTTCTTTCGCCTTTAGCTTGACAGTAGGAATGTGATCTTTGCCTTTGACGCATTGAGCTTGGCATCGTCGGCAGTAGGAGATATAAAACGGGATAGGCCAGGCCAATTATTCCACGTGGTTCGATAGCTTTTTCTCTTGTTTCATCAGTTGCCATTGGTCCTGTCGTCTCTGACGGCACGGCCGTCGTGTGAAGGAAGAAGACGGCTCTATTGAATCTGCTTCCGTGCAAATCCGATCTTTTCGGGGTTGAAGGAGTAAGCACAGTTATGAAATCCGCATCTGGCTTGACTGCTGGAAAGCTTTACGTCAGCTTGTCCCGAAGGGACGAGTGACAGACAGTCTTCTTTTTCTTAGTCTTCTCTATTTAAAAGGAGTTTCGATTCCGCAGAACCCATAGGAGCAATAGACGGATTCCGTATGGTATAGCTATAGGGAAGGCATAGAGCAGTAGCGGTCTGGAATTTTCCTATTACACAATCGACTCTGAACGCTGTTCATGGCACGGTTAGCAGTGAAAAAGAATAGCGATTGTTGAATCAGTTTGCTCTTTCGACTGTGATTGCTCTTGTGAAGCTCTGAGGTGAAGTTTTCTTCCGTCTACTATCAGGAGTAGGAGTGAAGGCGACGATCCAACTTTCAATCGAGTGAATAGCAGGCTTGTAGTTGAATCGAGATTGGAGATTAGTACGACGATCGAAGATTTTTCTCGCAGCTCGCGCTTTCGACGCGAATGAATGGAACTAAAGGAATGATTGTTGACGGGACGGTTGAAAGTCGAGAGCCCTTCATCGACACCCATTCGACATCGGACACGTTTCATAAACAGCGTCTTTTTCATCATCAACAGTTGCCGTCAGTGGTACCATCTCTAGTTGTTTACTACTATTGATCATGTCAGCTCTCTTCCGTCGGATCTCTTTTCTATGATAGGATCCCATCCCTCTTCGATTATTCAATTGATAGTGAGCACGGCTATTCAAGAAAAAGCTCTTTCTTTTGGTTCGGTTCATATTCGTTCCTTCCATGAAATAACCATTGTCAAAGTAACACCTACAGACGAATGCCCAGATCCGCTGTGGGACATCGAGGTAGTGCGGAGGCTGGAAGGGGATATAAGGTAAGGGAAAGCAAGCGACGGAAGGGAATGAGAATGGCATAGAATCATCCATCGTATCCACGGTTGATGGTGTTGGAGGAATTACCAGTGCTATTGAATCAAATGTGAGAGAGGGAAGTCTCTATAATAATAGAAAAGTCGTAAAGCCCTCCTGTCGTCAATCTTCTCCATCGTTGTCTCCACGGGATGTAGGGCGAAGCAAGGCATTCAGCTAAGAGCAGCCCGCAGCAACTAGAGCATCCCCTAGACAAATCGACAAAATAGGAAATGCTACAACCCATTGTGTTCTTTTGACGATGAACCACTCCGGTACAACACGCTAAAGTGACCTCTGCATTTGCTTCGTCCCCGGGGCCAACCCCGTGTGCTAGAGAGAGGACCGGAAAGTGTGTTTCCAGCATATAGTTGGTTTTTGTCTTGTTTAGGCATTTGGTGTCCCTCTTGTCATTCCAATCAATTCAATCTCTCCACTAAAGGCATGGCACTCCTGAGATGATTGAACGACGAGACCAGGTATATACCGATGATCCGCGGCAGAGAGGTATCGATATTCCACTATGTGATGAACGAGAAAGGCTATGTTCCGATGCTCCACGACAGAGAGAGTGGTATGGCCGCACGAGCAAAAGCATTCGACGTGAACTCGGGTAGAGAAAGAAGTGCTTTGATACGGCGATCCACTCACTTTTCCTTGCCCACATTGCGTCGGCTTGCTCCCCCTCTTTGATAGAATCCTCCTCAGTGACGTCCCCTTCGTCAATGGCACTCTCTTATTCAACCGATTCATGCACTTCCCTTTACTTACGAACATTGGCCTTCCAATACCAAAGAGATAGGGGATTGAAAAAGCCTTCCATTTCAATAATATCGACAAATCAGACGCAGGCTAGGCATACCAGCAGGCATAGGCACCACTATGGATTCTGGGGCATTCATGCAAAGCGAGTCAGTCCTTTTGAGCAATTGAGAAAAGCTAGTCCTTCGAAAATGTCATCGGATGCATTAGACCGAACCTTTACTCATTTAGGATAGCTGACCTGTGATCGGATCGATCGGTTGTCCTAAAAAACACGTCATCTCATTTCATTATCGCTTGTGCCGGGACAATCCCACCGTCGTTTTTGACAGAATTTGCCCCGTCACCGTCAGGTCTAGGCTTGCTACAGGTACTGCTACTGACTCTGTACTGACTTGGGGAAGGCTTGGGACATGTCAGTACTGGCTTAGCTGACCCTTTACTGGAGTTACAGTTCTAGTTCTGTCGATTCAGATTTTACCAAATACTGAAACCGTCAGTCCAAGGAAAGTTACGTAAAAGTCAGCACATAAAATCTCTTCTTACGACCGAGGACTTGCTTTCCTGCACTGTCGCTCCGTCAGACCCTTTTCGTCGCATTGCCTTTGGAGTTTTCTAGCTTCTCGTACTCTTTCGAAATGACGAAGATGCTTCCCCCCCGTGGAAGTACTCCCTAAAACAGAGGCTGCGGGACTCCCTGTCCTGACGAAAGAAAGATGTGTTGAGAAATAAAGGTGCCCATCTAGAAGAGGTAGTTCGATGTCTTTTGATATGTCTTTTTTTTTTGGTATATTGTCAGATTGGTTTCAATCCAGCATCCCTCCGACCTATTTTAGGAAATACAGGACTACTACTCAGCCTTATTCCCAGCCAAAAACGCTGTCGGGATTCATCCTCACATTCAACATAGGTACCGAAAGTCCGAGGCTCCCAGACAGAAGACTGAACCAAGCACATGATAGGTCAAACAGGCGGGAGAGAAGACTATTGCAAGAGATGGCGGGGAAACATAAGTCTCGTCTATTGGGGGAATGGGAAGCCCGTCAGAATGAGGAAGCGTGCACACGTAGATTGGAAGGGTAACATCCTTCGGGAGGTCAGTC
This sequence comes from Dracaena cambodiana, assembly GCA_036321105.1. NCBI lineage: Eukaryota > Viridiplantae > Streptophyta > Magnoliopsida > Asparagales > Asparagaceae > Dracaena > Dracaena cambodiana. Next base: position 59,282,947 of record JAYEPQ010000002.1, read on the forward strand.
GTCAATATAATCGCTCGAATGGCCTTCCTCCAGTAGTTGCAACATTTGCAAAGGATTCAATAGCTTGCCTGCTGTACCTCCCAGCCCTGCCTATCAATGCCATAGCTTCAGACAAGCTATGTGGTTCTACATCAAATGGCTCCTAAAGCGAAGCAGTTGCTAGAATGAAACAAAACAAAAGCCGCAGGAGAGGATACGAGACGGTATCACATTAGCGTGACTGGACCGGTTTATGACTCCATTGGTTAGTGGACCAGAGGAAAGAAGCTGGTAAGAATGTCTATAGATAGAGGCTTTCGATCGAGGTGATTGATACCGACGCTCTTCCTAGGCGACCCTCCTTTTGAAAGGAGCTTCGTTTGCTTCCGAAGCCGGGTCGACTATCGCTGATCCTAAATTTTATTTCCTAAAGTACTAGCAAGAGCTAAGAAAGTACGAGGTTGGTTATCTACGAAATTCGAAAGAAAGGTTTATTGTTCTAAAGCCAGCTAGTTCACAATCTTGTTTTAAATAAAAAAAAAGCATCTCTATAGACGACGGCGAGTGGCACACCGCCCAATTGGGCTTATGCTTGCTTGGTATCTTCTGGAAGATAGCAAACCATAATCATATATGCAATTCGTATTTCTCTTTCTCTTTTTGTATGGAAGAGAAGATAGACCTGAAGGGAAAGCAAAACTATTTGAGAATCTTTTTTCAATAGACAGTGGGCCTCGCGGCTCGAGCCGCATTTCACGAAATTAGGCTTTGTTACCCACCATTCGATATGTGATCTAAACAACACACAACTATAGAAAAGCAGAAAATGAAATCTCAAGTGAAAGGGCAGTGAGGGTTTTGAAAAGGCATAGGTTGGCCTGAATTCGTCGATCTGTATCCAGGTTGCACTGATCCCCGTTCTCACTTATCCCCGTTCATCGACAGTGGCTTGCCCTCTCCGTCTTCCAGCTCTGGAGAGCGCCTTTGAGCTCGGCAACCTCTTTTGGGGCATCGGTCTGCTGTGGCCACTTTCCAAAAGATTCATTTCCAGACGTATTCTGGTTCCGACTCTTTTCATGATGAATCATTCTCTGATGAAACAAAACAGAAATCGTCGTTTAGTTGGGAAAACAATTCCGACGGTTTCGCTTTCCTTTAGAGTCAACAAATCTCTATCCTCTGAGGAACCTCATCCTCCAGTCACCTATTCTACAAATAAAAGATCCATTTCGATGATGAGAAGACAAAGATCCTACTTCTTCACAAGCCTTCTATAGCACACCCACTCAGAACAAAAATTATTTCTGTGATTCTGTCGAAGACTTTGTCGAAGAAATCTATGAGATTCACACCATATTTCTGACATAGGCTTACCTCTCCTCTAGCTTATTCGTGTGTGTAAAATTGGTCCGCTCGTGCGAAATGTCCTGAAGAAAAGCTAAAACCAGGAGGGAGGAATTCACTCCATGGTCAAAGAATAATAGCAACTCTTCACCAATTTTGAGAAAAAAGTCAACGTCGATCTCTGTAAGAGAAATGGCACTAGGAAAGGAAGTGAAAACAAACACGCTCGACCTTTGGGAGAGTAAATTCCAGTAAATGGAGAGTATGTGGCAGAGACAGTTTATTCACCTTCGGTCTTGCATAAGCAGCTGAACTGGACGGAAAGTCAGAAATCTGCCAAAGTACCTGAAGGATCTACAGAATAGCCTCGCCTCAATGCCATTCTGTAGAGTTTTTTTCCATTCCAAAAGACTTACTACTCGGAGCATATTGAAAGAAAGAAAGGAGCTGGCGATGTTTCTGATGCAAGCGAAGATAGTCAAAATGAAGAATCTTAGGACCTTATCCGGCATCATCAAAATCTTGCACCTCCTGCGTTCCAAACACTAGGAAGTATACCCCCCGGAACCTCCTCTCCTACTGTCAACCACCCTTGTCGAAGTGAAGTCGTATAGGTTTTTGACGAAGATATAGTGAACACTTTGTTGGAAGATCCGTCGGCATATCTTTAGTTTCAACAAGTCGCGCGGACATTAGCAGTCCTCCTACCGAATCGACGCTTCATCCTTGCCACCGTCGAAAGAAGATCAACGCCGATAACCTCAGCTTCATGGTTGGGGATGGTAGATCCATCCCCCCGGACGAAGTGAAAAATCTTTCCAGAAGGGTTTTGAAAAAGTATAGCAAGCATGCGGCTAAACTATCAAATACTGTTGATTGACTACACCTGCATCGTCGGAAGATGAAGAAATTTCACAACGGAATGAGGACGCGTTCTCGGTGGAAAACCACGTCCAGGGACTATTTACGGGAACAAAAGACTTCCACTTCTCTTTTCCTTCCTTCCTAAAGAATGTGAGGGGCCCACCTCACCACTCCCCTTCCCCTGCTCCATGGCTAAAACAGGGCCTGTATCTTCCCATTTTTTCTTCTGCAGAGAAGAGAAAGAAAGAGTACAGATTTGTTTACGATCGGAAGACAAATGAGATCAGAAAGGCCATCATTAGGGCAAACAATGAATGCTTCGGTTAGCGCAAATCCCAAAATGGCACAACCAAAAAATTGTTTAGCCAATGAGGGACATCGTGCCACGGAATGAATCGAGGAACTGAAGACGTTTGCAATACCGACAGCTGCTCCCGCTAAAGCAATTGTCGTTGCTCCGGCACCTATTGATTTTGCACCCTCTAACATATGTCAGAATATGATCCCATTTGCTCGTCACGCTTTTCCTTCGCTGCTCTTTCGTCGGATTCTTCGTCGATTCCTCATAATAGCGCGCATCGAGACAAGTAATGCAGCAGTGCTTCAATGAGATTCGTCAGCACCCTCCCTCATGCTCTCAAAGAAACCTTCTATTCGGAAAAAAATCAAATAAATAAAATCGGAGACCATTTGCTCGTCACGCTTTTGGCATCATAGGTAAGGCAAAGCGCTATCTTTTAAAGAGGCATCTGGTTCCATCTTTCTTTTTTCCATTAACCCACTCTTTTCTAAGAAGGATTTTAGTAATTCGGGATCTATACTACTTGGAATGGCTCTCTCATATTGAGAAATTTTGTCTAGTGGCATTCGATCACAGAAGCCCTTGACAGCTGCATAAATCACTACAATTTATTTTTCAATTGGAAGTGGTGAATATTGTGGTTGTTTGGGCACTTCTGTAAGCCTTGCACGTCTCTCTGGTAATGCCTAAGTCGCTGCATCAAGGTCTGAGCCAAATTGAGCGAAGGCGGCCACTTCGCAATATTGTGCCAATTCCAGTTTTGAACTACCGTGGTTGTTTCATAGCTTTTAACTGAGCGGCAGACCCGACGCGACTGACAGATAAGCCAACGTTAATTGCACGTCTAATTTCGTAATAAAAGAGCTCTGTTTCCAAACAGATTTGTCCATCTGTAATGGGGATCATATTGGTGGGGATATAGGCCGATACGTCTCCAGCTTGTGTTTTAATGACGGGTAACGCAGTCGAGCTACCTGCACCTGTCTGGTTCGATCATTTAGCGGCTCTTTCTAAGAGACGGGAATGTAAATAGAAAATATCCCCGGGGAAAGCCTTACGGCCCGGTGGTCGGCGTAACAATAATGACATTTGTCGATATGCCACCGCCTGTTTACTAAGATCATCATATATTATTAATGCATGCATTCCATTATCACGGAAATATTCCCCCATAGCACACCCGGAATATGGGGCCAGAAATTGCAGAGGAGCAGGATCCGAAGCGGTGGCTGCTACAAGAATGGAATATTCCAAAGCATTCGCTTCTGAAAGAATTTGAACTAATTGTGCCACAGTCGATCGTTTCTGTCCAATCGCTACATAGACACAATACAATGTCTCACTCTCAGATGTTCCCCTTTCGCTCATTTGCTTTTGGTTTAATATAGTATCGATAGCTATAGCTATTTTTCCAGTTTGTCTATCCCCGATTATAAGTTCTCGTTGTCCACGGCCTATAGGAACCAGGATATCTACTGCTTTTAATCATGTTTGCATGGGTTCATGCACAGATTTATGTTCAATAATCCCTGGGGCCTTCACTTCGACAAGTCTTCGTTCGTGATTGCTTAGAGCCCCTTTTCCATCAATAGGTACTCCCAACGCGTCGACCACACGGCCTAACATGGCCTTTCCTGCGGGAACATCCAAAATAGATCCAGTACGCTTGACAAGATCTCCTTCTTTAATAGCGGTATCACTACCAAAAACAACAATACCTATATTCTCATTCTCAACATTCAAGGCTATTCCCTTCACACCGCTGGCAAATTCGACCATTTCTCCAGCTTGAATCTCATTCAATCCATAAACACGTGCAATCCCATCTCCAACTAAGACCACTCGGCCGATCTCATCCACTTGAAAATTCATGTAAAAGTTGGTCATTCGACTTGCTAATAGAGTCGTGAGTTCCGCAGCTCTAGGAGAGAATTCCATACGTCGAAGAAAGAAATTGAGAGAGTCGATGGGGGAAATCCGCTCTAAAAAACAAACTGCACTAAAAGATCCCGCGCAGTCGGAACGTCTTTCTTTTAGAGTAGAAAGAAAATCACGAAAGCGACGAAGCTAACGGTTGGAAGAGCCTGAAAGCACAGGTCTCTCTACGAAATTTCACAGATGCGAGAGGAGAGAAAGCTGAACCGCTTATGATGTGACGGTAGGGGACTACCTACACCCTATGGCAGCTGAGACTCCATTCCTGAACCATTGGTTTGCACCTTCGCAAGCTGACAAAGGAAAGCAAAAAGGCAAACTACGAACCATACGGAAACCAGAGTCTGCGTATGAAAGCCATCGAGTCACCTCTGATGGGACCATTTGCTTTCATGTAGTCTATTTGTAAAGTTGACAAAATGAGAAAGCTACCGTCAGTGCTGCCTTCGAAAATGACTACGATCATGATTATACTACGTCCATTCCAGCAGTCAGCCCCTCCATCAATGAAACTGGAGGAAAGAATGAAGTTCAGTGGCTCTCCGCAGTCGACCCAGCCATATCCCACACCCCTGTTCGACCTCGTAGGGCATCGACGGAAAAACAGTATGGAGGTTCATTCCCCCCTTCTGACGAATCAGTCAGCTGCATTGTATCAATCGAGGGTTCGGGTGAGGCAGGAAAGAAAGAGAAGGTCAGGAATATTGGGAACTCGACGGCTAGCCCTCCACGTCAGTAGGGCGTCATACCTTCTTCATCAGGAAGGCTACAGTGATGGCATGGAAAAAGCCCACCTACCTACCTTTTAGGGCGGGCTACTGAACCCGATCAACTCCTTCCGTCTATGGCAGGAGGTTGGATTCCGCAGTCGAGGGATCCGCGTTGCAAGGGGCAGCGAACAGAGTGATAGGGGTAGGCAATCGAGGTTGTCCATCTGTTTAGCTTTTGCTATCGACTCCGAAAGCACCAGGCAAACTAAAGGAAGCTTTTCAAACCGTCATTCTGATCCCCGACTCCCGTCAAATAATGATGGAGTACCAAAGCAAAAGGCAGTCTCATGCCAATCTGAGTGCTCGCCTAGGGATCGTGAGTTCTTCTTTGATTCCGACTTTCTGGATTTCAAACGAAACTGACGGATGGTCTCCCTCCTTCCTTTTTGTCAAAAGGAATTTATCAGAAAATGAGAGTCCTCGATCCCGGAGAAATATCTTCAGGTAGTGAAGGGCGTCGATTCGCTACTACCCCGAGAGTCCAATACCTTCGCTACTGGTTTCACTCTGGTCCGTTTCACTTTTCACCTTCGCTACCAGTTTCCCTTTCAAGAATGACGAGGAACGAGCAGAAATCAGGCCCTTAGGGTGCAACCGAATGTCGGTGATATAGTCGATGGGAAATTCCTCCGCAAACCTAGTGGTGGCATTCACCAATTGGACCTGTAGTAATGCAGGATCCGGGCCCTAAAAACAATAGTGAATGGAAGGAGTGGAGGAGCCCGCTTCCAGTTCTTCCTGCTCCTACAGAAGTCACCGTACGTAGTAAACGGGGGCAAGCATCGGGGCATGAACAGAAGAAAGAGCCCCTGACTTCTCCCAGTTATATAGAGACCCAACTTCACGTCAGTTTATCTGATCCCTCACTTACCTCAGGTTGTCATGGAAGAAAAAAACTTCGCTGACGGTTTCACCGTTGGTTGGAACGGTTCTTCGCGCACGCTATGGTTTCATTGAATGAACTATGATTGAAGAAGCGTGCAACGCCTTTGGTTCGGGAAGCAAACTAGTCAAACCTGTTCAATGACCAGGTCTGCTCTTTGTAGTGACGACCACAGACAAGACCTTTACCACGCCACGATGGGTCGGGTCCTTCTTTTCCAGCAACTTCTCACCTCTCACCTGGAACTGACCGAGACTTCATCGACATAAAATTGTCTACACAGGGCCTCATCGTCGTTGAGAGTTGATAATTGGGACTGCGGGATGAAGAAGACCGATTGTCCACCCCCAGTGCTACTCCGAACAAGTGCTCCGTCGCTTGCTGAAATACCATAATCACAGTGACGATGCTTTCTGCTCTCCATGAGCTCTCCAACATTAATGATGGCGTCATAAAGAAAAAAAAGGATGACCTTCGAGATGAGGTTGGCGGCACCAATGGGATCGAGTAGTCAGGGGCAACCAGAGTCACAAGCTCTTGCGAATATCTATCGAAGGCTGGTCAGGGAGAAAGTCAGGGTATAGGTAAGGCTACAGCCCCTTCCTTCACACATGAAAGAAAGAGAGTGGAAGGATAAGAGGTCTCGTAGGCGCTTTAAACGTACTGGAGGGGAGGAACTTCTTTTGACCCGTCGCCGGCTGGCTTGCGTCGAAGAAAGATAGCCAAATCCAATAGATAAAAATCGAATCAAGAATCTCTCTCTCTCCATTGGAAGAGAACTCTAATTATAACATAGATATATGGTAGGTTTTTTTGTCAATTCTTTTTTCGTCGTTTCCGTTCCAAAGGTTGTCTTCTCTGGAAGCATTATGTTGAGTCACTCCGACGAGTGGAATCAGTAGCTCACCTCACGTTTTAGGAATAAAATGAGGAATCACACGTAGACGGACCTGAGCATTCTCCTGCTCTACGGAGCCCTCTGTATCCCGAGTTGGGGCTGCTTGACGCTCTTCTCCGTTCGAGTGAATTGAATTACTTCGGCTCGGATGCCTTTGATCGAGTGGAAGAATGGATGCCTGCCATTCCGCGATTTCGTTCGGTCTTTCCGTCAATTACTTGTTCGCTATGGCATCGAGAGTGAATCACCCGATTCCGTAAGTAAGAGATTGAAAAGAAGATCATTGGACCTCGCTCTCGGGCTTCATCTCCGACGGTACCATTTTGTTTAGTTGCTTTGCTCATATCGCGCTATGATGACATTCTTCCTTTCGAACGACTGGCTGGATGGGACTCTTTCTCAACCTATGTCTGAACGGGATCGGCGAGTGTGACAGGTAAGTAGCCAATTTCGATGATTTGATGACAATTTAGCAACATTTTCTTTTGCCGTTGACGTAGTGACATCTGCTCTCTCTGCCCAATAGAAGGCTTTGCTCATTACTCCTCCGCTGCCAGACCTCCTATATAAATGACGAAAAGGTTCATCATTAGCTGCTCGCCCTAAATGATGCAAAAAAGGTGAGACAAGGTCACTTGCTCCGATGGCGTCGAGCTTGAATGGGAGTATCTGACCTCGGAATATTTCTAAAGGATTGCCCAGCCCGAGGGATGGATCTTTCTTTGCTTTGAGCTGAGCCTATGTTGGACACTGGGTCGGGGGAGTGAACTGCCTCGGATTCGTCATACTATATTAGTCGAGTTCATTTACGATTCCTTTCATTCGGGATCGTCGTTCTTTGTTCTTGGTCAACGCTTTCTTTTTGCCTTCGTAGCTTTCCATCCAGTAATCGATTGGTTACGGATTGAGAAAAGCTCCTCTCCCATATCTATTTTCTCGCTTGCTTCCGTCAGCAAAGAAGTCCTTCGGTTTCAGGTTTCGGTCATCATAGCCTTCGATGATTTTCTTTTGTTTTCTTCGCGTCAGTTGATACCAGTTCTGTTATCAGAAGAGTCAAACTGTATCTGAACGATGGATACGGGATCTGTTTGCGAGATGGCTGTAGCTTTTTGTTGAAGGCTTCCAGAGAAAGGCTTCGTAGCCAACCCAACGCGACCTGTGACCCTAAAGGGCTGTCTGTATCAAACACATAAAAGTGGTGAGAAAGTCTTCTATATCGACGCGACGGGTATCGTCAGATGTAACAATGCCCGAAGATCTCGTACTACCTACATCAGCTGTAATCGAATCCGCCAAATCATGCAGAAGAGGACCTCTTTAGGTATCAGAGATGGAATCTGCGAAGTCGGGGATACGTACGAAAGGAAGAGGTTCTTGTCTCTATCGACGCGGAAGAGGAAGAGGAAGGAAGTGGTAATCCCCAGCAGGAGAGGAAGCATCGTTGGTTCAGCCCTTTCAGCAGTTCTAGTTTCGGCAGCAGGAGTTTCGGAATCAGTTGAATAAGTCAATAGGTACTTGACTTTGACGTCTGAAGCCAGATCAGATTGAGTGAATACCAACGCCCAGGCCCAGCCGTTCCCCGTCGGTCTACTAAAGGATGTAACGTCATTGAAAGAACCAGTGACCGAGAGCGAGACCAGGCGATCAATGTCGAAGGTCTTTCCTCTACCACAAGTAGAATGAGACCCATGATTGGATGAAGTAACCTACGTAGACCAGCTCTCCGGGTGAAAGCGCATTGGCCCGTTGGTTTTTCATAAATCTCAGAATGGTGGAAGAATGATAGACTAAAAGCATTAAAAAGGAAAGTCCCTTCCGGATCACTCACCGAATTAAGATGGGTGGGAAACTCAGATGTAAGGGATCGATCACTTGAGAATCACTTTGTCTTCTAGCCAGTAGCGAGCTGGATGCTTCCCGCCTTTCCAGAAGAGAGTAGAGGGACGCCCTTTCCTGTTCTGGATGTCACTCACTCTATCTAGTAAGAGCAAGCAAAGCAGTATCGTATCGAGCTGGGGAGGAGGCAGCCTTTCTAGATAGTAGTAGCCGACCGAATGCCCCACTGTAGTTCCTGGATTCACTCCGGTAACCAACTAAAGACAGCATTCCTAGTACGAGCAGTGGAAGAAAGCCAGTGACGATCTCTTTTCCAGCTTTGACAATTGTCCGTGAGGCTTTCTAGTCCCCGGCCTGTTCCCTCAATCTGATCTGGAAATCGAAGACACACATAAGACAGCCCAAAAGAAGCATTCCTAGAATCTCCTCCTTTTGGCTATTTACTGTCTTTCCTTTCCGCGTTGGTCGAGCGGATGATCCCGAAGCGGAAGAAGCTCATGTCTGATCCTTCACTTCAGTCCCGTATAAAGAAGCTGCTCCGGTCATCGTAACATCAACGTCGGCAATTCCCTTCCTCTACCTACGCTACGGTTACCGGCTTTCATAAAGCTCTTTGGGCACTAGTTCCTAAAACCTCTATCGAGATTACTCCGGGAGATCCTTCCGTCAACCGAAAGTTTCTACGCGACGAAAGCGTATGACCAACCCCTTCTCACCTCACTAAAGCGCAATATCTCTCGGACGTCAAGGCACTGTAGGCAGTCCCGTCGCGTCGTTCCCCGTTTCGAAAGAAGTCCCCGACTATCTGAAGTCGTGCCTGCATTTGAAGTGTTGGTTTACGGTTCCTTTTTGTAACTGTCCTTTCTGTCTGAGTTTCAGTCGTCGAATCAGTCTTCCGCTTACGTCACGTTCGACGGGATCCTGATTACGCTTTCAAATGTTGGCTCTGTCAGTTGAAAAGGCTTCCTACGTGGGATATAGTAGCCTACCGGTGACTGGCATGTGCCCATAAATCTCAATGACGGTGAAGGCACGTCGGGGCGCTGCTTTCTCGAGCCAATCTCTGAATTTTTTTGATAGCCACTGTTGAGAGCGACAATCCTCGTCGGGCTCCATTTGATTATGCTTAGCGCAATCTCCACCAGCGTATTCCCCTAGCTCGGTGTTTGGGAGAGGGTGATGGCAAGGCAACCTATAAACCAGAGGGGAGTGGCTGACGGTCAGGCACCGGAGCCGACGAAACCAGAGAGGAATGGGTGTGAACGTCGAATAGACGATGGAGAGAGGAGCCTCGACTCTCTTCACTTCACTACCTCGACACACGACGGGGGGATTCCTTGGTGTTTGGGAAGAGTGAGGGCAAGACATCGGATATCATTTGGTATTTTGAGTGACGATCTTTGTGAAAAAAAGGGATTCGTTACGTTTGCTTACTCACTTCACTCTTTTTTTGACTTTTTTCAAACAATCTTTCTTGTAGAGAGATTGTCGAAAACGCTGAGGCGATGAAAGCTGTGTTGCTGGAACCAGTTGTTCATCAAAAAATCCGGTACGGCATCGCGGAACAGGATGTCTCTGGGCAATAGTGGACATATTTCGAATCCTGACGGTTCCAATTCAGCACAGGAAGGCGGCCATGCTTCTCGACGATCCCTGAGGATCAATCGTCGAAGTTTCTTCAGAAAAGTGTTGCGCAGTGCGCTGAGTCAAAAATGTCAGCTCCACTGGAAAGCCAGCCCCCACCCCCCTCGACGTTCCTCCATTTTTCGGGGTATGTCGATTTAGATTCTGATTTTTTATATGCATTTTCTAGGAAATAATGAGAGACAAAAAAGCTGACGGGCACTGCATCTGAGTTCTTCAAGCGAAGAACAGAGATCCTTTCTCGATGAAGGTCTTCGTCATCTTATTCCTCGGGGAAGACGTGGTTCATGAGCCATTGACTCGATCATCAAGTCAAAATGACGTGCTTTCGTTGAGTTCTTTTACCATTTGTACCGCGGAGAGCAGCATCCGAGCTATGGGATCGCTAGCTTATGAAAGATCATAGATCAGGGACATCTGACTAAGATAGATCGTCATCTCCAGGCGCTACTGTCTCGATTTCCGTTACCCATGTTCACATTGGTGCTTCTTCCGACTCAGCCTCGGTCCCGACCTCCGGGTCTCGGATCAACAGGTCAGGGTAAGCCACGGGAACGTCGAATTGCTTGGAAAAGATCCTGCGACGCAATGGATGCGTCATGTTGAAAGTGCAGTAAAGTACAACAACATTGGGGTGGGGCGTGCGTCGATTTGGTATATCACCCAGCGACAGACCAAAGCGGAGAATCCACAGAGGTATAAGCCCCGCGCAGCATCCCTTTCATTTCTCGAACCAGAAGCGAGAGAGGTGGGAGTAGATACATTTGATTGAATTGAGATAGCCCTCTCCATGTCGAGCCCACTGCTTTCCTTCGCTGGGATCCTCCTCGACGGAGCAAAGCTACCAACAGTAGACAGACATCAAGAGATTCATTTTTCGAATGAGACCGACGTAATAGATTATCCAGGCGTAGATAGAGTTCCTTTCAGTCGATTAGAATAACTTTTCCATATCCAGGCGTGGATTCATGGGTCAGTGTACATTGAGATCCCGTGCTGGAAGAGGCAAAGGCATGACCGGCAGCAGTAGGAACAGAGGCAGTTGATCCATCGATCCATAAGCAAATGTGACTGATCTAAGCGCATCGACGATTGGACCATGCACAGGAAGCCTTCTTTTCATCGGCAGTGCTGTGGAGGGAGAGGGTATACTCGGGATTGACGCCTTTCTTTTTCGGCGCTGTCGTCTTCTTCTTTCCGTACCGCAGCTACCCCGATCTCTATGGAAGGATACCCTATATGACATGCCCATCGTTTTATCCGGAACAAACCTTTCTCGCGTTTTTGGAGGGAAAGATTTTTACCTTTCGACTATCGAATTTGGTGGCTGATTCAAGTGAAACATGTCTGGTTGGCCTCGTATCCCTCTCGGGGGACTGGGCTGTTTATAGCGCTTCAAACTGGTATTCTCGATTTACTGCTTTGACCGAGCACTGCTTACTTGCCTTGCTACCCTGGTGGAACTACCCTTTTCTTTTCATCCAAAACAGCTGACCGGGTTGAGAATTGGAAAAGATCCAATGATAAGTGGCCACTATGTGGAAAAACAAGCACACCCAGTCGTCGGATGACGATGCAATATCCCAACGAGAATCACCCCCCGTAAGCCAACGACGACTACGAATACCAGATCATGGAGACTACCCAATCTCTCAACATGTTCCCCTTCCATGGTTCTCATCTGAATACCCTTTTTTTGTCTTTTCAATGCACTTTGACGGTCTAGCGATCGTCGATGTCGTAATGAAAGAGGAAATCTCCAACTGAATGAGGATCCTCTTCTATTCTTTGGACTAGGTCAAATGATGAATGACACGTGTCCTAACTCGTTGATGCGCACTTTATGTTCTCCCATGGGCACAAACTGGATTCTGTCTTCCTAGGAGAACTTTACAAAATCTTTCATTCAACCCATCTTTATGGAAGCATTGATGGCGGGGTTATTGCTCAGATTTAGTCGGTAAGACTAAGCTTTTCAGAGATAGGGGTAGAGAGAGAAGTTTCTAAAAAACTGACACCATGGAGCCAGGCTGTCAGGCGACAAGCAGCTAGGGGAGATTTGAAATAGGGGTATGCACACCATGGCCTGACGTCATGCTTAAATGTTCTTCCGAGTAAGATGTCAGTGTAACCTGTGGTCTAATCGAACCGGGACCGGAATGACGAAAGTCGGCCCGAGGACCCTCGAACTACCTAGAGATGGACACGAAGACGAATAGAGATCTCGTCTCGGGAAAGCGCACCAAACCAAATAGTAGTAGTTAGGATCAGGATTTTCGGTTCGTGAAAGGAATGAACTGCTACGATTCACTTCCTCTCCTGACAATCCTTTACAAAGCGGTATGCGGAAGGATTCTGCCTTTTGTAGCCAGGACAGTGTGTGATGCTGACGGTAAGGACTCTTGCTCAGTAGCCAACTCAAAGGGGGCAAGGTGATCCACTCTTCTGCATAAAGATGCCGAAGTGCGAGTTATGCAGCACGAGCAAAACTATCTCCCCCTCCGCACTTTCCACACAACGAAATGCCATCCTTATAGTTCCGGTGTTTTCGGTTCAGAAAAGGGGATTCGACGTCAATTATATAGTGACGTTCTAGCTATGTCGACAATAAGAAAAGTTTTGTTCCCTGAAAAATGAAGTAGAGCTTATCGAATCGAATCGAATCGAATCAAGCTTGAGCAATGAATTCCGCTCTCTTATTCTGCCTCTGTCCATTCTTTGAGCGAATCAGTCGTCTCGTGTTTTTTACTCGGATGGACCTGTTACTCAGCGAGATGTAGAGTTGGCTGATCAAGAACGGTTGATGTCAGTTCGAGAACTACTTATCTCGATTTTCATAGTAATAGCTCTGTTTGAGTTTGACTCATTCCGGCAAAGAGTTTATACGATGAGACGGGAGAAGATCGAGCAGTGTTGGGGATGGAAGGTACGAAAAGCGAATTCGATGTGACGGCCGGAGGAAGAAGACCCTCCCATCTCTCCTTTGTCGTTGGACTGGACTGAGAAGCGTGGGAAAGGAAAATAGTCGCCTCCCACACATTCCACTGGAGGATGGATGGAATGCAAAGCGGGATTCCAATTCGACAGCTTTTTTTTTACTCCCTAACCATCGGATCCATATCATCTCATAGCTCCACTCAACCTCCTTTCTCTTGTTCAACAGTGGTCGTTTGTAGAAAGAAAGCGGAGACTCGACCCAATCCCCCCTAGTTGACGGGGACAACCCCTCAGCTTTCCATGAGGCATCCCCGTCACCGGCTTGATTAGATCAGTATGATAATCATTTTGCTTTTCATCTCGTGTCACCCAGAAGTCAACAGATGATTCTCGACCTTCATCCGACCGTCATTCGACTGTCAATGTGAAAACTGGATTAGATAAAGCTGAGAATCAAACTCCAATTCTTTCAGATAACCTCGATCACTCCCTTCATTCAGCTGATAGATTTCAGAAGAAGGTCTTTCTAGTTCAATGTTCACACAGAGAGACTGCGAACGCTAGGTGCTTGCTATGCCCTCTTATCAAGACGTCGTAACTGGACCCGAGGACCTCTCAATGAGAGAACTGGCATATTCTTACGGAATAAATAGATGGAAGGCATAGAGACTCAGTCCCTCACTCTGGAAAGGAAGGAGAGAGCTCAGAGGGCAAAGGAAGTCGTATTTAGACGTCAAAAAGCTCGTCGTCTTACTGATTGAGCATGTCGGCGAGGCAGGAGTGGATTGACCGACGAATGGGATTCGCGCATACTAATGAATGGAGTCGATCACTTTCGACAATCGTCTATTTTCCTTGTAAACAAGTAAGCAGAGGGTACTCGTGGACCGATTGAGACAAAAAAGAGAGAGCCTTTCTAACAAATTCACAGACAGATGACCAAAGAAAGAAGAGAGAGCCGTCACTGACAGATAAGAAGAAAGAAGAGTCCCCTAGTCTGGGTAGTCAAAGAGGGGGCTCAGAAAGTAGCTTCGGAAGCAGGAGCGTTGAGCTCAACCAGCCATTGATCGATCAACACTTTTTTGGTTTTCAATTGGGATGGAGATTCCGGTTCGGTGTAGGGGACACCTTCTTCATGATCTAGGGTCAAATGTAGCCTGCTCCCAGCAGGGAGAGCGGAGCTATGGTTCCATCTGTCCACATTCTTCCCTTCGGGAATTCGGGCATCGATTCTTCCGTCTAGTCGATCGCTCAGTACCTTCCATGAACAGAGTCCATGAGCTCGGGAAGAGAAGTAGAGCCTTCGGTCAACCAAGAGAGGTCCAACCCTTCCTGATCATTCATTGCGTTCTTCTTTCAAGCTGATCAGTCAGCTTCCAGCCACCCAACCAATCATGTTGATCGTCGACCTACAGAAAGGGGTGAATGAGGTCAGAAAAGAAAACCTCGAGTTCGTGTTTCGGTGACCAGGAGACCAGAGATAGGTCTGTGCTTTCGTTAGGGGGTAGCTCGTAACAGGTGTTGATCAGTCATCCAAAAGAGAGAGGCTCTAAGGACCAATTTGACATCTCATTCGATGAGAGAGTGAGTGAAAATGATGCACTACACGGATGCCATATGGACCCTACGAAAGCAAGCCCTGAGCTGGTCTGTACCGGTTTTTCCGACGAAGATTAGCTTCATTTGCCATGTTGAGGGCTCAGAAGAAGCTCATGTTGGAAAACAAGCGTGTGCAAGAACCAATCAGGATACAAATCGTCGAGGTCTTCCTAGATGGATTGACCTATGACTGATTGACTCATGCCCTTTCTCACTGACTTCTTCCTTCATTCGGAGAAGGAAGTACTTGCTCAATCTGCCTGTATTGGTCCGGCCAGTACCAGGTCGACCACTTCGACGCCATCTCTCCGCAACAGACAACGCTATCGGAGTTGTTTTTTTTAGTTTTGGCCCAGTACGACGATACAGGAAAGAAAGAGAGGGCAATCCACTCTCTCAGCAAGTCACTGGTCGAATATGAAAGAAAATACAACTCAAATAGAGTTTACTTGTTTAGCATTGGTATGGGCATCGCTGAAATTTAGACACTATTTCTTAGACCATTCCGTCTTATAGCTGGCACAAATGGATCCCCTACCTGTTCAAGAAACCTGTCGTATCCGGGAGAGGGGATCGTTGGCAGATACTGTTCTCGAAGTTTGACACAACCTATGTCACGCAGAAAGCGACGAAAAGGGCAAGCCATTGCGGATCATCTCGCACATCTCCCCTTGCCATCGGAAGAGCCTGTAAATCCCGATTTTCCAGATTCTAAAATTTTCTACGTAGACATAGAGTATGGAACTCCCTTCAGGACAAATTTTATGGAGCGCTCAATGAGGAAGGAAATGGAATCGGTGTTGTTATCACCAGAAAGAGTGACAATACCCAGAGCAACTCAGTTGGCATTTCCTACCACAAAGAATGTGCCCGAGTATGAAGCTTTCATCGCAGGCCAACAAGCAGCACTTCAGCTCGATGCAAGGCATCTCAAATGTCATAGGGGATTCCAAGCTGGTGATTAGTCAAGTGAGAAGTGAATGGAAGATGAAAAATAAAAGATTGATACCATATCAGGAGTTGGCACGACACATCGATGAAGCATTCCAAAGAGATATCCTTCACTCATATTTCGACGAGTACATAACGATGCTTGTCGATTCTCTGGCTACACTCGCTTCAGTTGTTCAAATGCCACTACACAGAAGCATGGAGTCATTCGTAGTGGAGAAGTTGGAAATCCCGGCGACCAACATAATTTGGCACGAAACCAGAAAGCCACAGGAGGTAGTCCCAGTACCGTGGATATCCCCATAGAAAGTTGTTAAGCCTGCAGGAGATTATCATTGAAGAATCAGACGATGAAGATGAAATCATTGATAAGATCAAAGGAAAACAAGAAGAGGTGGCCCATGTTTCAGGGTGGAGATTCCAACAATCCCCAGCAGACGATAGCAATCCATGGTACATTAATATTTCAAATTCTCTCAAATACAATGTGTTGTACCGTACCTGATTATGCAAAAAAAATGAAAAAAAAAGTCATCGAGTCGATACATCGGTAGTCAGGGGATGTGTTTATAAACGAGGATTCGATGGAGTTATGCTCGACATTTTTACCACAGAAGAAATTAAGTACCTCCAGAATGCGGAGGGCTTGTTTGAAGAATGGCAAGTAGTAAGCCTGCTCGACGAGCATGGCCAGAGACATTCGACGGCATTTCCATCTTGGGCGTCGAGAGCAGTGCTTCCGGCGTTCCGAGATCGATCTCAATTTCCCTCCACGGGAAGCTATTCCACCTCCGGAAGCACGACGATCCCCAATCGACGGGTTGCCCTTGCCCATCCGGCCTCGATCCCTCTTTTACCGTAGGCAATAGAGGACTCAAATATGGATTGTCAATAGTCTACGTCGAACTGGTTGCTTACGACTGCAAAAAGCCGCTGCTTTTAAACAGTCGACAGCCGTCACTTCACCATCACTGCTCTTGCTCGTCAGCTTCTGTTCGAGCTTGCACATCTATCTCTCAATTCAACAGTCAAAGTAGACTACCGCAGCGTCGAATGTCGAATCAAATTTCATCGACAACCGCTTTCTTTGCTTACCACTCCTACTGCACCCGCTCGTCATAGCAGTTCTGTATCACTACAGACTATAGAAAAACGCAAACTATATGAGGAGTCAAAGTCGTGGACAGCTGCTTCCTGCTTCAAACCGCTTCCCGTTCGTCGAAAGACTGAAGAGTCAATTTTCAGTCATAGAGGACACATACTTTTGTCGAAACACGGGATCTCCCTGCTCTTGCTGGTCTACGAGAACGGACCGAACTGACAGCTTCTTTTCCTACCACTCGGACGGACAATGACAAGTCATAGTCGACTTCAGGTTACCGTCACAGCTGCTTACCCGAACTGTTGCTTCCCTGACTTCTGCTTTCCCTATAGCTGCCTTTCACCGAATAGCTCGTCGCTGGCCGACGGAGGCGTTTGACTCCTCAACCGGGGCTCTTTCTTTGCCTGCCTTCTCTTTGACATGGAAAGTGACGAGCCTGTGGAAAACCCATTCAAACCCCAGTTCGAAAGCATTGATGGTCACCTTGACCGACCTCATTGACCCGTCGATGACGGCACCTGGTGTAGTAGGCCTCCATCGCAGGACAACTTCCTCCATGCTATCCCCCCATCACGTACGGATAGGATAACTGCTCAATGGCTTTTTCTTTCTCTGCGGAAAAGGTTATGAGTGAGTGATGCAATGCACTTCTTCCTTTTTCTTTTTTAGGCACAGAGAGACTCTCAATGGTCGCGGGACCCTGACTCCTCTGACTCCTTATTCAACCGAGCAATCCGAGGTGAATCTCACTCTACGCTAACCAAAAGAAGCAAAAGAGGACGGAGATGACAGGGTTTGACGTCTGAGAATATACCGTATTGACGGGAATTGGCACTCTTATGCAAAGGGCATTGATAGTAACTGTCGAACATGCTCCTTCCCAAAAAAAGGCGATGGAATCCCCGCAGCGCTCTCCTTAATTTTACAAAAAAATGAGTGGTTTTTGCTCCTTGCCCTGGGGTAAGCGAATGGCTTCTGCTCCCGCCTGCTGAGTGGCTTTCACTTCTCTTCTTTGAAATCTAGATCTTCTCTTTCTGTGTCTATGGAGATTCCTGCCCCGACGCCCCTATTGTCTCTAGCGCTTGATTCTTTGACAGAGACCGACCTGCTTTCATAAGCACGTCGTTGGCAAGTTCGGAAGAAGGCTTTGTGGGTCGACGGAAGAGAAAATATGGAGGTGTGATCGACAGCATCCTTGCGTTTTCTGTTTGCGCAGTAGTGTCGGTATAGTTCGATAAAAAGAAAGCTCGCATTCGTCTATGAAATAGACGATTTTGTAAGGAAGTCTCGTTTCAGAAAGATTCGCGAACGTAGGAGTCAGGAAATATCCCTGGTTATAGAGGTCAGTTTTAGTCCCGACCGTCTGTCGAAGAGGTTTCGTGTCAACCTGCTATACTCCGTGAGAAAACGATTAGTGACAGCGCCGATCGCGAAAAGAAAAAGAAATGAAAGATATTTATGCGCGTGGGTATATTCCAGCAAGGCTGACGGCGCAGTTGCTACCGTGCTACGGTCCACGTCGGTGGATCCACAACTACATGTCGATATATGATAACAAATCCCCCGAATGCATTCTTCGAATTACTGCTCTGACCGATAAGAGAAATGAAAGGCCAAAGACAACACAATCTTTCTTTCTGGATTTTCACGCGTGGCAATGTTGGCTCCTTTTCCACGTTGGCTTGGAGAGAAGGGCCTATCCGCAAGCACCGTCTGTTTATTAAATGGCTCCCGTGAAAAGGGTAGGTATGTATTATCTTTTATCAAGATATAGACGAAGCTATGGCAAACTCTATTGACTGACCGGTCTAGGCAAGGGAGCGATAGCGACTTATGTGCGTGCCCCTATATATTTAGTAAACCGCGGAAGTCTGCTTTCTTTAGTGCAGCTCAATCTATCGCGAGATGTTGGCAGGCATCTGTAGTCAGTCATCAAAGGCAATTCAGTAATGGTCGAGCCAGACTACGTCTTTCCTATCGGAAGAGCAAGAACTACTTTAGCTCTCAAGCTGTTGACAATCTACCAATGGGACTATCAAAATAGACCCGCCTAGGACTGATTGAAAGAAGACCGTTGCCGACCAATGCCTTTGACCTTTTCCTCTCTCCAAAAAGTCCCGTATTCCGCAATCCTGCTTTGATAGCTGGGCCTGTGTTTTGACGACTTCCCGAGCGCTGGCTTGAACTCTGTCACGTCAAATAGTTATAGTGGGCCACTATACGATGGTAACCAAAGACAAAAAGTCTCTTTTTTTTACTAGTCTGGAGGACGGTTGGTCTCAACATTTATATTCGACTGGGTTGATGACTACATACTCTTTCTCCCTCAAACCCGGGGGGAGGTCTTTTTTAATTGGTATAAATACCCTTCGCAAAACCACCGGTATGTTTAATATATATATATATATATATATATATATATATATATATATATATATATATATATATATACATATACATACATATATATATATATATATATATATATATATATATATATATATATATATATATATATATATATATATATATATATATATATATATATATATATATATATATATATATATATATATATATATATATATATATATATATATATATATATATATATATATATATAAACACATGTATATTTCCACCTAAAGGGTCAAAGCTCTGGTCGAGCGAGCTTAACTTCCTTTTCCCTATCAGAGACGTTGGCTTTGGCACCCGGGACCGGGACCTGCTCTAAAGCAAGCAAATGGGTTCTCCCCTTCTCGATGGAAAGGTTCCCGCCTCTGCCCGATCGCTTTAATCTATTCCCCCCTTCACATGCTTGCTGGATTACAGGTTGGCTTGCGGGAGTCTTGCTATTGGCTTTCGGGAGGAGAGGGCGTCAGAGCCCACGGAGCGGTGAAATTGTTCAATCTGAATGCTACGCCCTTTGACAACATCGAAGAGAGAAGAAACCTTCGCCCACCCACCAATGCTACCAAAGCAGGTCTAAGTGAAGTTACTATTTAGTGACGATCTGGTCTCCATGAAAAAATCAGATATTCCGACAACTGTCAAGTCATCAGGATCGACAGAAGGAAATTTCGTAATCGACGGTACTAAAACTCAGGGCATTCTCCGCCATTGATTCGGGAACAAGATCGCGTCATGTTGATAAGATCTGCACTGCTTTCTGATAGTTGACCCAGAGCGGATGAAATGGATCTTATGTCCTCTGCTTTCTTTCCCTCAAACCTGACACCAACAGTTGATTCACTATCCCATCCTCCAATAGCTCTTACTAGAACAGAAAATTCCCGAACTGGTACGTGAACAGCGGGTACGGAAAAAACCTCAACTCAACAGAGCATTCGTGAACAGCTGATATGAAAGCAGCGGTTACGCATTCAGTTACCTTTTTGAGCAGTTATTCCAATTCCTACTCCAGGGAGTCCACCCACGGAAGTCGACAGCCGGGGAAGACGTCGCTTCGACGGAGGAAATTTGGGATACTCATAAAAGCAGTAAGTAAAGAATCCCGAGGCATGGGAACGTCGCCTTTCATTGAGCTAACCCTTGCTCTCGAACTACCAACTCGAATGGGCGTCGGTGGCAATGACTGAAATGCCTGATCTTCTTTCAGGTACTGAGATGAATGATCTTTCTCGTATATAGGAGAGTTGACGAGCCCGAACCCTTCGTCTTTTCTCCCTCAATGCATTATTTAAGAACTCAAACTCTCACTCCTGAGGCATGGTGGGACCGTCACCTTCCCGGTGTAGTTGGTCCTAGACATCTGAATTCCATAAATCCAGTATGGATTTTCTTCCACTCGCTTCCCGGACTGAATGAAAGTCCTATCTGTTCTCATTCAGAGATTGACTTTCCGAACCTGAGCTCTCAGGATTCGTCGTCTTATTCACCTACCCAGACATCGCATTGGAGCACTAAAGCCACGGTTATCGAAACCATACCGACGCACCAACGGCTGGAACGTCACCCGTCGCATACCGACGAGCAAGAGCAGCCCGGGGAGGAGAGAGATACAGACTTTTGGGTAGCTACCAGAGCTGCTCTACTATCGCATGGCTTACTCCCCACGTCAGATGCCCGGAGTCCGAGATGAGACCTGGCAAGCGCGGGGAAGAAGCGCTCCTTTTAGCGGGCCTTTTAGCTTGAATTGAGCTTCACTGAAAGAATTGCGAGATGAAAGCCATTGACGATCGTCGGGATTGATTGATGTCAAGATTTGTTGTCTCTCGAAGCTTGTCATCGTTCAGTGCGCGCATAGCATCTCTTTTCTCTCTTCTCTTGATGTGACGATCAATAAGCCGACAAACCCAATGTGCCCTCCCTTTGTGTCTCGAAAGGGGTCCTGCGGGCCGGTAATCTCGATCGGTGTGACGATCACTTTTCAAGAGAAAGAAAGAAGATTGCGCTTGTCCGCATTTGAACGTAGGGGATCGGGGAAATAGGAAATTTTTATTATCGACAGCAACATATGATAAAAGTGATTCAATGCTTACTTTCGGCTTTCCCAGATCGCTACCATAATGACGGGATTACTTTTATCCCGGTTCAGAAAGAAGGCGGCGGGATATATGCTGGAAACATGCGAGTTTAGTTCGTCTTCGGGATCGAGTTCTGGCAAGATGTAGATCAGCAGAAGGATCAAATCCGTATAGAATGAAAGAGTGCATAGGAAGTGTGTTTGGACATGCCTGTGAGTAATGGGAGAGGGTTATAGCTATCATGCATTTTGGCTAGGCGAAGTTCTTCCCAGGTGGGGCGGTAAGCTCGAGGCAATAAGCAGACCAAAAAGAATCAAATCCGACGCAAGTCAGGAACAACTGCCTTTTCGGCTCCAAACAAAGAGTACGAGAAAATGATTTCGACGTCAATCAGTAAGGAAAACCTCTCCTGCAAACCTTTTCCACCGTGAAAGACCTAAACTTCTGATGGCTCTGACGAGAACCGGAAGAGTTGCTGACATGGGGCCTGGGGGGAACTCTCGGTAAAGCTGTTTGTTGTCGTTCAGGTAGGAAGGAGGAGAGTTCGAGCAAGTAGGAAAACAAGTGATCAACAACAACTATTTGCACTTCCAATTTCGTATGACGAGCTGGGAACTTCAAATGTCGGATAAGGTACCCACAGCCGGGAAAACAAACAACTATGAAATCATTATTTTGAACAGCCAAAAGGTGTGACGAGCAGCATTTTAGGATCGAAAGGTGCCGATAATATGTTTGGATTGAGTAGGGAAGTTGAGAACTCATAATTTGACGATCGAATAGTGTGACGGAGAATCTTCGTCGGAATGAGCGCAATGGAAATGATTCGCAAATTCAAAAGGACGAATTCTTTTTCTTCGACGATGCAAAATGTCGACGTGCGACGAATGTCGATTTTTAAGCTCAGTCATCTCATCCAATTTATGCGGTTTGCAAAAGAATCCTAGGATTTTTCTTTTTTTTTTGCAAACCACGTCGTACGTTTGATCATTTCATTACTCTATTTGTGCTTTCTCAATGACAGTAGGGAGTCGCTTTGTGACTGTCGTTATCTCCGAGTAATTCTTCAGTTGGTAATTCTGAAGTAGGTCTTTTAGAAGACCATAATTCTAAGCAAAGCTCAACCAGGACCGATGTTCGTCGTTACTCCGCAGGAAAGAGCCGTCAAACCACTTTCGTGAGCAACAGGCAGCGACAAAAGTTGGCCTTTGTTTGCGGATACAGAGGCGTCGAGTCCCAAATAGCTCCTGTTCCCCCGCCACAACTCAACCCTGGGGAATACGAGCAACTGGTGACGGGAGAATTTAGATCGTTCATTCCATGTCCACCATTACTGTCGAAACGTTTCAAAATGAGCTTTTCGAAATCAAAATAATGGAACTCGACGCGGCCAATGACTTTCTCGAAGATAGTTCCGAGAGATCTTTCGGTTCGTTGAGACAAACTCGAATCCGACAGATCCTCTCAGTAGTAGAACTTCGGAACGAGATTGTCGAAATAAGGGAATCGGGACATCAATGTGCTGGTTGTCTGAGATTTTTTAGCGAATTTCACGGATGACGATCTCCATCAATCGAGAAATGCCCGCAGACACATACCCAGACCCTGACGCCCCTTCACTTTTGGCTTCTCGGTTTCTTTCTTTTCTTTGCAATGCTATGGAGAATAAGTGGAGTTGGGCGGGTTGCTCTCCAGGCCTCATTCATATTTCGAGTAGTGCGGTTAGTGTGACGACTGATGAGCAAGTGCACTGTCCGGAAGAGAGTGCCCGATGAGGTCGAATAGTTTTCAATGTGTCCATTCCGCCCTCACCCAACCGAAAAAAATAAATTCAGCTCGTCATTCGTATCCCTGTAATAATTTACTACCTGTATCTTGTCTCGGGAAATGAAAACACAAAATGACAATCCATTCTCTAGTTTGTACTAAATTACTTACTACGAACGCACATCTCGGCCGTCGGGTAGCTGCTCACCATTTCAAAGTCTATATCTGTAGTTTCAGAAATGAAATTGCTATTCTTGATTCAGACAAGACACTGATTTGTTTACGAAACGCTTTTCATTTTATAGGATCTCCCATTCGTCAAAAAGGTCGTTCCTTATTTTTAAAGACCAATCATATGTTTATATATGTGATAATGGAAGAGATGGTGAGCCATATCAATGATTCTCAATGGAGGATCATGGCTTTTTTGACCAATTCTTGTTCAAGTCCGAAAAAAATCCGTTCGAGAAAGAAGAAGATCAATTTAGGGTCGAACCAACAACCTGATTGTGTAGTTATTCTGGATGCAGCTAGAAAGTCTTCGGTCATACTGGAAGCTGATCGGTCACAAATACCTATTGTATCCTTAGTTGATTCTAAGATCCCATTGGGATCCTATAAAAGAATCATTTATCCCATTCCAGCGAATGATCCTATACAGTTCGTATATCTATTTCGTCATTCAATCACGAAAACAGTGATTCTTGAACGGGGAAGAATCGTTTCGATGAAGGAGACTGCGGGAGAAGAAAGAACTCATCAATCGACCTTTTCCAATAATCATTGGTTTTTTGTTAGTCGATCGGTCGAGTGGTCAAATACCCATCCCGTGGGACCAGTTTATGGATTGAAGAAGAAGGGGATTCGGGCTGGGCTGGATAGAACACGTGCGAGCCTTTGACAATCTTCGTACACAGCAGCCAACGTCCCGGGGCGGGGCGCTCTGACGATGCAGATAGCAAATAGATGGCTAGTTTTCAATCGTCGCATTTGGGGGATTGTTGCGCGGTAGAAGAAATGAAATCGTCACCCGTCGTTCTCGTTCTCATGGAACAGGGGCGACGGAGAGTGTGGCGGGTGGGCCTCTTCACACTCTCAGCCATGGAACAGGGGCGACGGAGAGTGTGGCGGGCGGGCCTCTTCACTTTCAGTTCAGCAGAGACTCTATTTGGATTGTCCCGGTGCCGGCCACGTGTTCATGGAGTTATGTCTGAGAATTTGCAGAAAATGTAGTGCGTCATCGTCATAGGGAACGGTTCTACTACAGCTATGTGGCTCGACCCATGGCACCCTGTAGGTACTCTTCTAAATCTTTTTGGTGACAGGTTCGTCGTGCCCAAATTTATCCGCTCGTCGTATCATCTATTACTGAAGACGGGAAGCCGTCAAATTTCCTTTATCAACCGGATTTGTCTCGAGTTTGGGACGAGGTTTAAGATATTGAAATTCTCATGAAGTGTTATGGTGATGAAATTGTGTGGACAGCACGCCGACGATTGTTTTTATTCTCCATCTCCAGCATGAGAAACGGAATCTCCAAGAGTCTCACATGAAGGTTGAATGGGCTGGATTGCTTTGGTTTAGTAGCCATGTACCTCGGTTTTCATCTTATTACGTTGGATGGCTCTTCGGAAAATACTGCTCACTCAAGATGTCTTGGTCTCTTGTGGTATACTCCGTCGATCTAGTTGCTGCTTATGCAGGATGCATGTGGAAGACCATGATCACTTATTCTTTTGGTGTTCCTACTCAAAGAAGGTGAGGAGATCTATCCGTCGGCAGATGTCGGTATCGTAGGAGAGGACAGTTCACATGGCATGACGGAGATCAGGTGGGTCCAAGACATGTCGGGTTATTAAAATCGTCATTGACCGAAAAAAGTCACTTTCTTTTTGTGCAACAGTGTACCGCGGGTGAACGTAACTCAGAGATTTTCCAAAATCAATATGACGCCATGAGAAGAGATAGTAGTTATGATCACTAGGGATACCGGAAAAAGACTCCTGAGTTGGCGAGATGCAGTGGACGACGCCCCCGACGAGTAGAGAATTCCTATACTCGTCGGCAGATTTGAGTTCGCATTTACTGTTCCATCTCCCACATAGTGTTCATGGCGCCCTCCGGACCCAGATATGTGGTGCTTGAACACGCACGGTTCACGTCAGAGGTGATTTAGCAGGGTATGGATGCATCTCCAGAGACCATGATAGGCAGCCGAAAGTCGCGATTTCAGCCAGGTGTCCTCCTTTCTCCATCCGTAGTGCACGAGCGTCGAGTCAATTCGAGAGGTCCGATGTTGAGGAGATGCGCACGCTATCTGACAACCTGTTCAAATTCTAGACCACCGAAACTATCAAACAACTGGCACGCTTCCCATTGAGCGAGCTCCATCCTCACGTTGCCATTTAATCAGTCCTTGCTCGGGATAAAGGGTTCTCACGCTTACAGACAGTGCCGACGAGCACACCAATAGACGAGCATGAGTTAGAGGGCCCAACTATGTGAGGGCTTCCTCTGCTTGTCTTTCCTCGGGCAGTAGCATTTCAGAATTGAATTGGTGAGAATGAGAAAAATTGTAATGCAAATAACCGACGTCAAAATCTCAAGGGAGACTCACGGCTGTGCCACTCCTCAGGAAGGTAGAACGTGCGAAAGAAATAACAACATCAGAGAAGGGCAGCAGAGATTCCCGAACGACGCTCTCCAACGGGGGATATAGGTGTAGGCTTTGGAAAGAGAGGATCTGAAATGGATGGGCCATGGATATCGAACCTGAAAAGGAATCCCGGCGGACGCTCAAACCAGTACTTTTGCTTGCACAGACTGATAGCTCTGCGTATGGATATGGATCAACTGAATATTCTTCTTTGAATAAAAACCTACAGAGAATGCATTCTCAATAGCTTCTATCGAGTAAACGGGCTCCGGCATATTATATTTCACCTCGGTATGCCCGTGCCTTTGCCTCTACCGCCTCTTCGACTGGATCAATTGGTTCGTCGAGATGGGTATAGGGAAAGAAGGTCATCAGTCAGTCAAAAGTGACGGATTTGCCTGCCACTGGACGATCGAAAGTGGAACTCCAGCGGGATGGCTGGCTGATATATCACTGTGGTTGGTTAAAAAATGAAAAAAAAAGCCGACAGTCGAAACATTGGGGAACATTCCCCCCTTCGTGGGATGATCTATGCGCACACTTTGACGCTCGTTTTGAAGCAGGCTTTCCGTCTATTGTCAGTTCCAGTGGGTCTCTAACCACACGTTCCGAGGTTGACCGTCTTCGTCTTATTCCAGCCCGCTACGTTTTTTACTGCGAAGTTCTTCTCAGTAGCATCACCCTCTCCTTACCAGACTAGCTGAGTGTCGCAGTTGAGTTGCTTGTTCCCTCACATCTAGATCTAGCTGTCGAGCCTCTTTATGTATTGTGTACTAAACGTCAGCGCAAACAAATAGGAGAGAGAGACGGGAACCCCCATCTTTTTCGTTGTCGAGCCGATCTCACCTCCTTTCCGAGAAATTCAATTATATATATATGATTCGATCAGAGTTTAGTTAAAATCGAAATAACTGATCAAAACTGATCTGAATAAGTAAAATTGAACCGAACCAAGATAATTCTGTCGAATTTTAATTTTGATTTTTAAAACCTGAAGCCAAACTGAACCAAACGAATTATTTAAGAATTATATATATATATATATATATATATATATATATATATATATATATATATATATATATATATATATATATATATATATATATATATTCAGATTGAAACCGATCTGAATAACCAAAATTGAACTGAACCAAGATAATTCGGTTGAATTTTAATATTGAGCTTTGAAATCCGAAACTAAACGAAATCAACCGAATTATTTAAGAACTGTATATATACACAAATATATATATACACATAAACATGCGAGAGAGCGCGCGCGCACGCGCGCACACACACACACACACATATATATATATATATATATATATATATATATATATATATATATATATATATATATATATATATATATATATTTTAAACAAGTTTTATTATTCAAAATTCAGTTTCTAACCGAACCGAATTAGTTCGGTTTGCTTTCCATTCCAGTTCTTATTCAGTTTGGTTCGATTTTGTCAAAATTAGTAGAACCGACCTAAATTGACCAATGCTCGCCCCTACTCTCTAAGCGGAGACAAGAGAAAGTAAAGAAGAGGCCGCAAAATATACAAGGGACCAAATATTCTTTATGCAATGTTCAAGTTTCTCTAAAGCATTTCATATTTATGATATGTTGGTTATGTTATTTTTATAGTCTCGACAGTGATGAGATGTGTCCACAAGGGAAGCACATTTACTGTGAGGCTTCGTTTTCATTGAATGTACTTAGTGGCACGCTACAAGCAAGCTCGAGAATCCACTTGAACAATTATATGGAACATATTTTCTTAAGAGAGGAAACTGCTAATTGCGCTGCATTCTTGATAGCATGATCATTCAATGTTAGATTTGTGACTGCATGGCCCTTGCATAAAGGGCAATTCTATTTGAACACCCCACTTTGCTCAGTGAGTCCACTTTCTTAGTCGGGATAGTCCCACGAACAATTATTACACCGTTAGGAGATTAGTGTCCTAACAGCTTTAATATCGTTCAGAGATTAATCCACGACCAGGGTGAAAGACATGGTCATCACACAAAGAAATGGCAAAGTTGTAATTTTTTTACAACTTTAGGAGTGGCTCACTGTGTAAAGTGGTGTGCTTAAATAGAATTTCCCTCACATAAGTTCTTGAGTTGTTATTCGTACCATTTTGTTTTCCAATTTTGTCGTGCTAGCTAAAGATTTATGTCCTGATTTTGTACATGTTTGCTATCAGTTTGTTTGGTTTTATCTACGGTCAGACTATTAAAGTCCTTGCTCCAGATTACTCTACTGCTTTAGATTGAAAAAAGAAGATGAAAATGTATCAATATAACATATTTTCTCCATGAGTAAACGGGAAATTTACCGGCGGTGAATAGAGTTTCTTTACTGTCACTTAGATGGTCCAATAAAATTATTATGGTGCCACTCAAAGTAACAAATAAAAGAACTTTCTTAACCTTTTTCTGAGTGGTGCCATGTATGATAATTTTATTGGGTTATCTAAATAGCGGTGAAGAAAATTCCTTCACCGTCGGTAAATTTTCCATTTTTTCTTTGCCCATATATTGTATTTATTGCTCATACAAAATTTAGAATGTCCTCCACTCATTTCAGAGATGAGAACAAGCTAACTGTATCCATACCTTGAGTGCAAAAGCTTAAGCAGTCATAGCAGACGTGTATCACAAAAACAGCTTCGTGGACTTGTACTTTCACAAGGGGATGAGATTCATTAACGGTGTGTTAGTTTACATGGTAGTAAAATAGAAGTAATAAACGTAAGGCTATTTTCACTGCTTTATGTATTTGTTTGGCCAAAATGAGAATTGGAAATTACTTCCACATGATGATGTGGATACTTTGTGGCAATTCTACTTCCAGTTTTCTCTTTACCTCAGTTTTGAGTAGAAGATCGCTCATGATGCTCTAGGAACAAAACAAAGTATTATACTTTATTCAGCTCTAGTAGTTACTTTTTAAATGTAGTGCATAAAACAAATATAATGTTTTATTAAACAATAAGATGATATTTTTTTTACTTTCTAGCCTACTTTCTACTTCTAAAAATTAACAAACAAAACACTTAAGTTCTAATGAAAAGAGGTCTTTCTATACTTCTATTTTGAATGTTACTTTTAGTTTTTTTTTTTTTTTTTCCTTTACTTCCTCTACTTTCAACATCCGAACATACTTTTTCATGCAAACAGACACACCCTAAAAGAACAGTTGGTGGAATAGACAAAAACAAATATAATGTTTTATTAAACAATAAGATGATATTTTTTTCTACTTTCTAGCCTACTTTCTACTTCCAAAAATTAACAAACAAAACACTTAAGTTCTATTGAAAAGAGGTCTTTCTATACTTCTATTTTGAATGTTACTTTTAGTTTTTTTTTTTTCCTTTACTTCCTCTACTTTCAACATCCGAACATACCTTTTCATGCAAACAAACACACCCTAAGAGAACAGTTGGTGGAATAGACAAAGTAGCCTATGATATGCATAGAAGAAATTACAGCCAACAAAGATCCATTGTATGTTAACACCATCACGCAAGAATTTATTATAAAGATGTTGGAATTAACACACAATTAAGAAAAAGGGGAACATGTTAGATATAAAAACAACTTTTTTTATTAAAGTTTAAAAGCTGGGGAAGTGTAGAATATTCGATGGGTAACAAACCAATTACCAAACAATAAACTAATTATGCAAACATAAAATAAATTTCAAATCATCACACAAAGATTTTTAATGAGGAAACTGAACTAGGGAAAAACTACGGAAGAAACTATACTGTAATATATAGTTATGATAGTTATTTGACTAACAGCCCTAGACAACCACGACTACACAATAGTTTAAAAACTAACTCCTCTTCTAAACAGATATAGATAGAGTTTTATATTCTCAAATCCTCACAATGACTCACCACTTATAATTGCAAATTTATAAATTGAGAAAAATATGTAAGTATAAACAAGTAAGATTTACCATACAAACATCATATGACCTCATTTGTAAGTTGGAGATATTAATTAGCATTGATCTCCAAAATAACAAACAACAAATTTCTCTTTCTTCAATAAGAATCTTCTTTTTAATTTCCTTTGACAAGTCCCACTTTGATGAAGAAGATGATATATCTATAAGGCTTGTGAACTCTTCAACTAAACTTTATATTCTCTTTTTAATCATGTCAACTCATCTATTAATCTAATGGACCAATTAGAATTGGTTACCATATAAACTCCTCTCAATCTAACTCAAAACAAGCTCTAATTTATAGCGGTTGGAACCACACTCTTCTAGTACAATCACAGTTCCTGTTGCAGCGACCGTGGCTCTTGTTGTAATGACTACACTCCTCTCTTTGTTGTTAATGGAGCCCATTGTCGCAATGGGCTTCGGATATGAAGCCGAATATATATATATATATATATATATATATATATATATATATATATATATATATATATATATATATATATATATATGGGGTATGGTGCTGGGGTTTTGGATTAAGCCGAAAAAGGAGCCAAAAAAAAAAGAAAAATAAAAGGGAAAATGGCGGCTGCAATTGAGGAAAGGCCTAAGGTCTGTTCCAATTATTTTTCGGCCAAACAAAGAAATAAAGGCGGCGTTTCTTTTGTTGGTGGTGGCTGAATAAAATAAAGTGGCGTGGCTGCAATTTTTATTTCCTTGGCCGAAGCAAAGGAATCAAAAGGGAAGGGGGCGGCTTCCTTTGGCGAATCCTTCAGGATTTTTCGGCGGCCGAAGCAAAGAGGAAAATCACTGCAACAAGAGATTAGGGTTTGATCTCAAAATCTTGTATGATTTCTTTGTCAATTCTCTTGTGGTTGAGAACTAGAAACTTGTAATCTCTTTTAATATAGTGGAAGTTTTTCAATCGTGTCCCCATAGACGTAGGCATATTGTCGAACCACGTTACATCTGCGTGTTCTCTGTCTCTGCTATTTTTCTCTTCGGTTAATTATTTGATTCTGCTGGTTGTTACATTAGTATTATTCCGCTATTTTTGCTAACAATAGGTATCAGAGCCATGGTTCGGGTCCGATTTTACTTAGATCGGTTTTGATTTTGAGTGAGAGTTATGGCAGAAGATAGGAAGGGAAAGATTAAAAATTTTGATAGAACAGATTTCCAATGGTGGAAATTACAGATGGAAGATTATTTATATCAAAAGAATTTACATCAACCACTGTTTGGAGAAAAATCAGAAAAGATGACAGAGGAGTGCAGAACGATAAAAATAATCTGAATTCAAAATCTGAGTTGAATCCAAGTCCAGATCTAAAATTCGAGTCCGAGTTTGAGTCTGAATCCAAAATCAGAGTTTGAGCTTCGTGAGGCTCCTCACGTGGATGTGAGGCTAAGGCCAAGAAAAAGAAAAAGAAAAAAAAGAGAAAAAAAATAAGGAAAAAAATTAACTAAATTAAAAAAAATCTCTCTCTATTTATCTCTCTCTCTTTTATCAGCCCCGTTCGGTCGCTCGCTCGCCCCGTTCGATCGCCCGATTTTGCACAATAAGCCCCCGACTTCATACACACAATATATTTTTGTCCCGTCTCCAATTATTTTGCAATTTCTAATGCTATCCAAATTTTAATTAGAATCATATTGATTTTTGAAAAAAAAATTCTAAATTAAATTTTTTGAAGTTTGGATAATTCTATAATTTTTAATCAAACTCAAATTAATTTTTGGATGAAAAATTCTAAATTAATCTTATTAGAATTTGATAATCATACAAATTCTAATTAAATTCTAATTTGAGTTTAATTGATTTTGGATGCAGAAAGATGACCCGATTCAATGAATCTGGAGAAAATCAAATCAAGAAAAGATTCGAATATCTCATCGAGATCACAAAGAGATTTTGATTCGATCTAAAAAGAAATCGGATCATGTTCCTATCTACAAGAAAATCTCTTCAACAATCGGAGGCCTATAAATACCCCACAAGAGAACTCAAAGAGGATCTTTGGCAAATCGATCTACGCGCGAGAGTCTCAAAGCCTTGCAACTCAAAAAGGAAAGATCTTTAGTTAGATCTCTCTCCCGTATAAGTGTTCGTGTTTCCTCTAAGAATCAGCAGAGAAGAAGAACGAGCTCGCCTCCAACCATCGACGTCAGATCGTCAACAGAGAAAGGACCAATCCCCATAGCTGTCTCGAATCCCACATCTTCTGTAAAAAGAGAGCAACGATCTATAAGTGATCTTTGACTGTTTTTTTATTTTCTGATCATTATAATTCAAAAAAGAGGAATTTTTGATGATCTGTAATTTTTCTCTATCAATGGCAATGGAAAGATCCAACCATGTTTCTCCCGAAAACAGACTAGCGCCCATAGTGGGAGCAATCTCTTATACTGAAGAGGAGATGGCGGTCTAATCTGACGTTAACAGAATTGGAGAGATGATGTAAAAATTAGTGATCGAGGTCGAGATCAGCTCAAAATATTCAAAATCACAAAAATATGACCTAATAGTTTTGGATAATAAGGAGGCGTTGATCTCTCAACAGCCACTTGAATTTTCCAACTCTGGTCCATCAGAACTAGCTGCATATGATGCCAGAGGAAAACCTATCGCGGTACTGACTCAAATCCGCCACCAGAATCGAAGGGCGCGCCATAGAGCACTCAAATCTTATTTTGTATGCCAAGCTCAAAATCAGCGTGGCATAAGTCAAGAAGGATGCCAGCTTCAAAATCAGTCTAGTATGAAGTAAGGAGGATGTTAGGCTCAAAAACAGCATTGCACCCAACAGCTTGGCGAAAGCCAGCCTTACACCCATCAGCTTGGCAAAAGCCAGCCTTACATCCATCAGCTTAGCAAAGGCCAGCCTTGCACCCATTAGCTTAGCGAAACTCAACCTTGCATCCATCAGTTTGGCAAAATCCAGCCTTACTTCCATCAGCTTAGCAAAGGCCAGCCTTACACCCATTATCTTGGCGAAGGTCAGCCTTATATCCATCAGCTTGGTGAAGGCCAGCCTTACATCCAATAGCTTAGCAAAAACCAGCCTTGCATCTATCAGCCTGGCAAAAGCCAGCCTTGCACCCATCAGCTTGGCAAAGGCCAGTCTTGCACCCATAAGCCTGGCAAAGGCCAGCTTTGCACCCATCAGCTTGGCAAAGGCCAGCCTAGTACCTCTCATCCTGGCAAAAATTTGCCTAGCAACTTTCAGCTTAGCAAAGGCCATCCTAACACCTCTCATCCTGACAAAAATTAGCCAAGCAACTTTCAACCTGGCAAAACTCAGCCCAGCACCTCTTATCCTGGCAAAAATTAGCCTAGCACCTCTTATCTTGGCAGAGCTCAGCCTAGCACCTCTCAGCCTGACAAAGCTCAGCCCAGCACCTCTCAACCTAACAAAGCTCAGCGTAGCACATATTAGTCTGGCATGAATAAGACCAGATGCCAGCCTGGCATGAGTAAACTTAAACATCAAAATTAGTTAGTCTAAGCCAGCACGCGAGACTAGTTCGTGCGAGGCTAGATCAGCATGCCAAGCTACCCAACAAATTTGTACAAGACATATCAAAACTAATGATGAACATCAAACTAAACTGGGGGTTGACAAATGTAACTTTCATGACTTCTCAGAGACACCTGTCTGGACAAACAGACCTCGCTCAAGAAGCTGGTCCCGTCTGCAAAAGATGGTTATATCAGCACCGTATGAAAAAATTCCGGATTTACAGAGGTATCTCATAAATAAAAGAAGGATGATACAACCCCATCAATTCTGCTATTGTGAGGAGTTGATCGTCGCAGTTTTGACTCACTGTCGCTGTCAAGCCCCAAGACCATATGCATTTAATCAGTTGTCAGCACCGGAATCTAATGTTCAAAAAAAAGATGGCTGCAAAAACAAAACTCCGACTCAGATCAAGACTTACCTGCTTTCACGTCGAATGTAAAGGCAAGAAAACAGTCGTCAAAAGGTATGCCTCTAATACTGGAACAGAGGAAACCTATCATCATACCCGCATCAGGTCAGACGTGACAACTCCCCGCGGTTACGAAAGATTGGCAGGGGGTTCTGATGAGAAATATGAAGAGTTTAGTGAGCATTCAAGCATAGCAACGTTGCGATCGCACGTCCTCTTGGTTCGGCAGAACGACGGTCCACATGCTTGAATGGTCGGGCGAGATGAGTCAAAAGATTAAGACGCAAGAATACCTCATCCAAGAGTAGCAACGGAGCATTGAGGATCTCAAAGCAATGATTGCGAAGGTCTTGGAGAACACTCAAAAGAGCGCAGAAAATGGAGCAGGGGGTTCTTCCTCTTCTGATAAGGCCAAGAAGGATGAAACCGAATCCAACCTAGATACCGAGGTAAAAGGCAATGAGGACAAATATTATGTTGATCCTCATGCCAAAAGAATGGAGAACCTTCAAAGCAAGATAGAAGCCTTAATGTGCCGAAAAGGATTGTAGGAGGCGAGAATTATGAGACCCTACCCATAGAGTGGGAGTTCGTACCTTTTCCGGCAAAATACAAGCCTCTCGAATTAGAGTCATATGATGGAAAGGGATTCCCGAATCAACATATGTACTATTTCCTTTCGCAAACCGATCATCTCATGGGCAATGACCCAGTAATGATAAGAATTTTTACAAATACTCTGCGAGGGCCTGCATTCATTTGGTTTATGCAGTTGCCCCCAGGAACCATCAATGCATGGTCTGACGTGGAGAGGGAGTTCCTAGTTCGCTTCTTCGAAGTTGATACCGAAGTATCTGTTCACTCTCTTCTAGCAAACAAGCAAAAAGAAGATGAGATAGTTAAAAGTTTCGTTGAGTGTTTTCGTGAAATGTCAGTGCGATGCAAGTATGGAATGCTGCAGGAAACATTGGTGGAGACTTGCAAACACAATTTCCAGAGCAGGATATTGGTCAAAATGAAAGCAATAGAGTCAAAAAGCTGGAAGAATCTAGTCAAATAAGGACAGCAGGCGCAGGACATAATCCGCCTTATTAATGAATACCATGCCCAGAGAAGAATGACCATGAATCGGCCGCAGCCACAATCATCCAATCCTAAGGGAAATGAGGTAATGACCACTAAATCTGCTGCCAACAAAAAATCACAAAATAATCGAGATTCTTTTAGATCGCAACAAACATACGCTTTCAAGGATGAGCAAACAGTGACCATGTTTAATTTACTCAACAAAAGGGGATGCTCAGGTTACCCGAAAATCAGAGACCAGAGGAAGCTGGAAGAACAGATGATCCCAACTATTGTCTCTTCCATCAAAACATTGGGCACCAACCAAGAATTGTTATGATATGAAAGATAAAATTTAGGCACTCGTCAATGCAAACGTGATCCAGATGAGACTTGAACAGAAGAAGGTGTCTACGAATACAATCTATAAAATTTGATGGCAAGATGCCCCAAAAAAAGAGAAAAAAATTCAAAAAAAATCAGAAGAAAAAAAGAAAAAAAATCAAAATAAAATAAAAAAAGAAATATAAAAGAAGAAAATCGTATGAATTTTTGTTACCCAATACTGCCAAGGTAACGGGAAGAGAGTAAAACTCTTACTAACCCTATCATACTGGAGTAATAGTACGAAATCAAACAACCCAAAGTAAGAACGTGAGGCTAAGCAAACGTAAAATCGTCCATGGCATGATATTAACTCGGGACTAAGCCAGCGTAAAGTCATTCAGATGCGAGGCAAACTCGAGATTAAACCAGCATGCATGGTTATACCAGTGTGCGAGGCTAAGTCAGCGCACAGAATTCACTAGAATATAAAAATGAACAGAAATACAATGATAAGTTTAGCTCCACATAATCTGTTTCAAAAAAGAGAAAGTAGTCTGTTACCATATGATGAAACTCATGAACAGCCAAACAAGTCCTATGCAGAGGGTGGGACTTATATCCAACCAAACAAAAATATTTATGAAGCCAGCGCAAAGAACACAAGGCTAATACCTGAGGGCAACGCAAGACTATGCAAAGCCAAGCCAACGTATATGACTTATTCAAAAGTGCAAAAGCTCCAAAATGCGTGGCTAATTTGCAACCCCGCGTAAAATAGTTGAAATACGCACATAACACATACGTGTGGTGAGCCCAGCATCCGCCTTACACGACGAGCCCAGCCTCCACATCATGCGGCAAGTTCAACCTTCACCTTGTGCGACGAGCTTAGCCTCGGTCTTAATAATTTTATTACTGGAA
Source organism: Dracaena cambodiana (assembly GCA_036321105.1). Classification (NCBI taxonomy): domain Eukaryota; kingdom Viridiplantae; phylum Streptophyta; class Magnoliopsida; order Asparagales; family Asparagaceae; genus Dracaena; species Dracaena cambodiana. The sequence goes on from JAYEPQ010000002.1 coordinate 59,319,131, forward strand.
GAGGCACAAAATACAAGGCAATATTGCAGCCGGGCATAAAAATTTCATTATGCAAAGATAAACCTGCGTGCTACAAACATAGCGCGTGAGGCAGATCCAACGCACGAAGAAATCCAAAATGCAAAGCTAATTTTCAACCTCGCACAAACTTCAAAAAGAAGAAGGCGGTCGATTGAATTACAATGATTACTTAAATGTGGTCCACACAAGGGATGTGACCCACACCAATCGACATTGTATGCAAGATGGCAAGAAGATGATGATGCCGATCAATGGCAAATCTTTGAAGAAATACTACATCTAGCCACCTTAAAAAAAGGGGGAAGGGAAGGCTAATGAATCAACTGCCCAATGTTATTAGAAACAACGGGAAGAGAAATAAAAAATTTTCTCGCAAACCCTATCATACTAGGGGTAAAAGTATGAAATCAATTGCCCAATACCAAAAAGGTAAAGAAAAGAGGGAACGTTTGACATTTAAGCTCAAACAAAACTCTCGACAACTCATCATGCTGAGGGAAAAAGTTATGGCTAGCCCAATGCAAACAGCGATTCGTAAAAGTGCATCAAATCCGTTTATAACTGGAGATTTGCTAAAAATCCCATGACAAAATTTATCATAACATTATCCTATAAGGATACTCATGACCCGATGATCTAAAAGTAAAGGGGAGAGGAATTCAAATTCTCGACAACTCCTCATGCTGAGGTAAAAACATGAACTACCCAATGCTCCAAAAGTAAAGGATGAGAAGGAACGTTTGACATCGAAGGCCAAACAGGGCCTTTGATAACTCATCATGCTGAGGGGAATAGCATGACTAGCCCAACGCGAAAGGTGATTGGTAAAGATATGTCAAATCCGTTGATAGCTGGGGGTTTGCTAAAAATCTCGTGAACCTGTCACTTTAAAATCTTACCTCTGACAGCGAGATTTGAACAATCACAAATAATGTAATCTATGATCCAAATACGATCACCGGCTCTGTCTGTCAGCCAGACGAGCCACTTCATAAGTAACTTAAATCTAATCACTTCGGTATATTTAACAGTACACCTCTACCGAAACTCTGCTCATGGTTCTTTAATCTCGATTCGAAAGTAATCACTAGCTCTGTCTATCAGTTAGGTGAGTCACCGGCTCTATTTGGCAACCCAAACGAGTTTCATCACAGTCAAAATACTCAACTTATTAAAGTTTCTCTACACCCTTAGCAAATTCCATCTCTATGAATTCATCCACCCATTCAAAAAAAATCCAAAATACTTTAAAATTTTCTAAAGAGACAAAATTTTGAAAACTTTGGAGGGGGTCTTGTAGAATGATAAAAATAATCCGAATCCAAAATCTGAGTCCGAATCCAAGTCCGGATCTAAAATTCAAGTCCGAGTTTGAGTCCGAATCCAAAATCCAAATTTGAGCCTCGTGAGGCTCCTCGCGTGGATGCGAGGCTGAGGCCAAGAAAAAGAAAAAGAAAAAAAAAAGAGAAAAAGAAAAAGGAAAAAAATAAACTAAATTAAAAAAATCTCTCTCTTTCATCGGCCCCGTTCGGTCGCTCGCTCGCCCCGTTCGGTCGCCCTATTTCGCACAATAAACCCCCGACTTCATGCACGCAATATATTTTTATCCTGTCTCTAATTATTTTGCAATTTTTAATGCTATCCAAATTTTAATTAGAATCAAATTAATTTTTGAAAAAAAATTCTAAATTAAATTTATTGGAGTTTGGATAATTCGACAATTTTTAATCAAACTCAAATTAATTTTTGGATGAAAAATTCTAAATTAATCTCATTAGAATTTGATAATCATATAAATTCTAATTAAATTATAATTTGAGTTTAATTAATTTTGGATGCAGAAAGAGCACCCGATTCAATGAATATGGAGAAAATCAAATCAAGGAAAGATTTGAATATCTCATTGAGCTCACAAAGAGATTTCGATTCTATCTAAAAAGAAACCGAATCATGTTCATATCTACAAGGAAAGCTCTTCAACAACCGGAGGCCTATAAATACCCCACAAGAGAACTCAAAGAGGACCTTTGGCAAATCAATCTACGTGCGAGAGCCTCACAGCATTGCAACTCAGAAAGGGAAGACCTGTGGTCAGATCTCTCTCCCGTGCAAGCGTTCGTGCTTCCTCTAAGAATCAGCAGAGAAGGAGAATGAGCTCGCCTCCAACCATCAACGTCAGATCGTCAACAGAGAAAGGACCAATCCCCATAGCTGGCTCGAATCCCATATCTTCTGTAAAAGGAGAGCGATGATCTATAAGTCCTCTCTGTCTGTTTTTTTATTTTCTTTTCATTGTAATTCAAAAAAAAAGAAATTTTTGATAATCTGTAATTTTTCTTTATCAATGGTAATGGAAAGATCTAATCCTGTTTCTCCCGAAAACAATGAGGAGTGGGAATTGTTGGACAGAAGAGTTTTGGCGCAGATTCGATTGTACCCGGCAAAGCAGGTTGTGTTCAATGTCTTCAAGGAGAAAACCACTTCAGATTTGATATCAGCGTTGGCTAAATTTTATGAGAAGCCGTCTGCCTCAAATAGACTGTTTCTAATAAAAAAGTTGTTCAGCTTGAGAATGTCTTCCGATAGTTCAGTTGTGAATCATTTGAACGAATTTAACACATTATGGACACAACTTGAATCCTTAGATTTTGTCTTTGCTGATGTCATTAAAGTTTTGATGTTTATGTGTTCGTTACCAAATAATTGGAGTAATGTTGTTATGGCCATCAGTAATGCTTCCAATACTGCTCTTAAATTTGATGATGTTGTGAGTACAATCATGAATGATGAATTGAGAAAAAAGAGCATGGGTGAGAGCACAGTTTCTACAAATACTGCTCTGTCTATTGATAATGATAGAAGAAAGGAAAGAGGTAAAATTTTAATTAAGGAGTCAAAACAAAGGGGGAGATCAAAATGTAAGGGAAAGTTCAAAAAAAAGTTAGTGTGTTGGAAATGTAAGACAGAGGGTCATATGAAGAAGGATTGTCCAAATAAAGATAAGGAAGGAGCGAATGTGGTGAATCCAAGTAAAGAGTATGATGACTTGTGCTTGTCTGCTCATACAGAATCAAAGTCAGATATGTGTTTGTGGATTCAGGAGCTTCATTCAATTGCACTGCTCACAGAGAATGGTTTGAGAATTATGTCCAAGGTGATTTTGGGCATGTGACTGTTGGTAATGGGCAGGAATGCAAAATTATCGGTAAGGGGACAATTCAGTTGAAGTTGCACAATGGTAAAAAATTACTTTTACAAGAGGGTAGGCACATACCAGATTTGAAGAAGAATTTGATATCTGTTAGCAAGCTGGATGGCGAAGGTTATCAAATCTCATTTGACAAGAAACAGTGGAAGATTAGTAAAGGAGCAATGGTAGTGGTCAAGAGTGAGAGAGTGAGAACTCTATATTTACTCTCAAGCTCGGTGGATCATATTATTTTTTGGCCATCGTGAAGAATGAGAAGGCTATCTTATGGCATCAGAGGCTCGGTCACTTGAGCGAGAGCGGCATGAGGGTATTACAATCCAGAGGTATATTGACAGATATGAAAGATACTAACTTTGATTTCTGTGAGAATTATGTATTTGAAAAGCAGAAAAGAGTTGGTTTGTTAAAGGATGGTAAGGAGAAGAAAACCGAGAGATTGGAGTTGGTGCATACAGATGTATGGGGGCCTTCTTCGGCGAAGACTTTTGGAGGTAATTCTTATTTTATCACTTTCATAGATGATGCAAGTAGGAAAACATGGGTATTCGCACTTAAGCAGAAATCTGATATTTTCAAGATCTTCAAGATATGAAAAGCTCTTGTTGAGAATAAAATAGGTTTGAAGGTGAAATTTCTGTTGTTAGACAATGGTGGGAAATTTTGCAATAGAGAGTTCGATGACTATTGCTGTACCCACGGGATCAGGAGAGTAAAGACTGTACTGAGAACACCGCAGAAAAATGGCATGGCTGAGAGGATGAATAGAATCATTTTGAAGCGAGCTCGGAGTATGAGACTACATGCAGGTTTGCCTTTGCAACTTTAGAGAGCCGTTATAGATATGGCAGTCTATCTGATCAACAGGAGTCCAGCTAGTGCTTTAGATAGAGGAATTCCAGAGGAGGTGTGGTCTGGACTGTGCATTATTCATTCTTAAAAGTGTTTGGTTATATAGCATATGCACATGTGGATCATGAGATGAGAAAGAAGCTTGATTCTAAATCTCAGAAGTGTGCATTCATTGGATACGGTGGCGACGAATATGGTTATTGCTTGTGAGATTATGAGCATAACAAGGTGATTCGTAGCAGAGATGTAGTATTCAATGAGGACAGTATGTATAAAGACCGAATGGAAAGTAAGAATGAGAAAGTAGTGGAGAAAGAGCACTTGGAGCTGGATGAGCCACGGGATGGGATGGATCTCATGGATAAAAGAAAGGAAAAAATACCTACATCTGAAGGGGAAGAAATGACTACACCTGAGTATACACAAGTTTCAGATGAGACCGAAATGAGAGAGAGCCATTAACTGAAATAGATGGTTCCAGTACTTCATCAGAGAGTATTCTCACTTTGATGAGGAGCACGAGGATAAGGAAGCCAACCCAAAAACTTGTCTTCCTTTATATCATGTTTTGTATACTAATGCATGTGAACCAGAGAGTTACCAAGAGACTATACAGGATAAATTTCGTTTTAAGTGGGAGCAAGCCATGCGTGATGAGATGTTTTCTTTGGAGGAGAATTACACATGAAAATTGGTAAAGTGACCGGAAAAGATGAAAATATTGCATAACAAGTGGGTATACAGGGTAAAATATGAGGCAGGAGGGACACAAAGGTTCAAGATTAGACTTATGGTAAAGGGATACGGTCAGAGAAAAGATATTGATTTCAATGAAATATTTACACCTATTGTCAAGATGACTTCTATCAGAGCAATACTGAGTATTGTGGTTGTGAAAACATTATATTTAGAACAGTTCGATGTGAAGACTGCTTTCCTTCATGGTGATTTAGAGGAGGAAATATACATGGAACAACAGGAGGGATATGAAGTTAAAGGAAAGGAGAACTGGATATGTCGAATGAAAAGGAGCTTGTATAGGTTGAAACAAGTGCCGAGGCAATAGTACTTGAAGTTTGACAAGTTTATATTGGATTCGGGTTTTGCCAAATGCAATTCAGATCATTGTGTATATCTACAAAAGTTTAAGGACGGTAACTTTATTATACTTACTTTGTATGTAGATGATATGTTGTGGCTCCTCCTACGGCAAAATTTACTCCTTGTTTGAAGTCCCCATCCTTCTGCAAGTATGGAGTAACCAGGGGAAGATTTAGAACCTTCACTGATATAAAGACAAAGTCATAAGTTAGTAATATTTTTATATTATATACTTTGTTTGGCAATAGGCATCATATGTAAATCAAGTTCTTCGTAACAGAGTTGATCCACAACTACAAATGAATCTAATGATGAAGTAGACCATGAAACCATAATTTTATTAAGTGAATGATGGAAACTATTGCTTATAACTGTAAATAAATAGGAAAGGACTTAGGGTTAACTTGGAACAAGGAAAAAGGAAAATAAAGAATAAGAAGAAGAAAATAAATACACGGATGCTTGCTTCCGTGTATTTGAAAAAGAGAAATGTCGGGTCCAACTGGGAGTATGATAGAGGCCCAAAACACAAACCTAAAAATCAGTCTGACCTAAAAGTTTAGGCTACAAGATAGAGATCCCAACTTTATATTTAAACTCATACACTTTCTTTGTCCCATCCGATATAGAAGTATACTCACATATGAACAACTAACAGTATCGACAGAGAAAAATTCCGTGAATTTTCTTAGATGCCAAGATCAACAAAGTGCAATGCACAACTTGCTCTTCACAATTAATATATTGAAGCATTGGAGCAAAATATTGTTGGCGAATTTCAATCTATCATAAAGAACATTTAAAATTAAAATAATCTATATTCAATTGTCGTACAGCTGTAATAATTCTACAGAGAAGATTCCCAACCTAGGTTAAAATATTATTTAGATAATATTGGGAAAAAAAACATCAAAATTGCATGTAATTGAGTTAGTAAAGAAAAGAATTAAGGATACAATTTTATGCAAAACTTGATAAATCCAACTGCGATAAAGGAGCGTGTTACCTGCAATTCCTCGTCTCCTTGTTACTGATCTAACATAATTAATTAGATAGATTGAATCTATTATATGTATAGGTGCATCTTTTATTATGAATTTGCTTTTATTGGGAATATTATTTAATTATGTTATACTTGTAAGCTATATTAATATTGCAGGCATCTAGTTGACAGAATATTTTAGAGATCAAAATTATCTTTTGGATCATTGGAAAATTTTCTTCATAATAAACGCAAAAAACTGCAAAAAAAAAAAAAAACATAAAAGCCGAATCTACTAGTCTTGAGATTATTAAGTATGGAAAAAAAAATTCAATCACATATATATATAAAAAGGACAGCCCAGTGCTATAAAGCTTCCGCTATGCGTGGGGTCTGGGGAAGGGTCGGACCACTCAGTTTTTTTTTTTTTTTTCAATCACATATATGATCATATAATTAATCACAGAACCTTTTCCTTTAAAATGAATAAATAAATAAATAAATACTTTTCTCTATATAATATGTTAAAAAAAAGATGGCATATATATGAATTTAGATCTTGATTTTGGATAAATTTGTTTTGATGTAAGAATTTGATTTTATATATATATATATATATATATATATATATATATATATATATATATATATATATATATATATATATATATATATAATAAATCAGTCGTCTGGATTTTGAGATTTTATAGACAATTACCGGATTTTTTTTTTATTTTTTTGATAGAACTAAACTACTAAAGTTCTAGTACAATTCTAACTTATTCCATTGTTTTTCGCGCTCTCCCTCTTTCTCAGCTACTACTTCCTTAATTTATGCTAAACTCAAATTCCTCTCTATCTTTTTTTTCTCTCTTCTCCAATCCTTCTCTAATTTCTCTTCGTCAATGGTTTGTAATTCGGCATGAAACTCGTAGTCATAAAAGGATTCCGATGCCCATTCACCTCTTCTCATATTCTGATTCAATTAACCCTCATTTATCTTTTTTGTTATCATTTTCTATAAAAGAGTCTAATTCAACCACATAAATAATTTGTGGGATAATTGTTATTCTCATCAATGAGAGGAAGAGAGGAGAAGTATAAAAACGCTGATTCATACAACAATTATTAAAAAAACTCAAACTCTATATCATAATTTCACTTTTTTCAGTGAATTTAAAGAGTTTAAAATTTTTTCTAAATTTTTGAGGAGTTCGAATGTGGGAGATGTGTTTGTGGGAGATGTGTTTTTTTAATATTTAAATAGCAAAAAAATATTATTATTATTTTTTATTTTTAGAAAGAATAGAGGAAGCGAACAATGATAATATTTAAAATTTTTAAGAAATCGTAAAGATTTGGAATTTAAAAAGATAATTTAGTTTTTTTAAAAAAAAAGGGACAAGATTGTAATTATTTACAAGTTAAAAATATGTGTCTTGAAAATAAATTGTCCTGCTCAAATAGAATTTCCCGAGATACAAGAATAGTTTTATATGGTTAAAACATATGGGGATGTACATGCTGAGATTGGGAAGGAGACGACTGTTGAGCTTTAATTACCCAGTCAATCCTAATCCATCTTCAAACGTAACCGCCGACCTCCATTTTCAGTTCCTGAAGCCTTGAAATCAATGGTCTGGGCACTGATTCCGGCCGATTCTCTTCGAGGTTTCCATTCTTTTTCCACCCTTCCCATTTCCACAGGAATTTTAACACTATCTCTACAAAGAGCCCCCCCCATCGACCCTAACCCTACTACTTTCTCCACAATTTTTTTTTTTTTCCCTCAGTTTTCAGAATTATTTGTTGATTTTCGTAGGTGCTCAGAAGTACTACATCTTCTCTCGAGGAACATACCGTGTGGGAAGAAAAGGTCCAATTTTTTCCCTAAATACTTCTTCTTCTTCTTCTTCTTCTTCTTCTTCCCTGTTCATTTTATTAGGATTTAGGGTTTATCGATGCCACTTTGTTCAGTAGACGAATAATGTTCTGAATATTTTTTTACTATGCAGATTGTGATATTATTGTTCAGACGGACACATCGATTTCACGAAATCATGCCGACATTGTCGTTGATAAGATGATTTCGTTGGATACTGCTGGTGTTGGACCTGATAAATTATCGTCGTGTGCTAGAATCATCGATAAGTCCAAGTACGGGACATTTGTAAGCAAGGAATCTGGAAGCAAGGTTGCTCGATTGGTCAAAAACAAGGATACCGTGCTTAATGACGGGGACTTGATAACATTTGGAACCAGCAATGCAACCTTCAGGTAGATGTATTGACTGTCCGACTTTTGTTCCGTGTATACCATCATAACCGCCGGGCTGCTGCTGAATGCATGCTTGTAGTCGGATTTATTTTGCTTTCCCGTATTGTACAATACCTCCTCTGAGTTTAAAATAACTCGGGCTTTATTGCAGGTTTTGCTATGTTCCCATCAAGATCTTCCATCATGCCTCAAAGGGTGCACAGCTGGATCCATCAGTTCAAGCTACTATTTCATCTATTGGTTTGTATTGTCTCTACCATTTACGTCTTTTAAGTGGCTTATTGAAGGTTAACACCACTTTGCTGTCATATGTAGAACCAAGAAATACTCTGTTGTTTGTTTTCTCCTTTCTAGCTAACTTTTGCATATTTGATTAGAGGATAGAATGATATTTGCAAGCAAGCTTTTCCTAATAGAGGGGTTTGGATTTTGCTCCTGTAGTTTTCTGTATCGGTTCCTTTGTACCAATAAGAATAGTATATGTTGTACCTTCATTAGTTATTTAGCCGCGTCAGGCTTCAGGCATCTTATGCGGCTGTGATTTTTTTTTCCCTCTTCTATCGTTTCTCTTATGATAAGACTCTTATGAGTCTTGTCAGTGATGATGCTTTAAATTTGTCATCCGCTTCCACTGGTCATGTATTTCTACAGACCCCCTTCTATTGTGCACACGTGTGCACCCCCATGCATATAGATTCCATTTCTACACTTTGACGTACTGTGATTTTTTTGCTATCTAGTCTACCTACTTTTATCCATTCATGGTTTCATGCCCAGGGTTCAATACTATTCCTCATACAAACAGTTGACTTGAAACATATATATGCTGCTATCTAGCATTGGCTCTGGTAATTGCATAAAGGATGAGAATCGCGTTTTAATTCTAATTTTAGCTAGGGGATTTGATGAACTTTATATTTTTATGCGTATGAAAAAGACAATAATGGATGCTGCATGCAATGATTGACAATTTCTATCATGCTGTTGGAAGTTGCTTAGACTTGAAAAAACCTACAAAACCACCACCTTGAACTAGAGAGAGAAATGGGGAAAGAGATCAACCTCCTTTTAGGGAGTTATCTTGAATTTCCCACATTTAGATACAAGTATAACATAGAATTTGTTGCACTATCCTAATTTATCAGTCTTCGTGAGAAACTATGAAGATGGTTTGCCCCTTGTTTTTCACACTGGTAATTTTTCCCCCTTTGTTGGCAATTGGACTTAGTAAAGATGCCTAAGCTTCCAACTACCTACAAAACCTTACACTAGCCTAACCAATATTTAAGGAAGAACTTCCTCTTGAAAAGAAGTTCAACAACAACTAAGCCTTTTATCCCAAGTACTTGGGGAGGCTACAGAAACCAAAAGAGAATCTCACCGTATCGTTCACACTGTTAATCTTTCTCCATTTATTCCTATTGATAAATATGTCCTTATTTAAACCTCTAGAATTCATATCTTTGCGTATTACTTCCATCCATATTCTTTTAAGTCTTCTCTTTGCTCTTTTAACTTATCCTATGTTGATAAACTCTCCTCATCGAACCGGTGCATTTGTAAGTTTACGTTGCACATGGCCAAACCATCGTAAGTGATTTTTTCGCATCTTCTCTTTGATGGAGGCTACACCTATTTTAGCACGAATATCTTCATTTTTCACTAGTATTGCCACATATCCAATTAAGCATGCACATATCTGTTGCACTTATCCTTTGTGAATGATGTTTCTTTATAGCCCAGCATTCTGCACTATATAATAAAGTTGACCTAATAGTAGTCCTATAAAAATTTTCTTTTAGCCTTAACAGCATGTTACGGTCACACAAAACTCTCCTTGTACTCTTTCATTTCAATCAGCCAGCTTGGATCTTATGATCAACATCACTATTAATTTTTCCATCATTTTGAATAATAGAATCCAAATAGCTAAACTGACTGCTCATTTGTATCTCTTGCCCATCTATTGCCATAACACTATAGTTTTGGATCCGTCGTTTACTTAATTTATTCTGTTGGATCTACTCAATCTAAAATCTCTAAATTCTAATGTTTGCCTTCATAATTCTAACTTGGCATTCATCCTTACTTTTGTCTTGTCAACTAAGATAATATCATCAAGAAATAGTATACACCAAGATGTCTCATCTTGAATAGTTTTGGTAAGCTCATCAAATAAGAACGAACTTAATACAGATTTTTAATACAATCCAATTGTGATTGAAAAATTACTTGTTAGACCACCAAAAGTTCTGACATTAGCCACTACTCCATCATACATGTTCTAATTATGTCAATATACTTGTTGGGGACTCTCTTCCTTATTCATGTCCATCAAAGCATGTCTTGTAGTAGCTTATCATAGACTTTCTCTAAATCAAGAAGGAACATATGCAAATCTCTATTTCTCTTTCAGAATCGCTCTATAAGTTGATGAATCCAAATTGGTTCTCTGATATTTTAATAGTTTGTTTCAATCTATGTTCAATTATCCTTTCCCAATGCTTCATAGTATGATACTTGAGTTTTATTTCACGGTAATTAGAACAAATCTGAATATCGCCATTGGTCTTATAAAGAGATACTAGAGTACTCTTCCTCTATTCATTTTGCATTTTTTTATTTTACCAAATTTTGTTAAAGAGGTCAATCAACCATCTCACACTATCTCTCCTAAGTATTTTCATATCTCAATAGAATCTCATTTGGACCAATAATTTTCTTGATTTTATCATCTTTAAAGTCTTTTTTACTTCAGATTCTTTAATTCTATGCATAAAGGTATGATTTATAATCTAACATTGAATAGCTCCCAAATCTTGAGTAAAACTATCATTATACAATTTGTCAAAATAACCTCTTCATCTTTCTTTAATTTTTTTATCTCGAATTAGAACTTTCTGATCCTCATTTTTAATACATTTTATATTATATAAGTCTCTAGACTTTTTCTCCTTATTTGAGCAATTTTATTTATATCTTTTTCTGTCTCTTTATTGTCCAACTTCTCGTATATTTATTTGTATATTTTAGCTTTTACATACTGAACAGTTTTCTTGGCCTCCTTCTTGGCTAACTTATATTTCTCAAAACTTGCTCCGTTATTGATCTTCTTCAAATCACTTAAAGGTTCCACTTGATCTTAATAGCATTTCTTACTTCTTCATTCCCTCATGATACGTCCTTACATAGTGGAGTACCACCCCTCAATTCACTAAATTTATTTTTAGCTACCCTCCTAATGCAACTAGCCATTTTGTTTCATGTTATATCGGGATCATTATGGCCCTTCCAATCTGCTTCCTGTACTATATCTATAATTTTTTTGGATTACTTACTAATCCCACCACTTAATTTTAGGATCTAAGTTATGCTTAGTTTTTCTAAGTCTCCTTCTAATCCAAATATTTAAAATTAAGAGTTTATATTGTATTACTATACTCTCACCTGATACTACCTTACAATCAGTGCAACTACTTCTATCTACCTTTCTAGTTAAAAAGAAATCTATTTGGCTCATACTTGATCCACTTTTAAAAGTAATCATGTGAGAAACTCTCTTTTTGAACCAAGTATTCGCGAGAATCAAATCATTCAAAGAAGCAAAATAAGAGAATATGGACATGGCAAGGAAATAGAAAAATGATAAATATAAGTATATATATTTTTCTACTATCCATAATATGCAAAATAAAATATTGGTAATGTATGAGTTTGTTTCTCTTCATAAAATTACAAAAGACAAGGCTCACTATCAACTATGCATTTATATCTCTCCCTCCTCTATTGACCATGTCTGCGGAAACATTTCATCATAGGGAATAGAACGGCTCATTGGTTATTTATAAAAGGAAAAGGTGGTGATGACAGCAGGTCATGTATCATATAGAAACCAAGTAAAACTCATGTCTACTAGAAAATATTAAGGCATAGTTTCGTAAAGCTAACTAAATATGGATAGACATTACCAATGTAGCAATGTTTATTTTTGATTTTTTCTGACTATTTAACTATTTTTTAAAATACAACTCACATGAAGCACAGATATGACAATGACACAATATTTTTTCTTTTAATTTATTGGACACGCCATGTGGCGTGTCTGACACGATTTTTGGCATGCTTGTGTTTTGTCGGTGTCAGACATGATATTACCAGTAGTGTGTCTATTCATGATACGACTTTGTCATATAGGTTCCTTGTTAACTTATTGCCTCTGCCATGTTAAGAATATGAATGAGAAGTCATCAATAGCTGAAGTATTCTTGTGAAGAGAGGACATGAGAATGAGGGAGGTGGTGTGGTGTAGAGATTGTCTGAGCAACCTTAGTGAAGATATTTAGGCAGAGAGTCGGGGGAGGATAAATGGTTTGTTGATTTACATCTGTACGAAACCTTTTAAACTATAGAATCCTTTAGTTCATCAGATTTACAAAATGCTGTATTTGCTATTTAAGATAAAAATAAAGTTTACATCATGTACAAATCCTTGTGGGTTCCTTCAGTCAGATTTGGTTTGGTTTGGTTTGGGTATCTTGTATCACTTAAATCCATGCCTGACCTTTGTTAAATTGGCTTGAGGAATTTTATGTAAGCCAAAAACAAGCATTATCCATCTCAGCAGTTATCACCATGTCAGTGAGAAATTAGTCATGGTACATGATCAGATCCGACATTGATATGGATAAATTGAAGGGATGTGCTTGCTGACAGGGTATAAACTGGATAAGTTAAGGCTATTTCTGTCCCATAAATTATAAGAATAATTTAAAATATTATTTTAACATTTTAAATTTGGTCATTTACTTAGTGTCCATAACTATTTTTTGATGGAAGGTATAACTGCAAAGGCTTAACTGCATGATCAAAAGTAGGTTTCTTCACCAGTTAGTGGACCTTATAGGTTGTCTAGTAAGGTCACTCCTTCATAAAGTTTTTTCTGATATGTAGCAAAAAGACTTATTGTGAGATTGTGTCATGTTAGGCATGTGCTGGAGAAACATGTGGGACATTATGTACTTTCTAGAATTTGCAAGCGTGTCAGCATATCATGTTTTCATTAGCATTGCTATGTGTCCATATTGGCATTGCTGTGTACCTGCTGCCTATTCCACCATTAGGTAACTTGACACAGGTTAAGTTAGCATTTGGTCAAGCTGTATATGGAGCCTTAACAATTTATACTTGTGCTTCATGAATCATAACTGACATATTATAATGTTAAATGGTTTTAGAGGTCAATATCCGTGGTGGTGTGTGGTGGTGTAAGATTTCGTCCGTAATTTTATCATTATCATTATGCATGTCTTTCCCCATCAGAATGTCATTCCCCATTGGGCACAACACCATATTGTAGTGAACCAGTGAAGCTTTATTGCTAAACTGAAATAGAGATTGTATTCAATCAGTTAAAAGCAGTTTCGCTAAAGATTTCTCCTTAACCAACTTTCCTTTATGAGAACATCACTTTGCTTACAGAGAATTTTCTTCGAAGAATTTCATCCCTCATTGCTATAGATGCATCATCAGTGAATATGTCCATGTGATCGATTATTTTGGTATTGTATTTCTACTTCTCATATTTCGTTCTATTTTTAATGTACTGATTCCCTACTTTATGATGTATTTTCACATTTTAATCATATGTGATCCAGTAATATACGAACTACCAAATATATGAGAATGGTTAATGATAACAGTGGAGAAAGTTGCCTTTATATTGGATGTCTTGGGAACAGAGTTCTTGCAACTGTGAGATTTTAAGTGCTCAAGGAAAATTGGTTTTTAGAACAACCCATCCTTTTGGTGAGAAACAAATGTTTTGCATCTCTTTATCGTGATTTTTCTATGCAATTATATCAAGTAGCTAGAGATGTTGCATCGGCATCTCAAATATACAGGGTATTGACATCTATACAGCAATCTTTATTTGGGTGTGACTGACAGGATCCTCCCTGCTTTCTCATAGAACTCTATTGACGTAGAATGGAAGGGAAATTATGGTTTGTGGTGGAAAATTGGAGAAGAAATTAGAGTTTTGGAGATAAATTTGGAATTTGGATCTTACATTCAGACGAATCATACACCGACTCTGTCACGAATCACTCGAGAAAAAGATTTGGAAAGAACAAACATGCTCTTAATTTTCATAATATTATCTCTCTAACTAAAATTAAAACTTTACAATCAATATATAGCAAAACCTACATGCAACAAGATTAAAAAATATCTTTTGAAATTCTAATTAAATTCTTATTCAATCTTATCCAATAACTAAATCTCTAATCTAGATAAACTTTTATTAATTGATAGTCATATAAAAGTTTATCAAGAGTAGGGATTTAGTTATTGGATAAAGTTGGATTTAAATTTGTTAGAATTTAAAAAAAATTGTTTTTATTTTGTTGCATGTAGACTTTACTATATATTAATTGTAAAACTTTAATTTTAATTAGAGAGATTATATTATGAAAATTAAGAGGATGTGATTTGTTCTTCCCAAAACTTTTCCTTCAGTGATTCGTGAGAGTGGGCGTGTGATTTGCCTAGATGTGAGATATAAACCCTCCAATTTATTCTCCAAACACTAATTTCTTTCCTAATTCTCCATCACAAACCTTAATTACCATTCTGTTCTGTGTCATCTATTGTTAAAAGTTGTCACTATGGCTATCTATTAGAAACAAACAAATTTCGTGTTATGTCTTAAATCTTAATAATACATGTTAGTAAAATTTACTTCCCTTTCAAAGTAGAAAATATAACTTTAGTAGTGACTTGCTATTGCAATAATTTGTATAGAAATGGATGCTGATTGATGCTTTTGTTTAGCTTTTATTCACTTCCCTTTCTAAATCGAAAAAATAAATTTAGCAGTGACTGCTATTACATTGTGTATAGAAAAATATGCTAACTAATGTTTTTTTTAGCTGCGCCCATAAGGACTTCTTCATGTATGCATTTTGGAGCAATGTTGTTGCCCTAGCATAGTTGTGCATGATGTTTTAATAAGTGGAAACGCAACATGAAAAACAAGGTGTAAACTTCAATGTTCTAAAACATGATTTCATTATGCCTATAGTCTAAGAGCTCATAATTTATAAACAAACTATGCGGTGATTAAAACTGATCAACAAAATTGCATATAATTTATAAACAGACTATGCGGTGATTAAAACCAATCAACAAAATTATGTTGAAAAGGATATTTACTATATATGAATATAATAATACACATACACATACTAAATGCTACATAATCCCAAAAAATAATGAAAATACATTAAAAGCTTTGGCAAACTTTCAAAACATCAAGGATAATACTACTTTAAGAAAATCATGACTAAATATGTCTTCACATCAGCTCGCCTGGATTGTAACTCCAAAGTTGGATATTTGAGTTCTCAAATATGAAGCAGACACGAACATGGGACATATATGACACAACACGGATATGGGGAGAAGACAAGCCCTTATAAATAGGAGGACACTGAGACATGCACGTATTTATGCTAATATATATGTGGACATCAAAAGAATATTGACATTTTCTTTGAGTTAAAACAAAAGAATTTTTTTAATAATTTAAAACTTAGATTCTAATCAACTATATTAAAAAGGAATCTGAATTCAATCCAATGGATGAATAAAATATTTTAAGGCTCTATCCACGGAAGGCATGTGGAGTCTATTAACTTAGTAGCTTTTTTATGTCCAAAGAATTTTTAAATGTCTTTTTAGGCAATATACAACTCCATAGTTCTCAACACGCGATCTATATGACTTTTTGAAATGGCTACGGCCCCGACAAGAGATTTGTTTGACTTTTTGAGAGTGAAAAAGCCTCTGCACAAAAGTTTTTGAGTTTTTAAAATCAGACAATGTTTCAACGTGTCCAATATGTATCGACAAGTGTCGGTCCCCAGTTCGTATTCAACAAAAACATAACACTCATTTTGAAGTGCCCGTACTTCATAGGTTCGCAATACCGATCTTTAGTTATTTAAAATAGAGGATCTATGCTCCACCCTATTTTTTTGCTTGCACCAATAAATAACTAAATAATTATAACACTTTATCTTTATTTTGATTGTTTTAACGTTGGTTTTAATTGCTTATGATATGTATAAAGGATTTGATTTGATTAGGATTGATTTTAGTTCTAGACAAGTAAGCAAATAATATATAATTGTAATTTAATGACTTGTGTGGGCGTATAATCCGCATAGGCCTACTTATGTGGCCTGATTACATATGAGGGCATATTGGTCGATGCATTTTGGACTGCATAAAATTGTGTAGCTGCATAATCCATTTTCCAAACAGTGCTAAGGTTCATGGTGTGAGGCGTAAGCTTCACGAATTTTTTATTATTTATATCTTTTAAATTTATTAGTATAAAATGCACCTAGGATGTCATCTTAGAAAGTTACCTAAGGAGGCAGTCTAAAATCTCACGTTTGGACATGAAAATGGACAATCTGAAACAATTCATAATCTCTGTCTTAATTAGACGGTATATAAAAAGATCATGTGATTTACTTCTTTATTGTTGATCAAGAGCAGTCATCTATTCTATTGTTGAAAACTGTTCATTTATTCACACCTAAATGCATGGTAATAAAGTATTGGAAGTGTTTTTTTATTTATCATAAATTTGAGACATGAAAATCACACTGAATGGAACCAATTGTCCATAATAATAGTTTATGGTATGACTCCTTAGATGGTTAGCAGGAAACACTTCACACCCTTTTTACAATTTATAAATATTATTTACATGCATAAATGTGTTACCAGCTTCATTTGGGCAAAAGTTTAACATGCATATATATGGCTTTAAAGGCAAAGCCGAAAATAGAGAACTAAAGGCAAGTGAAGAAGAAAGACAGAAAGGAATGGACAAAATTTACATCAGTGAGTGGGGGAGAGTTAAAAAGAGCGAAGGGAAGGCTTGGAGTCTCGTAGCTCATGCAAAGAACCTACAAAGGTAGTTTTAAGAGGAATCAAGATGAATAAAAAAAGAAAAGGAATTGAGAGGAAATCAGTGTAAAAGAGAATTAATTGCAGAGAAATTGTTAGAGTTGATAAGAAGAAAGATGACATACCCATCAAGAGTTGCTACATATAATTTATATAGTAGCAAAGATAGAGAAATTACATAAAACACCCCCCATATTCTAAATCCTAGCAAGTTACCCATGCATTGTCAGATTGAATCGTCGATTATATGTACAAAGTATTTAAAAAATAATCTAAATAAAAATTAATAAAGTGGAGAAAATGGAATCAATGGTGTATATTGAATTAACTATGTTCAATCTACAGCATTTTTCAATTCATGTTAACAAAATCTCTTATCTTGGTTGCTTGGTAGGTATGAGAATGTGTTCATCCACATATTGGTCCAAGGGCCATCTATTGGAAATTTTTATAAAATAATATTTAGTTGGTAAAACAAAATTACTATTTGTATTTCATAATTATTCAATTGGAAAAAATCTATCAGATAATACTAAATTCTGTAAAAGTTCAAAAATAAATATAGCATCAAACCTCTTAAAAAAAAATTCCATTATTTTTTAATATCCTGTATGCTGCTGCCAGCAGACCGTAAGATCTTAAGCTCCCTCCTTTCTTTCCCCAGAAGAATCTCAAGAGATAAGAGATGAAAAGGTAAAAATCTTGTCTTCCTTTTTCTAAGAGATATTATCTATTTTTTATTTTTATCTTTTTACCCTGTTTCTACAAATTCTTTAACCCCTTTCTAAGAAGTGAATGCTTCAGCAAAAAAGCGCGCAAAAAGCATGTTTGAAGGTGGGATTCATGCTCTTGAGAAATACATCAGCGGTTGAAGCATGCACTCTATGGGAAAAACCTTTTCCTGGGTATATGCTTTAATTTGTTTTGTTGTTAAAATACATTGAGGCACGCTTCGAAGTGTGCCTTAGATTTGGTTGTTTGTTTTTTAAACATTGGTTATGCAATCAGAATTAGGGGCCTAAAGGGAGCAGATATGGAGCAGATCTATAAGTTCATATCCATATTCTTTTTCTTACCATAATACGAATTTGGATCCAGATCGTTGATAGATGTGAAAATTGTTATCATATTCAACAAAAAACAGAAGCATATTCAGCGAAAAACAGAAACAAATTTGATTTGGATAAAGGGTTACGAATCTAATTTAGAAAGGGTAATTTCATAATTACAGGAATTTATGAGTTGAAATCCCACTTGTATTAGTTGATATAAATTATATATATATATATATATATATATATATATATATATATATATATATATATATATATATATATAATGGGATTATTGTAGGTGAGCTACCAGTTTAGGAAAACTTACGTGAGCTGGCGGCAAAAATATAGTGATCCAATAATTTTTCTTCAAATTTTTTCTAAAATTAAAATCTCTATCTCCTTAACTTCTTTAAAATCAAATTTCATGAATTTTGGAGTTCATTTATCCTATCATCAAGTGGATACAAAATGTTTTATTCATTGAAAATCGTTAATCTTGTTTCAACTTGACGGAGAACCAAATCAAATCTAAGACCCAAGAAATTGGGTATGAGTGAACCCTAAAGGGTTGAGATCACTTGAAAGAAAATTTTTAAAAAAATTTATTGGAGATAGTGAAAATGAACTTCAGGTCAGGTAACTTGTGTGAGCTGTTAGCTCATTTTTATAATTCTCTATATATATTGTTAATCAGAGCCAGCTAATTTGTTTATTATGAGTCAAGAGATGCATATATTTATAGACGTTTCAATACCATATAAACAATCCAACAGGCGATGTGGGACTAAAACTAAACTAAATTCAAATAGAAAATAGTTTTCTAATTTAACATTCTCCCTCAAGTTGGAGTATAAACATCAGTTATACCCGACTTGTTACATAGATTAGAAAATATTATCCCCCCTTCAATAGTACAGATTAATTTGAAGTGGATGAGTAGCTAGCGGCCGTAAACTATATTAGGAGTAGCAGCAGCAGCAGTAGATGAATCAATTGAATCATCAGAATATATCCAGATTCGAGCAACAGCAGCAAATAATTTTCTCTCTTAGAAGCAGTAGGATAAATTTATTTTTTAGAAGCAGGCGTAGGTAGCAGATAAACTTTTTTTTTTGAAGCAGTAGTAGACAGTATATAAAATTCTTTTTTAGAAACAACAGTAGGTAAAGGAAGGAGCAAAGGGATTGTATTAAGTCTTGATTACACCCTTGCAGTCGTGGAGGGACCCGCCACAGTCCTTGTAATTACAAAGTAGAGAATAAACAGAAACTAAAGCAGACGTAGAACCGAATTGGCGATATGATTGTGGAGTTGGAGTCGAAATCGAATCGAAGTCGAAATTGAATTAGTGACATGATTGCGGAGTCAGAGTCGTCGACATCAGAATCGGAGTCAGCTATCGATTAGGGTAGTTGAGATTTACTTCGTAATGTGCTCTAATACCCTGTTAATCAGCCAATCTGTTTCTTACGAGTCAAGAGATACATATAGTTATAGGTGTCTCAACACCATTCAAATAATCCAATATGCAGTGTGGGACTAAATCTAAACTAAATCTAAATAGAAGATGGTTTTTTTAATCCAACATACATACATATATACATATACATACATATATATAGAGGAAACGGGAAAAACTGTCCTCCCTCCTATGACGCTTAGATGGACCAATATGATGTTTGCATGTGGATTGACTACATGAGATATTTTTAAAAAAAACCCCTCCACCTAATGCTTTTTTTCAAAAAATCGTTCCACATGCAAACATTCTATTAGTCCACCTAAACGCCATAGGAGGGAACCCCTCCTATGGACATAGTTTTTTCCGTTTCCTCATATATAAATATATATATATATATATAGTTTTTTCCGTTTCTTCATATATAAATATATATATATATATATATATATAGTGAAGTGTCTCCAATTTGTAATTCTAAGACTGCATCAATTTAGTTATGTCTAAATATGAGCCTTAGTGAAGTGTCTCCAACTTGTAATTCTAAGACTGCGTCAATTTCTGATCTGAGAGATGCATGGTATATTTCTATAATTATTATTAATACAAGAAGCTACCAGATATCCGAATCTTATTTAGATTTTTATTGATATTCAGATAGAGTATAGACCGTGCAAAGAATAAATAAGGAAGACCTGATCTTTTTTCCGTATTAAATTATGTATCAAACTTTTACTACATTTAGAAAATTTTATATCCAAATCCTGTTGTCGGATAATATCATATTCATTTGCATCCCTATTCAGAACTAAAGAACTTTCTGTTTAATCTAACACCATCTTCTCAGATGTCCTGTTGGAACAACCAATGGTGCAATATAGAAACATGCAATTGTGAAATTCTGGTCCTTGATATTAGGGATATCAAGAAATTAAATATAATTTCCCCAAACTCAACGAAAGTGTTGCATATGGGATTTAAAGGTTCGGAAGGGACAACTAAATTCTTTGGCACGTCACAAGACTTGAAAATTTTGGTAGTTCTGCATTGCAAATTCAAGAAATATATTGGAAACGTTTACAGGCTTGTTTCAGAAATAATTGTTACTAAGGAGGAAAATAGAATGTATATATGCTTGTGAGAATAATTGATAAAAAAAGAGAGAAAGATATTGAAAAATGGAGTGGCGACAGGATAATTTTATCTCCCATACAATGTGTATGTGCTGGAGGTAAGATGTCTTCATGCAGTAAGGGATTTCATGCTGGTCCATACTAGTTACATGTCTGGGGAGGTAGAGGAGCTAGTAGCAAAGGAATGATGTGGCATTATGTTGAGAACATTATGTTTTTCTATTTTGGATGTGTATCAAAGGAAATAGGTCCAGCGAGGTAAGTTTCAATCTTGCTAAGCAGGAGCAATGTTGGGTAATAAAGAAATTTAAGCAATCGAATGAGGAAGTAAAATTGCCACAACCAGACAAATAAGAAGGGAAAATGTTGTATTCTGGTTGGTCTTGCAGCCATCATGCAATAGGGATTGGGGTGAGAAAGAAACTGTTGGCAAATCTGATCCATTGACCTCCACTTTCTTAATAGGGTTATAACTAGGAAAGCTATCTTTTGGATATACAATTTGTAAAGTTAGGCATTTTTGGGAGGATTTCATAGGTTAATGTAATACTTTCTCTGTCATACAAGACCTCTGGGTCCTTTAACCTATTATTATTCATCTAGTCTTTTTGCACTTTCTTCATCATAAGTTTTTCATTTAGTTTAAATGATTAAACTGATATATGGTTAAATACACTCATTTGTAGGTGCACAATCTAGTTGCAAGTGGAACCATGAGTGTACACATGTGCTTGTTGATGAGTCATCTTCAATAACTGTAGATATCATTGAAGCAATTCTGGTCAAGAAACCCATTGTCCTTGCTGACTGGCTTGAGGTATGATACTTTATTTCTTCTACTTCTCAATGTAGGAAATCATTACAATTACATCGTGGGTACCTGCAACAAGGACAACCATGTACCCTCGGTTAACTTGACCCCTATCTTATTGTTTTAATTGTCTTCATCCTAGTTCACTTATAACTAACATGGGTCAATGATATGGGTCATTGATATTCATGAAGTAGTAGTCTACGATCTATCACTTTTTCTTGTGGCACAATTGTTGCACTCCATCTGAAACCATCTGATGATTTTGACTTGTTCTCTATCAATTCTTTCTCATTTTTACCTTAGTAGGTGCAATTTCTAACTGCTGACTAATGTACTCGTTTTGTATTTGATAAGTATATTATTACTCATCCATCATTTTCATGTCTGTTATGCAGCTCCTTGACATGTTTCTTTACTTCCAACATTCTTTGTCATAAACCTCTCAGGAAACATTCTGTCCATAAACTGTTGCTGGTGTTGCCCCATGTTATATTTTTATGGCTCCAAGTGTTTGGCCACCCTGACGAGAAACGGTGACGATGATGATATAGACATATTTTCCTCAAAGTAATATATATATATATATAATATAATTATATATATAATATATAATTATATATATATATATATATATATATATATATATATATATATATATATATATATATATATATATATATATATATATATATATATATATATAGTATGTATATGTTTGTGTGTGTGTATATATATACACATAGTATGTATATGTGTGTGCGTATATATAATATATATGTGTGTGTGTGTGTGTGCATATATATATATATATATATATATATATATGAGAATAATGAAAATAAGCCGACAACTCACGTAAGTTACTTGCACAGTCTGTTTCCACCATCTCCGATAGTTTTTTCCAAAATTTTTTGTATTATAATCTCAACCTCCAAGGGTTCGTTCATATCTAATTATGAGATTTTAGTTCTGATTTAGCCTTCCATCAACTAGATACAAAATTGAGATTTTCAGTGAATACATCATTTTATATCCACTTGATGGATGGACAAGTAAACTTCAAATCCCATAAAATTTGATTCTAATGAAGGGAAGGTGGAGATCTTGATCCAATAAAATTTTAAAAAATAATGATATGACTATTTTTCGCTATTGGTGTATGTAAGTTTTCTGTGCTAACAGCTCATTATATATACACACACACTACAACTATGGAAGCACCTTAAGCAAAATGTGTCTTTTTAGGATTGTCTTGCTATGAGATCTAAACATTGTCTAATTGTTTTCTTGCCAAAAATCAATCATATAGCCTAGCATATCTGTTTTTTTGGTTAAATGAGAAATTTTTCGTGCTTATTCCTTTTTAAATATTTATTTGATTTTAGTCTCTTTTGCCATGTCACTTAAGTTAGCTTTTATATCTAATTATTTATTATGATTAGTTAATCCTAAATATTTTTATGATTTACAAACTTGAATTGGTTTTGGATAAGATTTATGTTTTAAATAGATCTATTCCGAGTATTACACTATTTTTCTTTTTTTGCCCTAACTTTTAGTTAGTATTAGTTTATGTAGATTGGTTTAGGACAATAAATATAGTTTTAATAATTTCAAATATGAATTATTAATGATTCTCGCTTGAATTATAATAAGGATGTCATATTTAATAAGAAATTCTATACTTCTACTTAATACATCATTAACTAATTCTAGCGAAAGACTAGGATTAACTAAAGCTAACAAAGAGTAGGGATAAAATAGAAAAATTAACGATTTTGATTTTGTTTTCTAATTTCTACTCTGACTACCTGATTTCTACTAGCCAGCTCTTTAAAGTTAAAACTGTTTATGCCATTTAATTTCTAAAATAGAAAATAAGTTAGTGTAAAACAAAAGTGACGGTTTTGATCTCATACTCCAATGTCTACTCCAACTATTTAACAGGAATTTGCTACTATTTCTTCTTTTATCGTTTACATAAATATTCAAAAGTTTTGTGCAATTTCGTTTTATGTTGATCCTAAAATTGAAATTAGTATTACCTCAACTCGCATAATTTCTTACATATAACTTGATTTCCTACTCCAATCGTGTTCGAAATTCGAAACCTAATGTACATAATTTTCACCTAATTTCTTCTTTGTACAATTCCTTTGGCTTTCTACTTCACATGCAAAAAGGAAAAAAGTTGGAGAAAGAAAAGAGCATAATAAGAAGAAATTTTATAAATCTTGAATTCTTATTTGATATATATTCTTAGATTCCAAATAAGAAATATTTGGATTCTAGTGATCTTATTATTCCACACTAACTTAAATATATGATACTTTCAATAATTTTTAATTATTATGAAATAATATTTAATGAAATTTTATTGATTCCTTGCCCATTGGAAGACTAAAAATGACTATTTTTTTATTTTTAATTATTAAATTAAATTTATTTTATTTTTATGCTAACTAAAGTAAGCATATAAACTATATGACTTTTTTAAATGGACACGGCTCTGATAAACAAGCTTTTAGGTTCTTAAACCAAATACAGCTTTGATGTGTCCCCTACATAGCAGCAAGTGCTGTATAAGTGTCGGCGACGATCTGACACAAACACAATACTCAATTTGAAATGTCCGTGCTTTATATAATCTAGTTTCGTATTCTTAAAGGTAATTCTTTTAAAATTTCTTAATGGACATTGAGCTTTACTGCAAATGAGCAATAAAAAACTATAAGATTTTTTTTACTAATTAACATGAGCACACAATATTTTAACATAATTTTATTTAAAAAATTCTTTTAATTTTTATAATTATTTATATCCTTGATCATTATTGAGACTTAGCTTAGATGGCGACGAGATTGGCAGGAGTTATTCGAGTCTCACGGATAAGTTATATATGTACCAAAAGCAATAAAAGACTTTTTGATTAATATGTTACAAAACTTCCATTAGGAAGATGTATCCTGAATCTCTATAGTGATTATGCTCATGTAGCCCAAGTTTATGCCTCTAGTTTGTTTTTAACTAAATATGGACCAAAGTCCCTTGTCAAATTTCGTTATTGGGATTGTTTCGTTCTGTAGCTTGTGCCAAATCCCTAGCATACGAAATACAGAGGGGCCCTAGGCCAGAACTACATGATTAGTGGTACTTTCCGAAAAGGATCCTTCTAGAAGCCGAGAAGACTCATTTTAATTATAGTGACTTTGGTGATTTAACTTTTCGTTTTTGGTTTGGCTTTTCATTATAAATAAGTTGTGGGAGATTCTAGAAGAATAGAACAAGATTTTGATTAAAAACGTTTCGTTTTTAGCATATGTTGATTTGCTACACGAAATCAACCCTTTGTTGGTGACTGATTACCTGAATAGATTTTAGAATCTATCCTTAAATCTCTTTTCATACGACTCGTTAATTGGGATAGCAATTACCTAGGTGGATTATTGAATATATCATGTATCAAATCTAATTCATCCCCAAATGTGCCAAATCCCACTAAAACCATAATTTCCCTATTAGTAGAGCTAAAAATATCAAGTTTCGTGCATTTTTTTTTCCATTAGACCATAAACATGCTATCATCTTCTTCCTTCATCTTCTCCATTTTCTTCTTCCATTTTTTTCTCTTATATTTTTTTTGAGTTTTGTTTTCATAAAAGTTTCATGATAACAACAAAAATTCTGTAAAAACTGAAAAGAAAACAGTGAAAAAAAGGGGAACAAAAAGAAACAAAAGAAAGGAATAGAGAAAATAGAAAATAAATTCCGAAAAATAGAAAACTTGCCACTATATTCATGCTTGGCTGATGCAGATGAAGTCACCCACCACCCAACCACTTTCCATGATAGAAATCCTCCCCCGGAGTTGCTTCGACAATATGCCACTGACTTCTGCTTCTTCCTCTTTGATCAGTCATTGACAACCACAATTACCTTCACCAGTCATTGATTTTGTCTTCTCCTTTCTCGTTGAACTCTCGAAGTTCCATCGAACCTTCATTTGTTGCTCCAATCTCCTTCCGTTATCGTTGATCTGAAGCATTAGCCCTCTCCCTGCCATCCTTACCTTCTAGTATCCTTATAGCCAGCCTATTTTTTTTTCACTTGAGGAATCATGGAGACATTGGTCAGTCCGAATCTAAGAGTCTATCAAATAATGAATCCATTGAGGATGAGAGGATTCAGGTCTGATTTCAAGTCGACAAATACCCAGCTCGAAAATAGACTTTTCCTATCCGAAAACCCGAATGAATCTTTTTAGATATGGGTTTTACTCTATTACAGCTTAGTCATGAACTCTCAGTTCTGCTACAGTAGGTCCAAGCCTACTATAGACTAGATTGGCTAGTTATCGACAAACACATTAAGGGTTATTTGGTCAGTTGAAGTCCAATCGAGCCAGATTCAAAGCATTGTGATCTATGGGTTGTCACTGAACTCTCACTATAAGAAAATAAGAAATTAATGATGACAAAAATTATTGTAACCTTGAAATTTTTAATTGACAATTTTAGTGACGACTATCTATTGTCGTTTATGTGATTATTGTTGAAGCCTTTTGTGACTACTTTATAAACTAGTCACTAAAAAACTAGTCTATAGTGACAAATTTTACATGTCACAAAATACTATTTTTTGTCGCAACTGTCATCGTTGTAACATCAAATCGGTGATAATATTTCATTATTTCTCATTATAAAATATTTTATATTCACAGAGTATCTACTATTTTGACGACATTTTTAGTCATAGAATAATTTTTTTTGTGCAATATTTGTTGTCAATATTTGTCAAAAATGTTATTTTGGACTTCTAGTGTGCATTTAGTAATAATGTTTATTGTCACAAAAGATAATTATCAACGACAAATATGGTCACTGAATTCTTAATTTAGTGACAATTTATTGTCACTTAATCTCATCACAAAAGCATGTATAAATAAATAATATAATAATAATTGGATACGAGATCATTTACTATAAATAAATATAATCCCATCAATTATAGATTAAAACTGACACAAAAATATGATAATATGTATAAAGTAATTAACATTGTCAGGTCTCTTGCACAAATATTAAACTGTTTATGTAAAAATACATACTAATAACAAATAAACAAGATATTAATAACAAATAAACAAGAAATAATCAAATCCACAATTGTGCATAGAACTGATGGAGGCATCTATACACTTTTGGAATAGCGTATTGAGTCAAAATCTTTTCTTTTTGTGTAACTCTTTCTGCAACTTTCTCTGCCATTACCTCCTTAGCTTGATTGAAAGATCTTAGTTTTTGCTCTTGTACATTTTGCCTAATCCTCTTATTTGGATGGTTTTTCTTGCTCTTTTCCCACGGAACTAACTTGATTTTTCACCAAGAACGTGATTCATTATCTCATTGAGTCATATGGTATTCATCATCTGAATAAGCTTTTGTAATTCCTCCTTTATTTATATAACAGTAACTGAAATTTTTAGGAATTAAAGAAAATAAGCCTTAGTTTACAGGGTTAAAACTAGTGTTAGCATATATTCCTGCAACATGCACAGGACATGTACAGAAAACATGCACAGGTTCAAAAATTTCAAAATATGTGCTTCTTTGTCTCAGGTAGATAAGGTATTTAAAGTATCTCTTGCGTAGGTAAAACGTGCTTGGATATAAAATAAAAGTTCTAAGCAACCAAAGCATAAGATTTCAAAATATGGATAATATGCATAACAGAACATTATTAAATTATTTAGTATTCCTTGGTTTAGCAATGTTATTATGGTATTATTCTGTGTAACTTCGACTTGTATGCATAAAAGTAAGAATAAGAGCTAACCAGGTCATTTAAAACTTGCATATTGATAAATAGTGGAGAATTAAAAAATCTTCAAGTTTGGCATCTCAGTGAAAGGAAAACATACAGACACATACAAACCATAGAGTGCCAACTCTCGGACTGGTTCTCATATGGCTTAACGTAGAGGTAATTATATTCCTCACATTGAATCAGACAATATGGAGAGGAAAAAAGTAATACAAAACATACTGTCAGAAAAATTAAGTAAAATGGCTGGTGGTTACATTGTAACACAACATTCTATTTTCGGTTTCCATATTACCTGCAATACTAAACCTTGAGCTTGTTTTATAATTATGTAAAAGAAATAATAAAATAACAGTAGAGATGGCATTGTAAAGTAAGGTTTTGAACCTTGAGAGTCCGGGACTATTATAGAAATGATGGTTGCACCCCAGTTGGCTATGTCACAGAGAAACCTCCATTGTTGTGCTCAAATATGCTCATCCCCTTCACTTTTTCATAGGCAGAGAAATTTGACACAAACCAGAAGAATTAGGAGCAAGAGCATCAAGATCCTCAAGATGATGGAAATTTTTTTAAAGGGAAGAGTGTGATGTGACAAGTTGGTCTGAGTTAAAGCCCATCATGAAACAAATTCAATAAAAGTCTCGGTTATAATATTTTGACTGAAATTTGCTCCATTATAATATTTAGAAATCTTCTATATTTCAGCATTATCTCCTTTGAAATTCCAACGTACCATACTTTACGGTATAGTTTTGATCGTAATTGAACTACTTATTACATAAACAAGATAAAAGTCTCGGTTATGTCATTTGAAATTCCAATATTCCATGCATTACAATACATGTTTGACTGTAATTGAACTACTTATTATATAAAGAAGATAAAAGTCTCGGCTAATATCAACCATGTGATAAATAAATAAAAGAGTAACTATTTCAAGTTTCATAATCCAAAAATATCAACTTTTAACATAATTTCTGAATAATAATTACCACTAGCACATATATCTTCAACAACATATGAGATCCAAAATAACTAGTTCTTTTTAACACTACTACATGTCATACAAGCAACGTTAGATATTTATATACAAGTAGAAAACTACTCATGCATCATCACAAATATGTAACACGAGAGTCCAAATTTTGCATGTAGTTCAAAAAACAATTAAGAATCTTCAAAGCTGTTTCATTGCCTTATTATTTTGCACGTAGTCCAAATTTAGAGTTTTGCATGTGGTTCAATTAAAAGAACTATAGTAGTTGCCCAATTTGTTTTATTCTTCTATTCACAGAGAGAAAAATAGGCAATTAAACTCCCAATTGGTTCCTTTCACTGGATAAGGAATATATATATATATATATATATATATATATATATATATATATATATATATATATATATATATATATATCAATGTTTAAAATAACAATAACGGTAATGTAATGTTTTGTCTCTGTTAGGTTATATAGCGTAACGCATAATATAGGTTACGCAATTTTCTATTTATTTAATTAAAAATAAATATAAAAATATATAAAATAAACTTTTTAAATTTAAAATTGAATTTAAAATTCTAAAAAAATATAAAAAAATTATATTTCAGTATTTATTTTAAATTTCTAATAAGTTTCTGTAATTCTCATATTTATCTTCATAGATTAAATTGTATTCATACCCATAATTTTAGTCATCATCTAAATAAGAAAACAAGATTTTAAATTTATTTTCAATTATTAACAATATTGCAATTTATATTTTGTAATACTCAATTTATGTTATTTTTAATTATTTATTTTAGATTAGCTGAGAATTCAATTTAATCAGCAACTAAGAAATTTCAGTAATTGAAAAAGAATTATAAAAAAATAAATTTAGTAATTGGAAAGAAATTATAACAAATAAATAAGGATGTACAAGCTAACAATGCCACATGTAATCAAATAAATAAACAATAAGCCGTCAAGTGGAAAAAAAACTACATCAATTCACTAACAATCAAAATAAATAATCGAAATCAATATAAAAACTATTTAAAAATTATTATAAATAACGTAACATAACGTAATTTAACTTAACATAGCGTAAAATAACACAAAAAACGCACCGTTACGGTGTATTGTGTTATTTTCGACTGTTAAGTAACGTTGGCTTTCTATTAGGTTTCATAACACAGCATAACGGGTTTCATAACGTGTTATGTTCAACATTGTTATATATATATATATATATATATATATATATATATATATATATGTATAGTGTGTGTGGGTAAAGTGTCAGTTGGATAAAGTTTTCAAGGTTAATAATGCTAGCTAGAATACATGATGTTTCCCATCAAGCTTGGAGTAATTGAGAACCACAAGTAAGATCATGGAGCAATGACAATCGCACATGAAAACTTAGTAAAGTCCAAGTCCTTATCCTAAGATGTTGGGTTTGCATTATTAGAAGTAAACATCACTAGAGATTATATATTTGAAAGTGCAAGTTGTATGCACATGGTAAAGCTCTTTGTTTTATGTTGGAGGAATTTCTACTTCCCTCAAACTATAATACCCTTATCTCGAATAGTCCCACATCAGATATTAGATATTAGAGAAGAGTTCGTACAGCTTATTGTAATTTCCATGAATCCATAAAAAAAACTGTAACTAGTATTTTTGAGGGAAGAACACTTTTTGGCCAAGACCTTTCATCACATTTCTAGATTGCATAGAAGGCTATAGACATGGAAAAGGAAATACAAAATTAATAAAGCATGAAATATCGAAATGAAAATCAGTATCAAATTGAATTAAGATCTCTTACTAAAGCTAGAAAAATGAACTAACAAAAAAGAAAAAGAAAATAATGGTGAGCAATAAGCAAGACAAATGTCAAAGACAAGCAATTATTTTAAATTCAGTTGAAGAAAACATATTGAAGGAATTGTTAATATGCAAGTGGAAGCCATCGGAAAGTCTCCTTCAAGGTGCGTGACTGTGTTTTTGTAGTAATTCACGATCCTCATCTTGATCATGAAGCTCACTATCCATTTGACATCGATTCATGCTTTTATGCTCAACCGCTACAACCGTTCTACACTTTGTTATTAATCATAATCATGTCATATTTGCGCCCTTTACAACACCTAGAATCCTAATCCACTTTTTGTTTATTATTTTATTACCTTTATTTATATATCTTTGTGTATATATGTCCATAATTATAAGTATGACTTCAGTACCGTCTCTCAGAAAAGAAAATTATAACAATAAGATGGATCCTTAATGCTGATCGGTGATCATGGGCATGAATTGGGTTTTTTTATTCCGAAGTGTACTTGAAATGAGAATCAAATGTCATAATGTTATAATGATCTCATCTATTGTTTTGATGTAGTATAACAGTCTTGATAAAAGAGTATTTTATAATGGTTATTGACACCATAATATTTGCTTATAATATTTACTTATATTCTCTCGTGTTTGGAGAGAAGTGAATCAATGTGCTACTTATATGATGAGCTGACAGATTGATCATGATCGGATTCACATCGAGCAATATTCCTTCGGGGTAGCAAGAGAAATTAAGGACTGATGCAATGCGCATTGTATTTTGGAGGAAGTAATTTTTGTTTCTGCATTGTTAATTCTTTAGTCGAAAAAAGGGAGCTACTTGTGCCTCAAAATCTTTAAAAATAGAGAAGTCTATATATTCTATAAGTGAATAAAAATAAACTCCTAAATCTTAATTTCTAAGTGTAACAGGAGAGTCGATGGGGTCAATATCAACTGTATTTGTCCTGTTATTAGTGTCTAATCTAATCCTGCATATTGTTATTGTCTCATAAATAAATTAAACAGCAGTACGAGTTAATCAACAATTAAGAATCCGTGCAAATGGCCCCATCAATCTCCAAGCCAAACCTAAATACGGATTTAGGTATAATAAGTACACT
The DNA here is from genome assembly GCA_036321105.1 of Dracaena cambodiana. Lineage (NCBI taxonomy): Eukaryota > Viridiplantae > Streptophyta > Magnoliopsida > Asparagales > Asparagaceae > Dracaena > Dracaena cambodiana. The sequence goes on from JAYEPQ010000002.1 coordinate 59,350,784, forward strand.
CCTAGCAAGCCTTAATTAATAATTTTTAGTACCAATGCAAATAATTATTGTACTAATTAGCAAAAGGACAACAATCTTTTTGAGAGGGAAAATGAAAAAAAAATTGAGGTACAAATATCCCCGGCGGAACCCCAATTTCCGTACCTTCTCCCTGATTCGTCAACCCTTGAGTGTGGGGCTTGCCACATCATCAGGACGGGTCCCAATCCGCGGTTAATCTCCCGTACGTCTCTAGCCAATGGGAATTCGACAGTGCAAAGATACATGGGGCATTTTGTTTTTATCCCCCTACAGCTTGCGGTCTCGTTGCCTCGAATGTCAATCCATTCTGTTACAGAAAAAAAAACAAAAAGAAAACCCTAATAAAATACTCTATAATTGGAAGGAGGAGAAGCAATTGAGTTTGGAATTTGATTTGGATGGATGCAGAGAGCAGCAACAGCTGATAGAAGAGAGTGAGCACACACCGGAAATGGTATCAAGAAAGGCATCTCACAGTTTGCTGGTTCTTCGTTGCATTGCGTGCTCACTGCTCTGTCAGCTTCCCAACACGACTCATTACAAACATACTTAATATTTTTTATCTGATAAGAGATCATGAGAGATTAAATTCAATCTCAGTCAGTACTGTGATTGCAGTGGAAGAAGCCACGCGTTAAGTTCTTCTCTATAAGAATAGGGAATGATTAATGAAAAGTGCACTCATAGTTGTTTGCTGGTTTTTTTTATGTTTTCTTTCTTGTTTTGTCGTTTTCTTTGTAAGTCTCTAAAATGTCTACCATCGGGCACGGGTAACTGAGAGTTTGCTGCTGCAAGAGCCAGAGCTGTTTCTTTTTTTTCGTATTTGTTTTGATTTTGCTTTTGATTTTGATTGATGGTGATCATTTTTTAAGCTTTGAATTGGAAAGAGACGAGAAAGTAATGGGGGTAACTTTACGGGCGTCCTCACCCTCTCCAGTGTTAGTTCTGTGGGGCCTGTGTTCGATTCCAACGAAAATCCTATTGGGCTTTTTGACTCTTCTTCTTTGTAACGTCCCATTTTCCGGAGGGATACGAAAACGGAGTGCGTTACCGGCGGGCACGTATAAGTCGACGTGCACGAGGCCTATAAATATGTAAAAGAAGAAATGAATGGAACTGAATACTAGTCATCAACCAGGATCTTGGAAGTTAGTCTACTGCCATATAAAAAAGAAGATATTATTGTCTAACATAAGAAGCAACAAGTACAATACTGATATAAAAGTTAGAAATAAAGTCCCAAAGGGGTGATACATACCAAACCAAAAATACAAAAACGGAAGCCTATAAATCTACTGCTGCTCAACCTGCTCTAGAAAGTACGGATCATGCAATGGTGGATTCTCGCTCACATTTTCAGCACCTGAGCGTGTGGGAGAGTTAAGGGTCAAACCCGACAAGTAAAACAATAAGAAGTACAGAGCATGTAATATAAACAAATAGGTTAGATATGAGTGTGGATATGAAAGTATGCGCATGTGTGGAAAATATTAAATGATCAAGTAATGATATCAAGGAAGAATGTACATGCATATCAAGTCTAAGTTAATATCTTATTTTAATTTATATTTTGAACTAAATGGTGAAAAAAATAGACTCGTATCGTAGGGAGCATGCAATATGCACTAACAAGTAAAATATGACTTGATGTAAAAATCACATGCACATGTATAGGAAAGAGTAATGATTAAGTAAATATCAAGCAGGGATATACATGCATATCAAGTTTAACTTAATATCATATTTTATTTTATATTTGAACTAACTGGTGAAGAAATAAATCTGTATCGTGAAAGTACCCGTGCATACCCGGGACCCGGCCAAGATGCTGACCTGAACCAGCCGTGCCGTTAAGCACTCAAGCAGATACCGATTACTGAGTAATCGGTCGTCCCATCAACATGGACTAAATAAGAGATGATGGCTCAGTACCATTCGGGCGCCTCCGCGGATGGACCCCTATTTCGGTTGCGCAACCTATCCTAAATCTTTTACGATACAATATTTGTCCACCATTTAGTTCTCTCATAATCCAAGGTTTCAAGTTATATTACATGGAAATCAAACCGGAATATGATGAATCAATCATGTCAAGGTTAATACATATACATGTTTGGTAACAAGAAAGATGTGGTTCATGTCAAAATCAAGTTAACAGGCAAATCAAGATCCATGGCACTATCAATACATATGTATGTACTAACAAAGAAAATCCGGCGTATTTTCATGTATTTTGTACAAGTAATTAGTATATATATGTCAAGGCAATTGTACAAGTGACTAGTATGTATATGTCAAGGCAATCATGATAGTCATTGAATACTAGAATGTGTTATGGAAATAATGATCATGCATGTAAACCACATATATACAATTATGCATATAAACATATATTAGGTAAGTGGGTACTAAATTGTAAGTATAGAAATTAAATAGGCTTAACACTATTATAACGATTACTTTAACAATGTATGAATTTTCCAAATTCTAGAATGATTTCATGGTATGGAAAGTAGCAAATTTATTAAACCTTACTAATGTATATATATTTTAAATAAACATTAATTAGCATAAAGGAATTATGACCCAATATAAGAGCTTGTATAAAAGAAATATTTTAGTAAATTTAATGTAAAACTTATATGAAACTCTCTCTTTAAAACATGATAATGAATAAATAAATAAATGTATATATATACATATTTCTAATGGCAAGTGGAAAATGATTTTAAAATCATTGCATTATACAAGAATAACTTATGTAGAAAACTTCAAATTTATAGCCAATATGATGAACATTCATAAAGGATTTTTTTGTAATTTCAAAATAAAACATATAGTTTAAGTTTGTAACTTATAGTTTAAGCATAGGAGAGCATAAATAAAATCATAAATTTAATACATAAACATAGAGTAGAGTGTAAGAATCATATTTTTATATTTAAAATAATCATAAAGAATTTTGTATAAAGATATCACATTTCTAAATTTAAACAAATCAAGATTCTAAATTGGCTATAAACGATTTTAGTTACAAAATAAAATTAAAAATTAAGCATCTAGTTTAACTTTACAACTTGTAGTTTAAGAATGAGAGATTATAAATAAAATGATAAATTTGATATATAAACATAGAGTAAAGTGTAAAAATCATATTTTTATTTTTCTAGAATAATCATAGAGATTTTTGTATAGAGACATTATCTTTTTTAAGTTTTAACAAATTAAGATTCTAAGTTAACCATAAACAATTAGAGCTAGAAAAAAATATAAGAGTGGATGTGATTTTACTTGCCTTGATGGTTAGGAAGATAAACCTATTTTGAGGCTAAATAACTTCTCTTTTTCTTCTTCTTCTTCTCTTTTTTTTTTCTCTTGAGTTTGAGGAAAAAAATAAAAGGAAGAGATGAATGAAAAATAAAGGAGAAAAAACAAATGAAAGGAAGGGAAGAAAAAGATATAATAAAAGAGGGATATGGAGGATTAGATGATAGTTTGTCATGCTTGTCCAAAGGACAAGTATGGTAAAGTAAGGTATGGGTGAATAAAACAAAATAGGTATAGGACAAATGAATACTAATAATAGGTTATTAGAGTTGTTTAAGGTTATAATTTCAAATTAAACTAACCCAAAAAAAAGTCAAACTTCATCTTTACAAGTCAAAAGAAGGGAGACTAGTAAAAATATGTGTAAGACCCACCGGTGATTAAAATAATATTATTTTAAGTGACTATCTTAAAAATTTTAAGAAAATCACAAAAATATAGAAAAATGAGACAAACACAACACATTCATTTTGGGATTAATCTGATATCAAAAATATAAGTTATGATGAAATTAGGTTGTTACATCCTACCCTCCTTACAAAAAAATTTCGTCCTCGAAATTTTTTTTTTACTGATTGGAGTAATAAGATATCAATCAATTGATAAGAATTTGGTTATTGAGAAAATAGTTCCAATCAGAATATAATTGAAAACTAACTTGTCATACTATCTAAACTAGTGGGATAAATAATCAAAGATATATGATGGAAAAAATATTAAGTCTCACTTATTAAGATCCTTGCGAATAGTTGCAATAATTGCCTGCAAATCAATTATTGCCACGCCAATAGATAAGACTCATTATAGCGAAAGTATATGATTTTAGTAGAAAATCAACTATGGAGTATTTCATAAATCCGCTTGCTATAGTTCTAATGAATGACTGTAATTGTTGTCGACTGAGAATAAACCTCTATAATTACCACGTCAACTCAATAGGACTTGAACAGCAGAAGTACAAGACTACGTACATAGAAAATCAAAAGATATATATGGTATATATAAAAGAAGAAGGCAAGATAGAAAATTAACTAATAATAGGACCAAGATAAGATTTCAGATTAAAGAAAATTTTGGACATGTATATATGGCAGTAGTCCTAAAGACATCCTAAATTAACCTAAAACTCTGATACCACTCTGTAATGCCCCATTTTCCGGAGGGATACGAAAACGGAGTGCGTTACCGGCGGACACGTATAAGTCGACGTGCACGCGGCCTATAAATATGTAAAAGGAGAAATGAATGGAACTGAATACTAGTCATCAAGCAGGATTTTGGAAGTTAGTCTACTGCCATATAAAAAAGAAGATATACATGTTTAATATAAGAAGCAACATGTACAATACTGATATAAAAGTTGAAAATAAAGTCTCAAAAAGTACAATACTGATACATACCAAACCAAAAATACAAAAACGGAAGCCTATAAATCTACTGCAGCTCAACCTGTTATAGAAAGTACGAATCGTGCAATGGCGGATCCTTACTCACATCTTCAGTACCTGAGCGTGTGGGGGAGCTCAGGGTCAAACCCGGCAAGTAAAATAATGAGAAGTACGGAGCATGTAATATAAACAAATAGGTTAGATATAAGTGTGGATATGAAAGTATGCACATGTGTGGAAAATATTAAATGATCAAGTAATGATATCAAGGAAGAATGTACATGCATATCAAGTCTAAACAAAAGCGAACTTGATATCAAGGAAAAATTAGGTTGTTACATCCTTCTTCTCTAGTTTTCTCATCTGAACTGGATTGCCCCTTCTCATCTCTACGCTTTATTATCTCTCTATATCTTGTTCTCTATTTTCTTTTAATCTTTCTAGTTTCCTCTCCGTTAGGGTTTCTTTTTCTCAGGCTTCTATTTTCGGTTTACATATTAACTGCAATACTAAACCTTGAGCTTGTTTTATAATTATGTAAAAGAAATAATAAAATAACAGTAGAGATGGCATTGTGAAGAAGGTTTTGAACCTTGAAAGTCCAGGACTATTATACAAATGATGGTTGCACCCCAGTTGGCTATGTCAAAGTGAAACATCCATTGTTGTGCTCAAATATGCTCATCCCCTTCACGTTTTCATAGGCAGAGGAATTTGATACAGTGCAAACCAGAAGAATTAGGAGCAAGAGCATCAAGATCCTCAAGATGATGGAAATTTTTTTAAAGGGAAGAGTGTGATGCGACAAGTTGGTCTGAGTTAAAGCCCATCATGAAACAAATTCAATAAAAGTCTCGGTTATAATATTTTGACTGAAATTTGCTCCATTATAATATTTAGAAATCTTCTATATTTCAGCATTATCTCCTTTGAAATTCCAATGTACCATACATTACAGTATAGTTTTGATCGTAATTGAACTACTTATTATATAAACAAGATAAAAGTCTCGGTTATGTCATTTGAAATTCCAATATGCCATGCATTACAATACATGTTTGACCTAATTGAACTACATTTTATATAAAGAAGATAAAAGTCTCGGCTAATATCAACCATGCGATAAATAAATAAAAGAGTAACTATTTCAAGTTTCATAATCCAAAAATATCAACTTTTAACATAATTTCTGAATAATAATTACCACTAGCACATATATCTTCAACAACATATGAGATCAAAAGTAACTATTTCTTTTTAACACTACTACATGTCATACAAGCAACGTTAGATTTTTATATACAAGTAGAAAACTACTCATGCATCATCACAAATATGTAACATGAGAGTCCAAATTTTGTATGTAGTTCAAAAAACAATTAAGAATCTTCAAAGCTGTTTCATTGCCTTATTATTTTGCACGTAGTCCAAATTTAGAATTTTGCATGTGGTTCAATTAAAAAAACTATAGTAGTTGCCTAATTTGTTTTATTCTTCTATTCACAGAGTGAAAAAGAGGCAATTAAACTCCCAATTTGTTTACTTTCACTGGATAAGGAATATATATATATATATATATATATATATATATATATATATATCAATGTTTAAAATAACGATAACGTTAATGTAATGTTTTGTCTCTGTTAGGTTATATAGCATTTAGCGTAACGCATAATATAGGTTACGCAATTTTCTATTTATTTAATTAAAAATAAATATAAAAATATATAAAATAAATTTTTTAAATTGAAATTTGAATTAAAAATTCAAAAAAAATATTAAAAAATTATATTCCAGTATTTATTCTAAATTTCTAATAAGTTTCACTGTAATTCTCATATTTATCTTCATAAATTAAATTACATTCATACCCATAATTTTAGTCATTATCTAAATAAGAAAACAAGATTTTAAATTTATTTTCAATTATTAGCAATATTGTAATTTGTATTTTGTAATACTCAATTTATGTTATTTTTAATTATTTATTTTAGATTAGCTGAAAATTTAATTTATTCAGCAACTAAGAAATTTCAGTAATTGGAAAAGAATTATAAAAAAATTAAATTTAGTAATTTGAAAGAAATTATAACAAATAAATAAGGATGTACAAGTTAACAATGCCACAAGCAATCAAATAAATAAACAATAAGCCGTCAAGTGAAAAAACCTATATTAATTCGCTAACAATCAAAATAAATAATCAAAATCAATAAAAACTATTTAAAAATTATTATGCATAACATAACATAGCGTAATTTAACGTAATGTAACGTAAAATAACACAAAAAACGCACCGTTCATCCCCTTCACTTTTTCATATGCAGAGGAACTCGATACAGTGCAAACTAGAAGAATTAGGAGCAAGAGCATCAAGATCCTCACGATGATGGAAATTTTTTTAAAGGGAAGAGTGTGCATGTGAGAGATCTAGAGAGAGAAAGGACTAGAGAGGGTTCATTTATAGATAGAGAATGAAAGTTGGGAACTTAAAATAAAACATTAATTTGATAGTTACATATGAAAGGATAGTTAGCAAGCTGCAATAGAATTGTCTCCTTCGCCCTCTAAGTGCGGCTTAGCAACAGGAAAATAGGTATACTAGACCAAAATTTTGTCGCACTTTTGGCCAGCTATAGAATTGAGAGATTGGGCTCTAAGTGGTGAGCGAAGAACTAAAATCTCAACTAGGTGGTGTCTTTGTTACATATGTGATCGGTTGCTTAGACTTGCTAGTGATTATTTAATTCCACACAAAGTTAGCTATGTATCAAAATAGCCAGTTTCGTGCATGAACCCTTCCTTGCACAAAATTTAACTCACATAAGTGAATTAGTAAAGATATCTTAGCATGTATCTATGTTATGCAACAGGCAATAAGTATGTCTTAGCATGTATTGCTGATAGCATTAGTAAAGATTGAACAGAAACCAAAGTGGCTCATATTGGAGTTGGAAGAGATGCAGGTAGAAGTAATAAAATAACAGTAGAGATGGTCCATAGTTTGAACCAATGTTTAAAATAATGATAACGATAACATAGCAATTTGTCTTTATTAAGTTACATTGCATATAGTATAACATATAACGTAGGTTATACAATTTTCTATTTATTTAATAAAAATAATAAAAAATTATATATAATATTTTTAATAAATTGGAAAATAAATTTATACCTCTAATAAAAGAATATAAAGACATTCTATAACACATATAAACCATTCTAACTTTTTAACGAGTTTCAAAATAATTTTCATATTTATCTTTATAAATTATATTAAATTCTCAACTGTAATTTCAGTTATTTTGAATACGAAATATGATTTCGAATTTATTTATTTCAATTTCAGTCATAACCAATGATTTTGGATAATTTTTAGTTAAATTTTTTTGTTAATAATAGAAGAATACTTATATTTGTAGTTTTTTTTTCGTATCCTTGCTGTATCCCTGTCATCATATTTCACAAAAGCTGTGTTTCGTGTCTGTATCCGAATATATGTTTGTATCCGTGCTTCCTTGGAAAACCTTGTCGATTTACTTATTGATTTATTTGACATTAGTATACTGGATTTCCATATTATTATTAAATTGTAATTTATTGGTTGCTTTACTGACGATCCTGGTTTTGCTTGAGTAACTAGACCCAAATGCAGATTTAGAGGTGGACCTGTCTGAGTGGATCAGAACCTAACTTAGGAGCAGGCGCGTTACATGAATGATTGGTTATTAAGTAGTTTTATTTGATATACTTTATTTTAAAGTTTAATTAGAGTTATAATAAGTGTATATGGTATGCTTATTGACTTCATTTGAGAAAGTATTTTTAATTGTTTTAGCGATATTTTACGTATTTACATTTTCGTTGCATTTATTTTGTGCAAATTATCCTATTTTGAATATGAGATAGTTTATTTAGTTGTTAATTGTTATTTGCCGTATTTCACTGTGATATGACTGTATTATTCAATCTAAGGGTAGTTGCTTTATCAACACGTCGCCAAACGACTCGGCTATTATATTTCGGATAGTGGGACATTACACTCTTCATTTTCTAATTTAATTTTCGTGGAAAACTCACTTATCATATAAAATTTAGAGACATAATATTATTATATTTACAGCTGTACCTGAAGAGAACTATATGGCCAACCAAGGATGTAATCAAACTTTATGTTTAGTTTATGTGCATTGCATGGAGGGCCTCATTTGAAGACAACATATTTCCAGCATGACTTCTTTTTTTTCTCTTATGAATGCCATCAGTTTTGTAATGGTGAGTTAGAGTATGAGGTGAAAAATCAGGTGTTTAACCTGCCTAATTCTTGTGAAAAATAAAACTAAAATAAGAAAAGTTAGTCAAAACTAAGAATATCGGCCTGTGATTGGAAGGTACCAATTTGGTAGGGAAGACTCCCGTGTTTCTTGTTTCCATCTTCTTTGATCGAGTGCCTAATGTAGATTTAAAAGATAAAAATATATTTTCTAATGTAGACGAATAGTATTTATGGAGAATGATTAATGTATATGACAAAAAAAGTATAAATAGAGATACAGAACTATTAGTGACTAAATATTAATGAAAAAAATGAGGTACCTATAGTCCAGATTACACGAATAAGAAACAGAGGAGAAGAGACAGATAAGAGAGTCAATCCAGGCTAACAACTAACTTCGTCCTTTCCCCCTTTTTACTAGTAACGTTTAGCCTTTAAGTAGGCTTTATAAGTAAATAGATATGAATCCCTAACAAACGATACAGCTTCAAGGCCAATGTAAAACAAGAAAAACAACTTTATGTGTGTGTAGTTACTGAATCGTAATTACCTAATAGAAATATAAATTTATTCCTATCCTAATTCAAAGCGGATCCGGATCCCAATCTAAATAATACTTATTTCCTTCAAAATAGGTATTGACTCATCTAAACTTCTATTATGCCTAGATCTACAAATAGAGTGCATCAAAAGCCACCTTTTTAAATTAAAGTGCGGTGATTCCTGTTTAGTTTGAGGCACATCAGTGCTAGTGTCAATGGTGCAACTTTTGTGGAGCTGATATCTATAGTATACATTAAGAATCATGGTTAGATTTCTATGATACATAGGACAATTCCCCCAATAAAAAATTAGCATGTCTCACATGCCCAAGGTCCTGAACATGCCTTGCATACCAATCTATGTCTAACCCTTCGCAATATCTAAGCTACTATTTACCTTGCAAGTTATATATCAGGAGTATTGTACCCTTTTTGGCAAAGGCGATTATATGGATTATTTTATTGATATTATCTCTTTCACGTGTAAATAATAATCAATAGACGAGTCGAATAGAAATGGGCAAAATGTAAGTATGGTGACTCTAGCAAAGTGGTCTCATATGTTATATTGGTGAAAAGTCATTAATTTTCCACATACCAAATGCATATTAAGAGTCTTGTAAGTGCATGATTTCTTATAGACAACCATTTTAGGATGTAGAGATCATTGATAAATAGTGCGGGTCATTCATATAGACCATCTATGATGTTATTAGGGTCGTCTTCATAGGAAACTCCTTGCGGACGGCCCCTCTTCATAGGAAACTCCTTGCGGACGTAGGTACACTTTTTCCTATTTGCAGATGGGTGATCCACATTTTTCATGTCCTAGATTTTGGATAATTTTTATCTCTAGTGTCCATGTTTGTTAATCATAATTTGATTGATAATTTCAATGAAAATGCCAATTGAAAAAGAATCAAAGTAAAAAATGCACATTCCTAAAAGCATAAACACAAAAATTTGTATGGTGGACAAAAACTGACTTTCGGGATTGTTTGTTGTCGAAATCAAACTATATACTAATGTTTATAATTGACTTTGGTAAGCTTCCATGCTGTTTGATTTAAGTATTTTCATTTATTTTGTGCATTGGTGTCGTCTCCTCTCCTTCTAATTAATTTGTTTTTTACCATCCTCTTACAACTGTTTGCAAATCTCATGGCATGCTTATATATTAATCCCAGGTGCTTGCAGAGAAAACTATCTGCACAGAACTTCCAAACTGCATATCGTAAGTTTATTTATTTATTTTTAATAATAATGTCCTAGTTGCTCCCTGCGTGCTTCTTGAAGTTTGAAAGTGACTGCCTGCTTTTGCTTGGTGTTCCCAGGTATTCACCTACCTTAACTTTGGAAGGTATAACAATCCAGATTGTGGACCCAACTATCCGAGACAAATGCTTGGAAGGGTTCACATTTGTATTTGGATCGCTATCAAAGGTGAAATTTTTTCGATTCTTATAATTGGATGTTAAAATTTTCTTCTGCTAATCTGAGCCCTAATCTGGCTGCAGTATATATTTGGTGAGAAGTTTCGGTCATTGCTGGAAGTGGTTGGAGCAAAGTTCATTAATGCTGGAGATTTTTGTTCTGATAGCCAAGTAATTAAGCTTTCCGGAAGCTTTTCTCCCTTCCTCCCTCCTTCCATTTCTTTAGCTATAAGTTTATATAGCACTTAATGCAGTTTCTATTGCAATAAGTTTATCTTGCATTTTACTGAGACCTTAGTAGCATGAAAATGAGGCCTCATTATCAAGTTTTATACCTTCAGTATTCTGCATGATTTGTTGTCTCTCGTTTCTTTTCCATCATTGTTTATCCCATCATTTCTATGTTTCTTAGTTGGGGAAGTTTGTTTACCTTGTGACTGCTTTCCTTATACAGGCCAAGAATTTAATGCGATGATTTGTTATACTTTAAGCTTTATGCTCCAAGTTTGCATGTCAATGCATGTTATATGATTGGTTGAGACAATGAGATGCTTCAGTGTGAGAGGACACAATGGTTCCTCCAAATAAAAAAAACATTGCAATGTCCACCCGCTTCGAGGACACAATGGTTTCTCCAAATCAAAAAACATTGCAATGTCCACCCGCTTCATATCTTAAACTTACGCACGGCCTAAATTCAAGAGTTCTGGCATCCTAGGAAACAAAAAAAATTAAACAACCAATATGATAACTTAAAATCTATTTGCTTTGTGATTATTTTTTGTAGGTAGTGAGTCTTCTATGTTTTGGTCCATATAGATTTCATGTTCTGTTCCTGATGTAGTATGGTAATCAAGTTGAATTTGCCCACTATACATTCTCATGATAAACTTTATGGATTACATCTATAATTACACCATATCATTACTCTTAAATGTATGCATGTTTCATAAGTTTTGGAAACAATCAATCAATTTCAAAACAAGAGATGGGAAGCATTTAAAAACTGGTAAAGTAGATAAAGAAATCTTTTGAAGATACTACATAGTTAAAATAGGAAACTACGTAAAACCTGGAGGATATACACATGAATTGAGCTAAACATGTCATTTACCTATAAAATGACTGGAATAACATTATCCTTTTTAAGTTCTTTTTTTTTCCTTAAAATATTAAAATCTAATTGAATTTTCAAGTTGTGAAATTTGAAATAAAGAGATCCATATTGGAATACTCTAAACTGGCTCTTTTGACAGCAGTAAATGGTGCTCTGTTTTTTTAAGTTAAGCTGCTTATGAATTTTTTTTTTTTTTTTACTCTAGCTTATAATATCTGACTTAAAGAACTTGGAACTTTTAGATTTCAGCAGATGGCGAAAACAATTACGTCCTAGTGATTCCTCGAAAATCACCAAATGAACTCAATAGCTTTCGGGAGTTATCTTCCTTGGCTAGGGTTAATGATTTAAAGTTGACTGCTGCAATCTTATCTGGACGCTTTGACTCTTCAATGTTGGAGCAACCTTCTAGTAAGTGTTTGTGATTTATTATTCTTAAGAAGACCGTCTTGTAATCACCAAAATAGTATCTAAATATTTAAACTCTTTCTCTCAAATAAAATATTCAAACTGTAGTGCTTTTAGAACTGGCATTCCAATTCTATTGCATTCTTTGGTTGTTTTCAGATTTTAAATTTGTATGGTTTTTTGAAGCACATCCAAGCATCTATATGGATGTGTGCTTTCTCATACATGTTATGCAACTTTCTTAATTCTTATACATATACAATATTAATACACACTCCCACAAACGCATACAAACACACAGTCCATAAGCACACTAACATATGCATGCATGCACAGTTGTGCATGTGCACATACTATCACAAACACCAAAATCGGTGTTATACCTCTGGCCAATTTATGTGTAATTAATGCAAAAAAAAATGTGAGACAGGTTACTATATTATCATCATTATCATCTAAGCATTTTATCATCATACTAGATTGGCTGTGATTCTACTCATCACGAGTAAAGTGTAATCATGGAGAAACAAAGAGTATATACTAGCGTAATTGTTGACACCAATACCTGAATTTGGTCAACAGAAGTTTAATTGACTAAGTAGCTCGCAATTTATCAAAGGAATGTTCTTGGGTATTTGGATTTTTACTCTTCTATACCTGGATTAATGGGTTTCTATCATTCTATTGACGGGAAGGTCCAAACCAGTTAAGATAGCTCATTTCACCCTATGAGATCTTCGCTCTTTAGAATGGTGGAGAGAATCACAGCTCCACGGCTTGGGTGGCACTAGGCCTGAGGGTGGTGATGGTACTACTTCCTGAATTGAGCATTTTGTACACATAGATAAAAGAAACAAAAAGGAATTAATTCCTGATATTCTCATTTCGGTTCGTCCACACCTGCTTGCTAGGCGCTTCCCTCCAAGGTGGAATGCTCTTCTACCGATACATTTTGGCATCCTACAGTTTTGGCAAAAAAGTCCTAGTAGAGAATTACATGGGAGTGTTCCTGAAGCATATTGAAGTAAGCGGATATTGCTTTTGCTTCTTGCTTAGCTTTATGGATCTTGTGCTTCAACTTGTAAAATTTGAGCAATATTTCCAACTAATTTGGGAATAATTTACTGAAAAGGCTTAAAGTGGCATTAGACCTTTCCCACGAGGAGAGAACTATATGGCTCATAAGGATATGTTTTCGTTCCTAAGTGAGAGTTTGGATTGCCTGCTAGTGTGCTTGGTGCCTCCTTACTTTCCATAGGAATGACTAGCCAGCAGCTTGTTATCAATAAGCATAAACTTGCAAACCTTTTGGATGGTTAGATAAGAAATTTTGAAAATAATCGATGTTTAAATTTTAGATAGTTTAACCATTTACAACTATAATTATTGGTGTAAGTTATCAATCTGAATGGCTCATCATTAGTATCCCTTTCCTTTACAGATTGCAAGATAAATAAATGATCCAATGATATGATTTGAGATACTTATAGTTAAAACACCCGATATGTCAAGACCCAAATTCGATTTGATTCCTGGTCCTTTTAGAGACTACTGTGTCTGCACGGGTGGTCCAACAAGGCAATGAATTATATAGAACCAAAGATAATTTATTTCTTTTGCAATCCATAAAGGAGAGGGCATTGTGGGGTTAGAAATAATAAGAGTGTAGGCTAATCAGGGATAAGAAGGTAATAGTTGAAACTTATCCCTATAGGTAGAAGGTAGCCTCTTCCATGACCCACAGACAATCTTTTTTTTTTCCGGAGTTTTCCTTATCTAAAGGGAGTTTCGATTATGCAAAACCCATAGGAGCAGTAGACAGAGTTAGTATGGTATAGTTGTTAGTACGACATAGAGTTATAGCAGTCTTAAGACTCTTAACTTTCGGTCAGAATAATGGAGCTCATTTTCCTATTTAGTGTTTTAATCTGCCAACTATTTGATATGTCTGCTCTACCAATATATGTAAGGATATAGGAATAGTGTACCTAAGGTTCTTCATAGGAAGTTACCTATGGAGGCGTCCATAAATCTCAACATAAAGAGTATATTTGGACAATTTGAACCATTAATTGTGATTTCCATACTCTTTGCAGATGGTGGATAAAAATCATATAATTTAGACACTTCTTTATCATCAATCAAAAGGTCTTATTTATTATGTCATTGAAAAGCCATTTATTTTGTACTTATCCAATCTACGGTTAAAATATTTCGAAAATGAATGACTTTTTGTACACCACTATGTTAGAATGTGGAGATTACAACTAGGATTTGGATTGTCCACATACAATCTCTATTGTGGTTTAGAGGCACCTCCATAGGCAAAAAATTCTTTGTACATGATAGAAAAACTATCCCATAAAGACTTGTATAATTATTGGGTTCATACCAATGAATAAAAAAAATACAACTTGAACAATGAATTGATAAGTAGAATAAAAATTATAGAAAAATAGAAGAGATTTCTTGCTTTAGATATGCTAGAAAAATGGTCCAGATTATGCAATGATGAGAATGAATAAGAATACTTGTCAAAAAGGTCCTAATGGACACACCTTAAGTACACTTTTCCTGTATATGTGTGTACACACACACACACACACACACACACATATATATATATATATATATATATATATATATATCTGTGTGTGTGTGTGTATACATATATATGTGTATATGCACACAAATATATATATATATATATATATATATATATATATATATATCTGTGTGTGTGCATATACACATATATATGTACACACACACACACATATATATATATATATATATATATATGTATATATATATATATATATATATATATATGTGTGTGTGTGTGTGTGTGTGTGTGTGTGTGTGTGTATGTATATACATATACATATGTATATGAATATGTACATATACATGTATGTATATATATATATATATATATATATATATATATATATATATATATATATATATATATATATATATATATATATATGTGGAAAAAGTATATATAAGGTGTCTTCACAAGGCGTCGCTTGTCCGTATGAATGATCCAAACCGTTAACTGTGAACTCTACGTTATAAGTCATGCATTTTTTATATATTTTGAATATATATTGGGTTGTTACAAAATTAACAGTTTTCCAGCAATAGAAAAATGAGACCTTTTGATTAACCATGATGAAGTGTCTGCATCACATGATTTTTTATATACCACCTATATAGATTATGGAGATCACAACTAATAGTTGGGATTGTCCATGTAGGCCTTCCATGTAATTATGTTAAATGTCAAAAATTCGGAACGATTGGCCGAGGAGCTGTTGGTTGGGCATCAGTCCATAAAGTTCTTGGAAGAACTTTGATGAATGGCTGTTGTCTGTTAGGAGTTTTTGAAGGTTAATTGTGGCTTTGCCAGCATGTATCATGAATTATAGGCTTTTGTTGTTGACAGTGAAGTCCTAGAATCTGGATTCTGGACCATACATGGATCTTAGTACTGATATTGTGTTAGGATCGGAGCAGACCTTATATCCATTTGATGCGAATTGTTCATGCGGGATCACCGAACTTAATTTCCAATCAAGTTGCGCATGTAAAAGGAGCTGGAAACTTTATGGCTTTGTAATATTTGATCATTTCTGAGTTTATTGTCGTATTTGTTAAAGTGATGAATTTATATCATGAGAACCTTGTAGCTCATGTTTGCAATGTTTTAAGCTGTACTTGACAATCACTGTTGTTCGTTAAAGCTAATACAGTACTAATCCTTGTATTAGACAATCAAATAAGGGTTGTGTTGATAGCTTTGTTTATTCTTCTCAAAAATGGAAATCTGGTTTGGACAGGTTAATTCCCTGCTCCTCTCCTCCCGCCCCCAACAGCAAACTCGAACCCTCCTTGTGGACGACAATCCCACCTTCTCCACCAATTAATTTATGAGGACATTATTATAACTAGATTAATTACATGATATGTGTCAACTGTCAACTGTCGGATCAACCATTGATTCATGATGGAATACTGAGCAACTCCCCTGCTGGAATTTTTATCATTTTTGTGGATGATGCCAAAATTAGCCATAATCTTTTATGAAACCATGGCTTGTCCAGATATGCTTGTCTCCATGTATTAGGAAATAATGGTCAGATATGCTTTGCCATAGTCCTGAATGAAGAAATTAGACCCACTGCTGGAATGATCCGGAGACGAGGCTTAACCTCCTCTCATGGAAAGTTAGTAATATTGGATGTGATGAAACATCGTGCCTCTTAAAACATCTCTGAGCCTGTCATAATAATACCATGTTCTGTTGGCTGCTGAAAAGTTTGCAGAGAAATTTCCACCTGTCTGACAAACCACAACAAAATAGGAATGGTTGACAGACAACCTCTACACCAAATATCACCTAAGCCTTCTTACAACTGGGTACCTCATCCGAGCTTCCATAATCACCTTCACTACCCCCTATCACTTGTACATTTCAGCAGTGCAGCGAAGACAAGGAAATTGGCATTGATGGCAGCAGGCCCATTGCTCCTCTTTCCTCTCAACAAAAACAGGATCTAGAGTGGGTACTGGGTACAGGATCTGTGGATGAGGAAGCTAGCGGCAGACTGATTATATAAATATAGAGTGGGAAAGTGCTAATGGTCAGGGCATAGTTGGGTAATTGGCTTCAGGGGAACAGAGACTAGTACAATTGGAAAGCTGCATTATCTTCAATCTTCGAATACAGGACTAATTTTAAGTCTACAATGCAACAAATGGGGTCTAGTTGTTATTGCCTTCTTTTTCAAATTAGTTTTAAATTGGGTGTACAGCCATTTATTTTATGTGGACACCAACTTCAAGCCTATATAGAAATCTTGTTTTCTGGGTTTCACTTCAATATATGCACTAGGGTCATGCTTTTTTATGTTCGTATCTTTATTATAGAAGTTTTTCTTCATAGCTTTTTCTTGTTTGTAGTTAGAAGCAGTTTCTGAACATGTATTGCTTCCTTTCTCCCCAGTTGTGGTTTCATCATCACATTCTAGTGATGAGACTATCGTAGCAGACTCTGATGTGGAGATGGATGATGCAACAACTAATAAAGTTGCTGCTACTTCTAGATCTCAAGATGCCATAAAGCATGAAGATGAAGATCATGAAGCAAAAATGCCTGGAAACATAGAAGATACACGTGAACATCGAGAAGGCAACTCAACTGGTTATCTCGATACATCATGTGAGAAGATTAAAACCTCCTCGTGCTCCAGGGACGAGGGTGTTGCTTCTATGAAGAACGTGAACAAGGGTGAGAATTCTCTTGCTGATCGACATGAAAATTCTGATATTATATTTAGCCAAGATTTGATTGTGAAGGGCATAAATCCTGGTCCTGTTCAATCTGCCACAACGAATGTGGTCAACTTCAAGCGCTTTAAAAAGGTAAATAACAAGAAGCATTATTCACCTGAATTTGTCATTAACCATTTGTGTATGCATGGTGATTGTGTGCATCTATGCTTTTCCCTTTTATTTTTTCTTGGGCATAAGTTTGGAAGTGATCAGCTAAACAAATTTGTTCTGTTACCTGTTAGAGGATGACTGTGTCAGGTAATAGCTTCAGTGACCTGATCCCATTTGCAAAAGATCCGTACAAGTAAGGGCATGTATCTGTGGTTTTCTTTCTTCTATTCATGAAAATTTACTTGTTTTTTGGTATTCTAATTCGCAATACGCTTCTTAGAGAATCTGATTACGGGAGCAATGAGTCAGAGTATATGAGAGAAGAAAAGAAACGAAAGCAATTGGAAGCTGTTGCTGAGGATTTATTCAACAATGAAAAGGTACACTTAGATTAACATAGGTTTCCCATGCTAATTTTGTTCGCTTCTGCCTCTGCATTCATCATTTACAATATATTCGACGGTCACCAGGCACGGAAGCGTGCAGCTGGTGGGGCTTCAATCCAGTCACTCCTTTCTCGTCGCTAATTTATATGCCTCAGTGGGAGGCTCGGAGAATTACTACCAAGTGTTTTTGGCAAAATTTCTATCTCCACAGGGGTAGTGTTTTCTTCTATTGAAAAACCATGTAAATGGCTGTAAATGAGATGGATTTCCATCTATCATCGATAAGGATGTAAATATATATCTCTCTCTCTCTCTCTCTCTAAATCAGAAACTTTGAGAAACATGCTTTCATGTGTATGATTTATCTGATTATCTCAACACTGAACAGGTGACAGTTTGAGGTGAAAAGCATGTTGTTTGTTGGAGGTACTGTTTGATATTAGATTGCGGTTTAACATGAAAGGCATCTTTTTTCATCTGATTGCACTGTTTAGGATGACGTAAATCATAATTATCTTAAAAAAAAAAGGTGGCTTAAATGATCATTGTTATCACATTGCTGTTTGATGGAGTTCCTTGTTATGTTTTTGCATCTTATTTTGGGTGCTCTGTTATAAGGCCACACCTTTGTTTGCTTATTTTCATTCTTGTACATTTTTGCATGGGCTCTTCTACCTCATAGGCTTGATGCACGTTTAACTTGCCTGCCATTATGCTTGATGAACGTGACCACATCAGTAGTGGCATTGACCTCTTTGATTGGGACAACTTCATCCCACTTGGAAAATTAATCGGTAATTGTAAGCATAAACCAATAATTTTTCAAAGATGATGGGTCAATTTGTTTGATGAAGTCCATGGTTTATGTCATGAGACAAAATCAAAAACACTAGAAAGATGCTTAAGTAAAAAGAAAAGAAAAATAAACAAGTTTAATGTCGACTTAAAAATTGACTAACATGAATTGTGCATCTCTTTCGGAATTCTTTATTTTAACCAAGATCAAAGATGAGTTAATTTATTCCGTGTCAGAATCCTCCTGTATAAAGTAAACATAACAATTACAATTGTCATATCATGATGTGTCTTCAATAATCAAATTGTACTGGTTATTTTAAATATATATATGTTTGAGAACTAACATGAAAAGTCAGCAAAATCCTAAAGAAAAAGAAAAAGGGAAGAAAGATTCAAAAGCACACTAAGTATTTCTTACATATAAAACTAAACTAGAACGAAAGTTTTCATGCAAATCATAAGTATCGCCATTTCTCCTGAAAACCATAATGTCGATAATAGAATCCGGTGAATAGAAGCCTGGCCATAACGTTGTATGCCTTCTCCGTCAAGTGAACCCCATCCCAACTGATATGCGTAGCTGGATCATCGCATACTGAGGTTCCATTCGTACCACACATCCTGCCCACATCAAAGTTGTAGTCTCTACCGGTTCCGCAGCAAGCTTTAGGTAAAGATGACTCATCAAACCCTGTGCAAAGCAAGCATGCATGCAAAAAGAAAAGAAGGTCGTTATTCATCTTTCATGCTTCTCTCTTGTACTTCTCCATCAATATTGTTGATAGTCTAATTAAGTTGCATACGGCCTTATGTAAAGCACTTTCGATTAAGTAAGGAAGGACGTACGTACGTACCTAGAATGGAGGCCCTTTTGATGAGGACCATGTAGGCATGATAGTAGTCTGCATACTTGATGTGAACATGAGGGTATTCCTTCCTCAACCCCGCCAGTGCTTCTTCAAGTTTTGTATTGTGAAACATTGCAAAGCTATTCAACCTTCTTAGGCACTTGTTTTTGTCGTATTGATTCGGATCTGTCGAGGGTTGGGTTGTAAGGTATATCGGCATGCATCCAATTGGAAAGTTGTCAGGAACAACTACTTGAGCAGTACCGAGCCTGATTACTTCCTGTATCATATATATAGCCAAGAGAAATAACGACTGAAGTTAATTAGTTATTATTATATAATTCCATTTTCTGATACGTACCTTCAAACAAGTCAACTCCTACTATGTTAACTTTTTGATTTTCTTAGAAATTATTATTAGTTACATGTTAATCTTTTCAATTATCTAATATTTTGGATATGAGATAAGAGTTAGCATGACTTATGATAGACTAAAAAATCATGGATTGAAAAGTTTTCTTGTAAGTACGTAGTCATTTTTATGTTAAATATTTCTTAATACTAACATTTAAATGGGAAAAAAGGTATTAATCATTGCATATACCTTGGCAGCATTGATTATTGTTTCGATGACATGAGGAACATAGCTAATCACTTCATCATTCGGTTTCCTCGCAAGGAAGGCATAATTATAGGCATTGCCTTCGATCTCTCCAACCAAAACAAGGGCTTCTTCAAGCTTCTTGACACGATCTGCAAAAAATTTCACGAGTTATAGATATAAAAGCTGTGGAACATTAATTTTTAGAGAAATTGAAAGATGTTGAGGGCCGGTGAAGATCTATTCTATTTGTCAAGATTATATACCTGCTAGAGAAGAGAATGTAGAGTTGAGAAAGGTTTTAAATTATTGAAGCTAAACACCAAGAGAAATGTTGGTAAACCGCAGTAAAATCCCTCTCTCCTCGAAGAAAGACTTATCGAGTGCTGTGGCTCCTGCTACGGCAAAATTTACTCCTTGTTTGAAGTCACCATCTTTCTGCAAGTATGGAGTAACTAGGGAAAGATTTAGAGCCTTCGCTGATATAAAGACAAAGTCAAAAGTTAGTAATTTTTTTTTTAAAGTAACATAGGCATCATATGTAAATCAAGTTCTTCATAACAAAGTTGATCCACAGCCACAAATGAATCTAATGATGAAGTAGACCATGAAACCATAATTTTATTTAGTGAAGGATGGAAACTATTGCTTATAATAGTAAATAAATAGGAAAGGACTTAGGGTTGCCTTGGAACAAGGGAAAAAGAAAACAAATGGGAGCATGATAGAGGTCCTAAACACAAAACTAAGAACCAGTCTGACATAAAAATTTAGGTTACTAGATAAAGACCCAACTTTGTATTTAAATCCATACACTTTTTTATTCTATCCGATGTGGAATTATACTCACATATGAACAACTAACAGTATTGACAGAGAAAAATTCCGTGAATTTTCTTAGATGCCAAGATCAATAAAGTGCAATGCACAACTTGCTCTTCACAATTAATATATTGAAGCATTGGAGCAAAATATTGTTGGCGAATTTCAATCTATCATAAAGAACATTTGAAATTAAAATAATCTCTATGCAATTGTCACACAACTGTAATAATTCTACAAAGAAGACTCCCTACATAGGTTAAAATATTATTTAGATAATATTGGAAAAAAACATCAAAATTGCTTGCAGGTAATTGAGTTAGTAAAGAAAAGAATTAAGGATATAATTTTTTGCAAAACTTGATAAATCCAACTGCCATAAGGAGCGTGTTACCTGTGATTCCTCGTCTCCTTGTTACTGATCTAACATAATTAATTAGATAGATTGAATCTATTATATAGGTGCATCTTTTATTATGAATTTGCTTATATTAGGAATATAATTTAATTCTGTTATACTTGTAAGTGATATTAATATTGCACGCATCTAGCTGACAGAATACTTTAGAGATCAAAATTATATTTTGGATTATTGGAAAATTTTCTCCATAATAAACGTAAAAAACTACAAAAAAAAAAACGTAAAAGCCGAATCTGCTAGTCTTGAGATTATTAATTATTAAAAAAAAAAAAAATCAGTCACATATATGATCATAAAATTAATCACAAAAGCTTTTCCTTTTAAAAAAAAAATAAACAAATACTTTTCTCTATATATTATGTTAGAAAAAGGAGGGCATATATATAATTAATGACTATTATTGTTAAAAACTCGACTAACAATAAAATTACATCTGAATAATATCGTTATGTTCTATTAATTACCTTTAATAGTGATATGTTGTATTGATTAATAGGGCTATCCCATCGCTGTAATGGTTAAAAAAAAAGTTACGTACCCAAGAAGTCGATGATGAGATATCCATCGGAGCAACGGCCGGTGGGCTTTGCGAATCTAGTCATACCGTAGGGATATCTACCGATAGTGCTTAAAGTTTCAGGCAGGTTGCCTCCAAATAAGATTGCCGGTATCAGCTATCGAATCTCCCAAAATGTATATGGTCTTAATGCAGGGTCTCTCTCTGGAACCACTTCGCTCATGAAGGCGAACGAAGCTTGAGAGGCTAGAAACAGGAAGAATAAGAAGAAGACGAAGGAAAAGAACTGGGTGGTGGGCATCTTGAAGCCAGCCATGGGTGATCAAGAAATTAAGAGAGAAATCTAAAAATTTTATTTTTCTACAATGATCCAGCCATTTGGTTTGGGGAGTATTTATAGGCAACTACCGGCTGTTATTTTTCATTCTACTAGGATATGGAACTAAGCTAGTAAAGTTGCTCTAGTACAACTCTAGTTTATCCCATGCCTTCTTGCTCTCTCTCTCTCTCTCTCTCTCTCTCTCTCTCTCTCATCTACTTTTTTCTTAATCTCTGTTGATCTAAAATTCCTCTCTCTCTTTCCCAATCCTTCTCTAATTTATCTTTGCCAATGGCTCGTAATTCTATATAAACTCGTAATGATAAAAGAATTCCTACGCCAAGTCTTCAATTGACCCTCCTTTTTGTATTTCTATTTAGTATTGTTATTGTTTTCTATTTAGAGTGTAATTCAAAGACATATATATAATTTTAGTACAATCGTTATTGTCATCAATGAGATGAAGGTTGGAGAAGTATTAAAATACAAATTCTCATACTACAGTCTACAGCTGTAGTTTGGTTTTTTTTTTTTTAAATCAGATTAATTATAACAATTATTGTTGTACTATTGCAGGTGTATTACTAATATCTATTTAAGAATTTTTTTACATAGACTTTTCTGATAAGTTTAGTCCTATCGAGAGTCTCTCTCAGAGTTTTTTTTTTTTAATGGGCTATTAGTGATGTATCCCTATTATTATAGAGATAGTTTTTGTTACTATATTTTTTTTTCTTGGTCATATTTTTGGAATTTGCTTGATGGTTTGTTCGACCAGAAGAAAAACAATTTAACATTACTGTGGATATTCTTACAATAAGTTATAGCGTTAGTTTTTCCATACCAAGTTTCTTAAATTTTTTTACAGATGTAACTTTTTTTTTAGTACAGCTAAATTTTGATTTGGTTCAATTGGCAAGTTTGTTTGTTTGGTTTTTTTTTTTTTAAGCAACGAACGGTGGATAATTCTCCCAATTTCATTAATTAGAATTTAAAGAAATTGAGCATAGTTTAACTTTACATAATATTCTCACTCGGAAAACCAAAATAAAGTAATAACTCTATATTACATATATAATTAATGAAGACGCTGCCGCGTCATTAGATAGATATTTCTTTTATGATTAGTTTTGTTGTTTCTTATCTCCCATCTATATCTATACACTAGAGCGAGCAATTATGATATTAAAGTCGATACGAGGTATTTTTCTTTCCTTTTTGTTTTTGGCATGCTTCCTGCTTTACCGACAGTGGTGTGTATCTTCGTGATATGCTCAGGCGTCTGTCTCTTGTTCTCCCTCCTCCTCCTCCACCTCCTCCCCCTCCATCCTTTCACCATCTATTTCCTCCTCCGGCAACTCGAGACGTTTGCGAGTGTCCCGTCTTGCATGTATGGACGTGCCTGCCTAATTGTGAGCTTGTCTTTCTCTCCCTGTTCGAGGGATTGTTGAGCCAAGCATAGTTCAATAGTAGGCAAGTTTGTTAAGCTGGCCGTTGGAAATCATTGTTTGATTTAAAACTTCTCACCGATCATACCTCTATTTTCTTACTCGTAAAGTTTTTACAATTTTTTATAGATTTTATTGGGGACTTTTAGTTTTGCCAAAGATAAGATATCGGAAATTCTATTCACGCACGACAATTTATTCTTGACGTACATATCTGAAACTAGTCAATAATTACAAGTTTGCCTTTTTTTTTTTTTTTTTTACTAAATTACCCTTTTAAATCCCAAACTTAAAATATTAACAACCATCTAGTACACAAAAAAAAAAAACAAAGGCATGCTGAGTAATTATTTGTAGATTAATTACCAAGCAGATGTCATATATTGATTTGGATTATCTAATAAAAAGTTCTTTTTAACCTTTTCTAATGATCTAAATTCTTAACTAAACCTTGTACTTTTGATATTTAGATTACTTTCTATCGACATTAATAAAATATAAGGAAATCATGGATATGTAGGCCTATGTGTTGAGGTTGCCAATATGTCTTGTTTATTTTCCATCTATTTCTGTAATAGGGTGGACTTACTCACAAATTTCAACATATATTGAAAGTCCAACAGTTGATGAAACACAATAAAATGCAGTTGCCTGATTGGATAAGTAGAATATATAAAACTAATGGATAATAGTAAGAATTATGTACTGATTATCATAGCCACATAAGAACAACATGATCATATTACTAAAAGTCGGGATGATAATGGGTGGGTCTAAAGGTCAGTCCTTAACAAGTACTATTGAAAATATTAAATTAAAAATGTAATTTTAATTTTTTTAATTTAAAATTTTGAATAAGGCATGCCAAAAGCTTGCATTTGGACGTATATATTGGATGCTTCCGTGTATTTGAAGAGAAAGGTCGGGTCCAAATGGGAGCATGATAGAGGCTCTAAACATAAAGCTGAGACTGACTTAAAAGTTTAGGCTACTAGATAGAGACCCCAATTTTGTATTTAAATTCATACACTTTCTCTTGGGTGTGACCGTGTGACACTTTTGTTTCAGTTGATTATTATTTTTTTTTTTTAGTGTCCACAGTATCTGTTCTCACACTGGATTCACATTCTCTACTTTCTATGATCAACAATTCCTTTTAACGTCTTAATTTTCCAAGAATATAATTGAAAAATAAAATTCAAAAACATGAGATCATATGAATTATGAAGATGATCCACCTAAACAGAATAGATGCTATTTGAATTTTGGGCAATCATCTACTCTTCAAGCCTACTCCTAACTAACGTCTAAACCTTATCCCAAGGTTTTATTCTAAAAAAAATAATTTAAAGTCATAAATATAGAAACATTCATGTCATATTTGAATCAAAACATAGTCCCCCCCCCCCCCCCCCACAAAGCAAACAAAAATATTGATAATTTTGAAGTTGTGGGTTAAAGAACAATTCAAATATGAATTATTCTAATGAAATTGTTATATTCGATTGAAACTTATATTTCTGATATATTTATAGCAAAATTGTATAGCTATCTCCTCAAGAAAATAAACTCTTATTAAATTAATCTCTGTCCCATATTCGGTCATGTTCATTATAGAATGTTAATATATTGTGAAATTATGTTTAGATCATTACAATATGAATATGTTATGAGATAATACTAAATATTTTATATAGAAATAAAGAGTTCAAATTGATAAGCAGATAATTTCATAATAACAAATATATGTCTTATAATAACAAATATATTCCATATCATATTTACTAAATCACTGCACCATACTAAGAAATAAATATATTTCGTATCAAATATATATTATAGTCTAATTAGCTACTAAATGGATATAATTAAACAGATTATCCAAATCCCAATACGGTTTCAAAAGCTTACTCAAAATTTAAATCGTTGTTCCACCCTAAAGAGAGATTTGCTGTTTGAATCCGATCATAAGCACAAAATTTTACCCGAATCCAATTCTAAATGTATTTGGTTCTGGATCAGATTATCCGACTCCCTTTACACCCTAATTGTTGGTGGTTTATTATTCACAATTTTCTTTTTCTAGAGATGTAAGATACATATTGGACACAAACTTTACTATATCCTTATCAAGAATTATTTAAAGAATACAACTACGAGTATAAATAGCATTTGCAAAGAAAATTTAGTATCCATATTCTACCAAGATTGATATGAATATGAATTGAATATTATATTCAATGCCAACGAGTAGCAAATTAAAATTTTTGATTTTTTTTTTAATATGTACAGAGAAAAATGAATAAATGGAGCTCTACCCACAAAACACATGTCAATCTTTACAAATATCAATGGTGAAGATTGACAATACAATAGGATGGATTAGAGATTTAAAAAACAAATTGCATGGAAACAGATACCGACTTTGTATCCGTATTAGTTTAAAAAAAAAAAATCAATTTTACTGTACATGCCCTCCAAAAATTTTCTCCATAATAAATGCAAAAAACTACAAAAAAAACATAAGAGTCGAATCTGCTTGTCTTGAGATTATTAAGTATGAAAAAAAAAATTCAGTGACATATATGATCATATAATAAATCACAGAACCTTTTGCTTTTAATAAAAAAATAAACAAATATTTTTCTACAGGTGTAACTTTTTTTTTTAAGTACAGATAAATTTTGATTTGGTTCAATTGGCAAGTTTGTTTGTTTATTTTTTTTTTTTTAAGCAACGAACGGTGGATAATTCTCCCAATTTCATTAATTAGAATTTAACGAAATTGAGCATAGTTTAACTTTACATAATATTCTCACTCGGAAAACCAAAATAAAGCAATAACTCTATATTACATATATAATTAATGAAGACGTTGCCGCGTCATTAGATAGATATTTCTTTTATGATTAGTTTTGTTATTTCTTATCTCCCATCTATATCTATACACTAGAGCGAGCAATTATGATATTAAAGTCGATACGAGGTATTTTTCTTTCATTTTTGTTTTTGGCATGCTTCCTGCTTTACCGACAGTGGTGTATCTTCGTGATATGCTTCCTGCTTTACCAGTTAAAAATATGTGTCTTGAAAATAAATTGTCCTGCTCAAATAGAATTTCCCGAGATACAAGAATAGTTTTACATGCTAAGATTGGTAAGGAGACGACTGTTGAGCTTTAACTACCCAGTCAATCCTAATCCATCTTCAAACGTAACCGCCGACCTCCATTTTCAGTTCCTGAAGCCTTGAAATCAATTTTGTTGATTTTCGTAGGTGCTCAGAAGTACTACATCTTCTCTCGAGGAACATACCGTGTGGGAAGAAAAGGTCCAATTTATTCCCTAAATACTTCTTCTTCTTCTTCTTCTTCTTCTTCTTCTTCTTCCCTGTTCATTTTATTAGGGTTTAGGGTTTATCGATGCCACTTTGTTCAGTAGACGAATAATGTTCTGAATATTTTTTTACTATGCAGATTGTGATATTATTGTTCAGACGGACACATCGATTTCACGAAATCATGCCGACATTGTCGTTGATAAGATGATTTCGTTGGATACTGCTGGTGTTGGACCTGATAAATTATCGTCGTGTGCTAGAATCATCGATAAGTCCAAGTACGGGACATTTGTAAGCAAGGAATCTGGAAGCAAGGTTGCTCGATTGGTCAAAAACAAGGATACCGTGCTTAATGACGGGGACTTGATAACATTTGGAACCAGCTGTAACGGTCACTTTTCATTGTGTTCATTTCACTTCAAAAAAAAAAAATAATAATAATAAATAAATAAATAAATTTAAAAAAAAAATCTGAAAATAATAATAATAATAATAAATATAAATATATATTGGGATTCATTTGGATATAAATCTGAATAGTTGAGAGAAAATCGGATAGAAATCTAAATAGTTGAAAGGAAATCAAATCTTAACGAAAAAAATATTTTCTGTTGGATCTCAACTAAGTAGGCTATATCTTAAATCCAAAACGTCATTCTCATCCCTCTTCTGGAACGCTGAGAAATTGGAACGATTGCAGGACGTACGGGAAGAAGAAGAACGGAAGTAAGGAAGGGGAACGACTCAGCCAAAGGTGAGTTTTTAAACTCACTTAACATGCTATGCTTGTTCTTTATATAGTTCCTATTTTATTTAGATGCATAAATATTAAATCGAAAATAGCCCTCTAATATTTATTAAAGATTGTCTATGAATTTTGTTAAAAATAGACCTATGAATTTTACAATCGTGATTGACTAGAATATTTATATTAATTTGTTCCAGACGAAGGTATATTTGACAAAAATAAAATTTGAATTTTCACCATTGTCAGCTTGCTTGATTAGGCAGTCAAATAAATTGTCATTAGGATAAATTTCTTCGATGCCTATGAGGTTTTATAGATTGGAGTAGAGCTAGGGTTTGATACGTGCACTCAACTCTTCCTCTCTGGTGAATTGTGTACGGCCTCCTCTTTGACAATGGAAGCATTAGTGCCTCTGGCTGCATGATACTGTCTCCTTATGTTTGCAACTTATTTATCCGCTTCTTCTTCTTATTGTTGTTCCTTTAATTTTTTGTATGGAGGCAATTATGTAAATCAAACATTCATGTTACTAGCAAACACTCATCTTCCTGTGCTTCTTCCGTTTTCACTCCGCATCTGCTTGTGTTTCTTTTTCACTTCCACTTCCACTTCCGTATCTTCTTGTACTTCCTTTTCCACTTCCACTTCCTCTCCCACTTGCGCATGTGCTTCTTCTTCTTCTTCTTCTTCTTTTCTAATTCTGCGTCTGCTACTTCTTCTTCCTCTTCTTCTTCTTCTTTCGCCTCCGCTTCTGCATCTGCTGCCGCATCTTCTTCTTCTTCTTCGGCTCCCGCTTCCGCATCTGCTTGTGTACTTCTTCACCTTCTTCTTCCGCTTCCACTTCCGCATCCTCTTGTGCTTCTTCTTCCGTCTCCACTTCCGCACCTGCTTGTGTTTCTTCTTCTCCTTCTCCTACTTTTTCTTCTCCTCTTCTGCGTATGCTGCTGCTTCTCTTCTCCTTTCCCTATTTGGCTGCAATTTCAAGGAAACTTAGGAACTTCTAAGTGCGCACGTATTTTACTAGTGAACATCATTTCCCCTATGTTGTAAACCACTTTACTATCTAGTATGTGGTGCGCATTTAGACTACCTGCAACCTTGCAGGCAACTTTTAGGAAATTCTAAGTGCGCACCTATTTCACTAGTGAGCACCATTTCCCCTATGTTGTAAATCACTTTACTAAATAGGTTGTGGTGTGCAGGTAGAACTACCTGGTTGTAGTCCAGGAAACTCTTGGGAGTTCTAAATGCGCACATTTTCCTAGTGAGCATCCTTTTCCTATGTTGTAATTCACCTTAATTATATAGTATTGGGTGCGCATCTAGAACTACCTCAACATTGCAAGAAAACTTTAGGGAATTCTAAATGCACATATATTTTACTAGTGAACACCACTTCCTCTATGCTGTAATCTACTCTACTATATAGAATGGGGTGTGCATTTAGGAATTCTACTCCTTTTTTTGTTTCAGCTACTGTTGCTTCTCTTTCTCCTTGCAATGATAAGTCAACTTTAGAAAATTCTAAATGCACACATATTTAGTAGTGAGCCCCATTTTTCCTATATTGTAAATCACTTAATATACATCATATTAGAAATAAAGTCCGAAAAGACACTGTATAAATGCAAATTGTTATTGTATAAGATTGGTGATAGATAATTAAATTACCGCAACGTTATATTGTCACTGATATTGTTATTGTTCACTGAACCCTAATTATTATCACCAATCTACATACTGAACTGAAATTTACTGAGATCATAAATTATATTGAAATTGATAATTAACACCGAACTTGATATACACTGGGGATTTGGGGGAAAATTTAGGTTTGTATGAATTAGATGGCTGAACGTAACTGTACTGTGCCACTGTTTCCCATTTTTGGGAGGATCGGGATAGGCTTCGATCAAATTACTGCGCCACTGTTTTCCATTTTTAGGAGGATCGGGATAGGCTCCGATCAACTACTGTTCCGTTTTCCCGGGGGTAGACGGGGATGCGTTCAGCTCAGCTATATTCATATTTTCTTGAATTTTCAAATACCATAACTAAAAGACATTAATTGTAAAAATTTAAAAGACATCGATTAAAGTAATAGTGATGATAAGTATAAATACGTAAAATCTTCCGCCCTTCATTTGCATGATTATTCCTGACATTGAGATATTATTATTCATTATTTTTGTTGTTCTTTATTATTTAATATTGGGTCGCATTGCTGACGATCCTGATTATGCATGACCAGATGCAGGCCTCTATCAAGAGGTAGATCCACCAGTGACAGAACAAGATATGTTGTACTTCCAGGAGCAAGCAGATCTGCAGGAGTGATTACTTCCTTTTGTTAGCTGCTCTCTTTTAAAAAAAAATATAATAAGTGCACATGGCGCTATATTTAGTTTCATATGAGACAGTCCTTTTCTTTTCAGAAAGAATTTAACTGTGGTGACATTTGTTAATTTTATTTTGAGGGAATTTATTATTGCTTTGTTTTGATAAAGAAAAAATTCATTTAGTTTCTGCATGTTATTCATATTAAATTGTAAATGGTGACTGTAATATTTTGTTTGAGGCTCGTCGAGTTATCATTCGACGCCGAACGTTCCAGCTTTCCACACTACTGGACGTGGGGCGTTACAGGTGGTATCAGAGTCCAAACTTCTTTAAGTCTGTTCAAGTGATTTGAACAAACTTGAATATCATTACAGTCGGCAAATAAATAAATAAGTATAATAGTTTAAATTTACTAAACTATTTAAGGTTCGATACGACTATACACATATATGCATAAATATGATTTTCTACGTATATCTATTTACTTTTATTATGTTTATTTAAGTAATACTTACGTTATATTGTTCCTCAGAAGGATGGCCCGTCAGACTAATAGGAATGAGGGAAATTCCGGTTCGACCTCAAACTCCGTTGATGCCAATGAAATGTTGGGACTGCTTAGCAAGATGGTCGACGCGCAACAACAGCAGGCCGAAGCCTTTCGAGCGGGAGTGATGGCGACCCTAGATCGTGTGGCGGAACCGAGGGACCAGCGTCCAGGAGGGATATCAGATTTCAGACGTCTTCATCCAGCAACTTTCTCAGGAACAGTAGGAGCCTTGGAGGCTGAACAGTGGCTCATGCAGATGGAAGACTTATTAAGGGCCGCTCGGATTCCTGAAGCCGACAAAGTGAATGTTGTCAAAATCCAATTGACGAATATTGCAAGGGCTTGGTGGCAAACAGAGGAGAGTAGACTATCCCAACCAATCTCGTGGGAAACTTTCACAACGAGCTTCCTTGCAAGGTTCTTTCCAAGAACAGCCAGGAGGGAAATGG
This sequence comes from Dracaena cambodiana, assembly GCA_036321105.1. Taxonomy (NCBI): domain Eukaryota; kingdom Viridiplantae; phylum Streptophyta; class Magnoliopsida; order Asparagales; family Asparagaceae; genus Dracaena; species Dracaena cambodiana. Next base: position 59,382,336 of record JAYEPQ010000002.1, read on the forward strand.
AGCACCAATTCATCAACCTGAGGCAGGCCGGGATGACAGTAGAGGAGTATGCATCAGAGTTTGTCCGTCTGAGTCGATTTGCGCCGTACATGGTGTGAAATGAGGCAGATCGTGCTCATCGCTTCCAACAGGGATTGAGGATAGATATCCAGAAATATTTAGTAACCTCCAGAATAGAGACCTATGCTGAGGTTATTGATGCAGCTCAGGATGTAGAGCAAGTAATAAATAAGGAGACGAGGATTCAATCTTCTGCACCCAAGAGATCGGCCAGTCAAATGTTGGGTGGAACTTCAGCTAGGAGTGCGGAGAAGCGGCTGGTTACTTCTTCACAACAGAAGGTCACTTGCACACACTGCCAGAAGTCAGGACACACTATCAAGGAGTGTCGGTATGCCAACAACTTATGTCTAGCATGTGGATCAAGTGAATACAAGATTGGAGATTGCCCACGAAGGAGCAACACGGGGCCAATGCCTCGTCTTCCAGCACCCCAACAACAACAACCACCCAAGGATCAAATCAGCAGTCAGAATAGGCGACCACTTCCACCTCAAAATAAAGTTTACGAGCAGGCCAAGAAGAATATAACAGTGGATAAAGGACGTGGGCAAGCATATAATCTAACTGCGGAGCAAGCGGAGAGGTCAGATGATGTGGTGACAGGTATGATTCTAGTATATCATGTACCTGCATCCGTTTTAATTGACTCGGGAGCATCACATTGCTTTATTTCTTCTACATTTGTGACACGACATGCCATACCTTGTGAAAACCTAAACATTAGATGGAGAATTAGTATGGGTAATGGGAGTATTGATTCTACTCAAATGTGTAGAATGTGTCCTGTAGTGATTTGTAAAAGGGAATTTTATGCTAATTTCCTGGTTATCGATACTCACGGATTTCATGTGATATTGGGAATGGATTGGTTAAGTACCTTCCATGCAATTATTGATTGTCGGAGGAGGAGCGTCGTCTTCAAGATACCGAATTACCTGGAGTTCGAATTCATCGGGGGCAGCAGTACCAAGGAGCCAGCAGAATTCAGAGCTCAACCTAAGGAGGGAGTAATAATCCAAATGAGTGCCATACCGGCGGACATCTCAGTGGTATCGGAGTTCTTAGATATCTTCGAGGATTTCTCAGGACTACCACCAGACAGGACAGTGGAGTTCGCCATCGAACTTCTTCCTAGCACCACACCAATCTCTCAAGCACCATATCGAATGGGTCCAGCAGAGCTAAAGGAAGTTAAGGTACAATTAGACGAGTTGGAAGCTAAAGGTTTTATTAGACCAAGTACTTCCCCTTGGGGTGCACCAGTACTTTTGACTGGGAAGAAAGACGGAGGCAAAAGATTATGCATTGATTATAGAGGATTGAATAGGGTCACTATCAAGAATCAGTATCCACTACCGAGAATTGATGATTTGTTTGATCAACTTGGCGGTGCTAAAGTATTTTCCAAGTTGGATCTTAAGTCTGGATATCATCAGGTGAAAGTGAAGGTGTCAGACATTCCTAAAACAGCATTCCGAACTCGATATGGGCATTTTGAATTCTTAGTGATGCCATTCGGAGTAACGAATGCACCTGCAATTTTTATGAACTTAATGAATCGAATTTTCCCTTCCATATTTGGATAAATTCGTTGTGGTGTTCATAGATGACATATTAGTGTATTCAAGGACCGAAGAGGATCACACTAAGCATTTAAGGATAGTTTTGGAGATAATAAGGAAGACATTCGGGAGTGTTTTCCACACATATGTGAATAAAGGTATAACCTCTCTACATCATTTAAGTTTAAAGAAATTTCGAGGACGAAATTTTTCTTAAGGGGGTAGAATGTAACGGCCACTTTTCATTGTGTTCATTTCACTTCAAAAAATAATAATAATAATAATAAATAAATAAATTTAAAAAAAAAATCTGAAAATAATAATAATAATAATAAATATAAATATATATTGGGATTCATTTGGATATAAATCTGAATAGTTGAGAGAAAATCGGATAGAAATCTAAATAGTTGAAAGGAAATCAAATCTTAACCAAAAAAATATTTTCTGTTGGATCTCAACTAAGTAGGCTATATCTTAAATCCAAAACGTCATTCTCATCCCTCTTCTGGAACGCTGAGAAATTGGAACGCTTGCAGGACGTACGGGAAGAAGAAGAACGGAAGCAAGGAAGGGGAACGACTCAGCCAAAGGTGAGTTTTTAAACTCACTTAACATGCTATGCTTGTTCTTTATATAGTTCCTATTTTATTTAGATGCATAAATATTAAATCGAAAATAGCCCTCTAATATTTGTTAAAGATTGTCTATGAATTTTGTTAAAAATAGATCTATGAATTTTACAATCGTGATTGACTAGAATATTTATATTAATTTGTTCCAGACGAAGGTATATTTGACAAAAATAAAATTTGAATTTTCACCATTGTCAGCTTGCTTGATTAGGCAGTCAAATAAATTGTCATTAGGATAAATTTCTTCGATGCCTATGAGGTTTTATAGATTGGAGTAGAGCTAGGGTTTGATACGCGCACTCAACTCTTCCTCTCTGGTGAATTGTGTACGGCCTCCTCTTTGACAATGGAAGCATTAGTGCCTCTGGCTGCATGATACTGTCTCCTTATGTTTGCAACTTATTTATCCGCTTCTTCTTCTTATTGTTGTTCCTTTAATTTTTTGTATGGAGGCAATTATGTAAATCAAACATTCATGTTACTAGCAAACACTCATCTTCCTGTGCTTCTTCCGTTTTCACTTCTGCATCTGCTTGTGTTTCTTTTTCACTTCCACTTCCACTTCCACTTCCACTTCCGTATCTTCTTGTACTTCCTTTTCCACTTCCACTTCCTCTCCACTTGTGCATGTGCTTCTTCTTCTTCTTCTTCTTCTTCTTTTCTAATTCTGCGTCTGCTACTTCTTCTTCCTCTTCTTCTTCTTCTTCCGCCTCCGCTTCTGCACCTGCTGCCGCATCTTCTTCTTCTTCTTCGGCTCCCGCTTCCGCATCTGCTTGTGTACTTCTTCACCTGCTTCTTCCGCTTCCACTTCCGCATCCTCTTGTGCTTCTTCTTCCGTCTCCACTTCCGCACCTGCTTGTGTTTCTTCTTCTCCTTCTCCTTCTTTTTCTTCTCCTCTTCTGCGTCTGCTGCTGCTTCTCTTCTTCTATCCCTGTTTGGCTGCAATTTCAAGGAAACTTAGGAACTTCTAAGTGCGCACGTATTTTACTAGTGAACATCATTTCCCCTATGTTGTAAACCACTTTACTATCTAGTATGTGGTGCGCATTTAGACTACCTGCAACCTTGCAGGCAACTATTAGGAAATTCTAAGTGCGCACCTATTTCACTAGTGAGCACCATTTCCCCTATGTTGTAAATCACTTTACTAAATAGGTTGTGGTGTGCAGGTAGAACTACCTGGTTGTAGTCCAGGAAACTCTTGGGAGTTCTAAATGCGCACATCTCTGCTAGTGAGCATCATTTCCCTATGTTGTAATTCACCTTAATTATATAGTATTGGGTGCGCATCTAGAACTACCTCAACATTGCAGGAAAACTTTAGGGAATTCTAAATGCACACATATTTTACTAGTGAACACCACTTCCTCTATGCTGTAATCTACTCTACTATATAGAATGGGGTGTGCATTTAGAAATTCTACTTCTTTTTTTGTTTCAGCTACTGTTGCTTCTCTTTCTCCTTGCAATGATAAGTCAACTTTAGAAAATTCTAAATGCACACATATTTAGTAGTGAGCCCCATTTTTCCTATATTGTAAATCACTTATTATACATCATATTGGAAATAAAACCCGAAAAGACACTGTATAAATGCAAATTGTTATTGTATAAGATTGGTGATAGATAATTAAATTACCGCAACGTTATATTGTCACTGATATTGTTACTGTTCACTGAACCCTAATTATTATCACCAATCTACATACTGAACTGAAATTTACTGAGATCATAAATTATATTGAAATTGATAATTAACACCGAACTTGATATACACTGGGGATTTGGGGGAAAATTTAGGTTTGTATGAATTAGATGGCTGAACGTAACTGTACTGTGCCACTGTTTCCCATTTTTGGAAGGATCGGGATAGGCTCCGATCAAATTACTGCGCCACTGTTTCCCATTTTTGGGAGGATCGGGATAGGCTCCGATCAACTACTGTTCCGTTTTCCCGGGGGTAGACGGGGATGCGTTCACTCAGCTATATTCATATTTTCTTGAATTTTCAAATACCATAACTAAAAGACATTAATTGTAAAAATTTAAAAGACATCGATTAAAGTAATAGTGATGATAAGTATAAATACGTAAAATCTTCCGCCCTTCATTTGCATGATTATTCCTGACATTGAGATATTATTATTCATTATTTTTGTTGTTCTTTATTATTTAATATTGGGTCGCATTGCTGACGATCCTGATTATGCATGACCAGATGCAGGCCTCTATCAAGAGGTAGATCCACCAGTGGCAGAACATGATATGTTGTACTTCCAGGAGCAAGCAGATCTGCAGGAGTGATTACTTCCTTTTGTTAGCTGCTCTCTTTTAAAAAAAAAAATGTAATAAGTGCACATGGCGCTATATTTAGTTTCATATGAGACAGTCCTTTTCTTTTCAGAAAGAATTTAACTGTGGTGACATTTGTTAATTTTATTTTGAGGGAATTTATTATTGCTTTGTTTTGATAAAGAAAAAAATTCATTTAGTTTCTGCATGTTATTCATATTAAATTGCAAATGGTGACTGTAATATTTTGTTTGAGGCTCGTCGAGTTATCATTCGACGCCGAACGTTCCAGCTTTCCACACTACTGTTTCCACACTACTGGACGTGGGGCGTTACACCAGCAATGCAACCTTCAGGTAGATGTATTGACTGTCCGACTTTTGTTCCGTGTATACCATCATAACCGTCGGGCTGCTGCTGAATGCATGCTTGTAGTCGGATTTATTTTGCTTTCCCGTATTGTACAATACCTCCTCTGAGTTTAAAATAACTCGGGCTTTATTGCAGGTTTTGCTATGTTCCCATCAAGATCTTCCATCATGCCTCAAAGGGTGCACAGCTGGATCCATCAGTTCAAGCTACTATTTCATCTATTGGTTTGTATTGTCTCTACCATTTACGTCTTTTAAGTGGCTTATTGAAGGTTAACACCACTTTGCTGTCGTATGTAGAACCAAGAAATACTCTGTTGCTTGTTTTCTCCTTTCTAGCTAACTTTTGCATATTTGATTAGAGGATAGAATGATATTTGCAAGCAAGCTTTTCCTAATAGATGGGTTTGGATCAATGTTGAAAATAATGTGGTATGAAACCCGTTATATTACGTTACGTAACCTAACAGAACCCCAACGCTATGTAACAACTGGAAATAACTCAGTGTACCGTAACAGCATGTTTTTTTTATGTTTTTTTAAGTTATATTATGTAACGTTACGTTAAATTATGTTATATTACGTTATTTACAATTATTTTTTTAGTACTTTCTATATTGTTGTTAATTATTATTTTGATTATTAGCGAGTTGCTGTGATTTTCTTACTTGATTACTTGTTGTTTAATTGTTTGTGGAATTGCTAACTTGTTTATTTGGCCATTGTTTCCTTATTCACTTATTATAATTCCTCTTCGGTGGCTAAAATATCTTATTTATTGATTATATTGAATTTTTAACTGAACTAAAATCAACAATTACAAATAAGATAAATTGAACATTAAAAGATATAAATTACAATAATGATAATATCTGGAGTTGAAATAAAAAATTAGAATATTTTTTTCTTGTTTTAATGATGACTGGAATTACGGTTGCAGACTTAACATAATTTGTGAAGATAAATGTAAAAATTATTGTATTATGTATTACAAAATGGTTTTATATTCTTTTCTTAAATATTTTTAAATTTATTTTTTATTTTATAAAAAATAAATTATATAGTTTTATATTTATATTTATTAAATAAATAAGAAATTGTATAACCTGCATTATGCGTTACGCTAAATGCGACATAACCTAACAGAGGCAAAACGTTATGTTACCGTTGTCGCTATTTTAAACATTGGTTTGGATTTTCTGTATCGGTTCCTTTGTACCAATAAGAATAGTATATGTTGCACCTTCATTAGTTATTTAGCTGCGTCAGGCTTCAGGCATCTTATGCTGCTATGATTTTTTTTTTCTCTTCTATCGTTTCACTTATGATAACTCTTATGAGTCTTGTCAGTGATGATGCTTCAAATTTGTCATCCGCTTCCACTGGTCATGTATTTCTACAGACCCCCCTTCTATTGTGCACACGTGTGCACCCCCATGCATATAGATTACATTTCTACACTTTGATGTACTGTGATTTTTTTGCTATCTAGTCTACCTACTTTTATCCATTCATGGCTTCATGCCCAGGGTTCAATACTATTCCTCATATAAACAATTGACTTGAAGCATATATATGCTGCTATCTAGCATTGGCTCTGATAATTGCATAAAGGATGAGAATCATGTTTTAATTCTAATTTTAGCTAGGGGATTTGATGAACTTTATATTTTTACGGGTATGAAAAAGACAATAATGGATGTTGCATGCAATGATTGACAATTTCTATCAGGCTCTTGGAAGTTGCTTAGACTTGAAAAACCCTACAAAACCACGACCTTGAACTAGAGAGAGAAATGGGGAAAGAGATCAACCTCCTTTTAGGGAGTTATCTTGAATTTCCCATATTTAGATACAAGTATAACATAGAATTTGTTGCACTATCCTAATTTATCAGTCTTCATGAGAAACTATGAAGATGGTTTGCCCCTTGTTTTTCACACTGGTAATTTTTCCCCCTTTGTTGGCAATTGGACTTAGTAAAGATGCCTAAGCTTCCAACTTTACCTACAAAACCTTACACTAGCTTAACCAACATTTGAGGAAGAACTTCCTCTTGAAAAGAAATTCAACAACAACTAAGCCTTTTATCCCAAGTACTTAGGGTAGGCTACATAAACCAAAAGAGAATCGCGCCGTATCGTTCACACTATTAATCCTTCTCCATTCATTCCTATCGAGTAATATATCCTTCTTTAAACCTCTAGAATTCATATTTTTGCATATTACTTCCATTCATATTTTTTTGGATCTTCTCTTTGCTCTTTTAACTTATCCTATATTGATAAACTCTCCTCGTCGAATTGATGCATTTGTAGTTTTATGTTGCATTTGGTCAAACCATTGTAAGCGATTTTCTCGCATCTTTTCTTTGATGAAGTCTACACCTATTTTAGCATGAATATCTTTATTTCTTACTTTATTTCTTCTAGTGTTGCCACATATCCAATAAAGCAGGCACGTACCTGTTACACTTATCCTTTGTTAATGATATTTCTTTATAGCCCAGCATTCTGCTCTATATAATAAAGTTGACCTAATAGTAGTTCTATAAAAAAAAAATTTCAGCCTTAATAGTATATTACGGTCACATAAAACTCTCGTTACACTCCTTTATTTCAACAGCCAACTTGGATCCTATGATTGACGTCACTATTAATTTCTCCATCATTTTGAATAATAAAACCCAAATATCTAAACTGACTGCTCATTTGTATTTCTTTGCCCGTCTATTGCCATAAAACAATAGTTTTGGATCCGTCGTTTACTTAATTTACTCTTCATAGACTCTGTGTTGGACCTACTCAATCTAAAATCTCTAAATTCTAATGTTTGCCTTCATAATTCTAACTTGGCATTCACCCTTCCTCTTGTCTTGTCAATTAAGATAATATCATCAACAAATAGCATACACCAAAACGTCTCATCTTGAATAGTTTTGGTAAGCTTATCAAATAAGAACAGACTTAATGCAGATCTTTAATACAATCAAATTGTGATTGAAAAATTACTTGTTAGACCACCAAAAGTTCTGACATTGGCCACTACTCCATCATACATATCCTAATTATGTTAATATACTTGTTGGGGACTCTCTTCCTTATCTATGTCCATCAAAGCATGTCTTGTAGTACCTTATCATGAGCTTTCTCTAAAACAAGAAAGAACATATGCAAATCTCTATTTCTCTTTCAGAATCGCTCTATAAGTTGATGAATCCAAATTGGTTCTCTGATATTTTAATAGTTTGTTCAATCTATGTTCAATAATCCTTTCCCAAAGCTTCATAGTATGACACTTGAGTTTTATTTCACGGTAATTAGAACAAATCTGAATATCATCGTTGTTTTTATAAAGAGGTACTAGGGTACTCTTTTTCTATTCATTTTGCATCTTTTTATTTTGCCAAATCTTATTAAAGGGGCTTGTCAAAATGCTGTATTTGCTATTTAAGATAAAAATAAAGTTTACATCATGTACAGATCCTTGTGGGTTCCTTCGGTCAGGTTTGGTTTGGTTTGTTTTGGGTATCTTGCATCACATAAATCCATGCCTGACCTTTGTTAAATTGGCTTGAGGAGTTTTATGTAAGCCAAAAACATGCATTATCCATCTCAGCAGTTATCACCATGTCAGTGAGAAATTAGTCATGGTATATGATTAGATCCGGCATTGATATGGATAAATTAAAGGGATGCGCTTGCTGACAGGGTATAAACTGGATAAGTTACTGCTATTTCTGTCCCATAAATTATAAGAATAACTTAAAATATTATTTTAACATTTTAAATTTGGTCATTTACTTAGTGTCCGTAACTATTTTTCCAATATATAAATATTATTTACATGCATAAATGTGTTACCAGCTTCATTTGAGCAAAAGTTTAACATGCATATATATGGCTTTAAAGGCAAAGCCGAAAATAGAGAACTAAAGGCAAGTGAGGAAGAAAGACAGAAAGGAATGGACGAAATTTACATCAGTGAGTGGGGGAGAGTTAAAAAGAGCAAAGGGAAGGCTTGGAGTCTCGTAGCTCATGCAAAGAACGTACAAAGGTAGTTTTAAGAGGAATCAAGATGAATAAAAAAAGAAAAGGAATTGAGAGGAAATCAGTGTAAAAGAAAATTAATTGCAGAGAAATTGTTAGTGTTGATAAGAAGAAAGATGGCATACCCATCAAGTGTTGCTACATATAATTTATATAGTAACAAAGATAGAGAAATTACATAAAATACCCCCAATATTCTAAATCCTAGCAAGTTACCCGTGCATTGACAGATTGAATCGTAGATTATATGTACAAAAAAATTATAAAATAATCTAAATAAAAATTAATAAAGTGGAGAAAATGGAATCAATGGTGTATATTGAATTTACTATGTTCAATTTGCCGTATTTTTCAATTCATGTTAACATAATTTCTTATCTTGGATGCTTGGTAGGTATGAGAATGTGTTCATCCACATATTGGTCCAAGGGCCATCTATTTGAAATTTTTATTTTAAAATAATATTTAGTTGGTAAAACAAAATTATTATTTGTACTTCATAATTATTCAATTGGAAAAAATCTATTAGATAATACTAAATTCTGTAATAGTTCAAAAATAAATTTAGCATCAAACCTCTTAAAAAAATTTCCATTATTTTTGAATACCCTGTATGTTGCTGCCAGCGGACTGTAAGATCTTAAGCTCCCTCCTTTCCCTAGAAGAATCTCAAGAGATAAGAGATGAAAAGGTAAAAACCTTGTCTTCCTTTTTCTGAGAGATATATTATCTATTTTTTATTCTTACCTTTTTACCCTGTTTCTACAAATTTTTTAACCCCTTTCTAAGAAGTGAATGCTTCAGCAAAAAAGCACGCAAAAGCACATTTGAAGGTGGGATTCATGCTCTTGAGAAATGCACCAGCAGTTGAAGCATACACTCTATGGGAAGAAGATTTTCTTGGGTATATGCTTTAATTTGTTTTGCTGTTAAAACACATTGAGGCACGCTTCGAAGTGTGCCTTAGATTTGTTTGTTTGTCTTTTAAACATTGGTTATGCAATCAGAATTAGGGGCCTAAAGGGAGCAGATATGGAGCAGATCTATGTGTTCATATCCATATTCTTTTTCTTACCATAATACGAATTTGGATCCAGATCGTTGACAGATGTGAAAATTGTTATCATATTCGGCAAAAAACAGAAGCATATTAAGCGAAAAACAGAAGCAAATTTGATTTGGATAAAGGGTTATGAATCTGATTTAGAAAGGGTAATTTCATAATTACAGGAATTTATGAGTAGAAATCCCCCTTGTATTTGTTGATATAAATTAAATATATATATAATGGGATTATTGTAGGTGAGCCAACAGTTCAGGAAAACTTACGTGAGCTAGCGGCAAAAATATAGTGATCCAATAATTTTTCTTCAATTTGTTTTCTAAAATTAAGATCTCTATCTCCTTATTTTCTTTAAAATCAAATTTCATAAATTTTGGAGTTAATTTACCCTATCATCAAGTGGATACAAAATGTTTTATTCATTAAAAACCGTTAATCTTGTTTCAACTTGACGGAAACCAAATCAAATCTAAGACCCAAGAAATTGGATTTGAGTGAACCCTAAAGGGTTGAGATCACTTAAAAGAAAATTTTTAAAATTTTTTATTGGAGATACTGTAAATGAACTATAGGTCAGGTAGGTAATTGTGTGAGCTGTTAGCTCATTTTCATTATTCTCTATATATAATATTAATCAGAACCAGCTAGTTTGTTTATTATGAGTCAAAAAATACATATATTTATAGATGTCTTAATACCATATAAACAATCCAACAGGCGATGTGGGATTAAAACTAAACTAAACCCACATAGAAGATAGTTTTCTAATTTAACATTCTCCCTCAAGTTGGAGTATAAATATTAGTTATACCCGACTTGTTATATAGATTAAAAAAATATTATTTTCCCTTTCAATAGTACAGATTAATTTGAAGTGGATGAGTAGCAACAGTAGCGGCAGTAAACTATATTAGTAGTAGCAGCAGCAGTAGATGAATCAATTGAATCATCAGAGTACATTTGGATTTGAGCAGCAACAGCAGATAATTTTCTTTCTTAGAAGTAGTAGGATAAATTTATTTTTTATAAGCAGGCGTAGATAGCAAATAAACTTCTTTTTTGGAAGCAGTAGTAGGCAGTATATAAACTTCTTTTTTAGAGGCAGTAGTAGGTAAATGAAGGAGCAAAGAGGTTATATTAAGCCTATATTACACCCTTGCAGTCGTGGAGGGACGCGCCAGAGTCCCTGTAATCACAAAACAGAGAACAAACATAAACTAAAGCAGATGTAGAATCGAATTTGCGATATGATTGCGGAGTCAGAGTCGGAATCGAATCGAAGCCGAAATCGAATTAGTGACATGATTGCGGAGTCAGAGTCTGAATCGGAATCGACATTGTAATCGGAGTCAGCTATCGATTAGGGCAGTTGAGATTTACTTCGTAATGTGCTCTAATACCCTGTTGATAAGCCAATCTATTTCTTACGAGTCAAGAAATACATATAGTTATAGGTGTCTCAGCACCATACAAACAATCCAATATGTGATGTGGGACTAAATCTAAACTAAATCCAAATTGAAGATAGTTTTTTAATCTAACATACATACACATATACATATACATACACATACATAAATATATATATAGAGGAAACGGGAAAAACTGTCATAGGAAGGACTCCCTCCTATGACGCTTAGATGGACCAATGTGATGTTTGCATGTGTATTGACCACATGGACTATTTTTAAAAAAACCCCTCCACCTAATGCTTTTTTTTCAGAAAACCCTTCCACATGTGAACATCCTATTGGTCCACCTAAGCGTCATAGGCGGGAGCCCCTCCTATGACATAGTTTTTTCCGTTTCCTCATATATATATATATATATATATATATATATATATATATATATATATATATATATATATATATATATATATATATATATATATATATATATATATATATATATATATATATATATATATATATATATATATATATATATATATATATATATATATATATATATATATATATATATATATTGTGAAGTGTCTCCAACTTCTAATTCTAAGATTGCATCAATTTAGTTATGACTAAATATGAGCCTTAGTGAAGTGTCTCCAACTTGTAATTCTAAGACTGCGTCAATTTCTCAATTTCTGATCTGAGCGATGTATGGTATATTTCTATAATTATTATTAATACAAGAATCTACCAGATATCCGAATCTTATTCAGATTTTTATTGATAGTCAGATAGAGTATAGACCGTGCAAAGAATAAATAAGGAAGACCATATCTTTTTTCGTATTAAATTATGTATCAAACTTTTACTACATTCAGAAAATTTTATATCCAAATCCTGTTGTCGGATAATATCTTATTCGTTTGCATCCCTATTCAGAACTGAAGAACTTTCTGTTTAATCTAACACCATCTTCTCAGTTGTTCTGTTGGAACAGCCAATGGTGCAATATAGAAACATGCAATTGTGAAATTCTGGTCCTTGATATTAGGGATATCAAGAAATTAAATATAATTTCTCCAAACTCAACGAAAGTGTTGCATATGGGATTTAAAGGTTCGGAAGGGACAACTAAATTCTATGGTACGTCACAGGACTTGAAAATTTTGGTAGTTCTGCATTGCAAATTCAAGAAATATAATGGAAACGTTTACAGGCTTGTTTCAGAAATAATTGTTACTAAGGAGGAAAATAGAATGTATATATACTTGTGAGAATAATTGATAAAAAAAGAGAAAAAGATAGTGAAAAATGGAGTGGCGACAGGATAATTTTATCTCCCATACAATGTGTATGTGCTGGAGGTAAGATGTCTTCATGCAGTAAGGGATTTCATGCTGGTCCATACTAGTTACATGTCTGGGGAGGTAGAAGAGCTAGTAGCAAAGGTGTAATGTTCCATTTCCCGGAGGGATACGGAAACGGAGTGCGTTACCGGCGGGCACGTGTCAGTCGACGTGCACGAGACCTATAACTATATAAAAAATGAATGGAACTGAATACTCGTTATCTACCAGGATCTTGGAAGTTAGTCTACTGTCATAAAAGAGGAGATATACATGTCTAAAATAAGAAACAACAAGTACAATATTGATACAAAAGTTGAAAAAAAGTCGTAAAGGGGCATACATACCAAACCAAAAATACAAAAGCAGAGACCTAGAAATCTACTGCTGCTTGGCCTGCTTCAGAAAGTACGAGTCGTGCAATGGCGGATCTTTGTTCATATCTTCAGTATCTGAGCGTGTGGGGAAACTCAAGGTCAAACCCGTCAAGTAAAACAATAAGAAATATAGAGTGTGCAATATAAACAAATAGGCAAGATATGAGTGTGGATATGAAAGTATGCGCATGTATGGAAAATATTAAACAATCAAGTAACAATATCAAGCAGGGATATACATGCATTTCAAGTCTAAATTAATATCATATTTTATTTTTTTTTGAACAAATTGGTGAAGAAATAGACTCGTATGGTAGGGAGTATACAATATGCACTAACAAGTAAAATATGAATTGATGTAAAAAATTCATATACACATGTATGGGAAACAGTAATGATTAAATAACAATATCAAGTAGAGATATACATGCATATCAAGTCTAACTTAATATCATATTTTATTTTATATTTTGAACTGAATGGTGAAAAAATAGACTCGTATCGTAGGGAATGTGCAATATACACTAACAAGTAAAATATGAATTGATGTAAAAAGTATATGCACATGTATGGGAACAATAATGATCAAGTAACAATATCAGTCAGAGATGTACATGCATATCAAGTCTAAATTAATATCTTATTTTAGTTTATATTCTGAACTGAATGGTGAAGAAATAGATATGTATCGTAGGGAATATGCAATATACACTAACAAGTAAAATATGAATTGATATAAAAAGTATATGCACATGTATGAGAACAGTAATGATCAAGTAGCAATATCAGTCAGAGATGTACATGCATATCAAGTCTAAATTAATATCTTATTTTAGTTTATGTTTGGAACTGAATGGTGAAGAAATAGACTCGTATCGTAGGGAGTGTGCAATATACACTAACAAGTAAAATATGAATTGATGTAAAAAGTATATGCACATGTATGGAAAATAGTAGTGATTAAGTAACAATATCAAGTAGAGATATACATGCATATCAAGTCTAACTTAATATCATATTTTATTTTATATTTTGAACTGAATGGTGAAGAAATAGACTCGTATCGTGAAAATATCCGTGCATCCTATGAAACTAAAAAAATTAAACGACCAATATGATAACTTAAAATCTATTTGCTTTGTGATTATTTTTTGCTTGTAGTGAGTCTTCTGAGTTTTAGTCCATATAGGTTTCATGTTCTGTTCCTGATGTAGTATGGTAATCAAGTTGAATTTGCCCGCTATACATTCTCATGATAAACTTTATGGATTACATCTATAATTACACCATATCTTTACTCTTAAATGTATGCATGTTTCATAAGTTTTGGAAACAATCAATCAATTTCAAAACAAGAGATGGGAAGCATTTAATAACTGGTGAAGTAGATAAAGAAATCTTTTGAAGATACTACATAGTTAAAATAGGAAACTACGTAAAACCTGGAGGATGTACACATGAATTGAGCTAAACATGTCATTTACCTATAAAATGACTGGAATAACATTATCGTTTGTAAGTTCTTGTTTTTTTCATAACAAATTAAAATCTTATTGAATTTTCAAGTTGTGAAATTTGAAATAAAGAGATCCATATTGGAATACTCTAAACTGCCTCTTTTGACAGCAGTAAATGCTGCTCTGTTTTTTTTTTAGTTGAGCTGCTTATGATTTTTTTTTATTCTAACTTATAATATCTGACTTAAAGAACTTGGAACTTTTAGACTTCAGCAGATGGCAAAAACAATTACGTTTTAGTGATTCCTCGAAAATCACCAAATGAACTCAATAGCTTTTGGCAGTTATCTTCTTTGGCTAGGGTTAATGATTTAAAGTTGACTGCTGCGATCTTATCTGGAAGCTTTGACTCTTCAATGTTGGAGCAACCTTCTAGTAAGTGTTTGTAATTTATTATTCTTAAGAAGACCGTCTTGTAATCACCAAAATAGTATCTAAATATTTAAACTCTTTCTCTCAAATAAAATATTCAAACTGTAGTGCTTTTAGAACTGGCATTCCAATTCTATTGCATTCTTTGGTTGTTTTAAGATTTTAAAGTTGTATGGTTTTTTGAAGCACATCCAAGAATCTATATGGATGTGTGCTTTCTCATACATGCTATGCAACTTTCTTAATTCTTATACATATACAGTATTAGTACGTATTAATACACACTCCCACAAACGCATACAAACACACAGTCCATATGCACACTAACATATGCATGCATGCACAGTCGTGCATATGCACATACTATCACAGACACCAAAATCGGTGTTATACCTCTGGCCAATTTACGTGAAATTAATGCAAAAAAATGTGAGGCTGATTACCATATCATCATCATCATCTAAGCATTTTATCATCATACCAGATTGACTGTGATTCTACTCATCACGAGTAAGGTATAATCGTGGAGAAACAAAGAGTATATACTAGTGTATTTGTTGACACCAATACCTGAATTTGGTCAACAGAAGTTTAATTGACTAAGTAGCTCGCAATTTATCAAAGGAATGTTCTTGGGTATTTGGATTTTTACTCTTCTATACCTGGATTAATGGGTTTCTATTATTCTATCAACGGGAAGGTCCAAACCAGTTAAGATAGCTCATTTACCTTATGAGATCTTCGCTCTTTAGAATGGTGGAAAGAATCACTGCCCCACCTCTTGGGTGGCACCAGGCCTGAGGGTGGTGATGGTACTACTTCCTGAATTGAGCATTTTGTACACATAGATAAAAGAAACAAAAAGGAATTAATTCCTAACATTCTCATTCTGCTTCATCCACACCTGCTTGCTAGGGCGCTTCCCTCCAAGGTGAAATGCTCTTCTACCGATATATTTTGGCATCCTACAGTTTTGGCAAAAATGTCTTAGTAGAGAATTACACGGGAGTGTTCCTGAAGCATATTGAAGTAAGCGGATATTGCCCTTTCTTCTTGCTTAGCTTTATGGATCCTATGCTTCAACTTGTAAAATTTGAACCATATTGCCAACTAATTTGGGAATAATTTACTGAAAAGGCTTAAAGTGGCATTAGACCTTTCCCACGAGGAGAGAACTACATGGCTCATAAGGATATGTTTTCGTTCCTACGTGAGAGTTTGGATTGCCTGCTAGTGTGCTTGGTGCCTCCTTACTTTCCATAGGAATGACTTGCAAGCAGCTTGTTATCAATAAGCATAAACTTGCAAATCTTTTGGATGGTTAGATAAGAAATTTTGAAAATAATCGATATTTAAGTTTTAGATACTTTAACCATTTACAACTATAATTATTGGTGTAAGTTATCAATCTGAATGGCTGTAACAACCTAATTTCATCATAATTTATATTCTTGATATCAGATTAATCCCAAAATGAATGTGTTGTGTTTGACTTATTTTTCTATATTTTTGTGATTTTCTTAAAATTTTTAAAATAGTCACTTAAAATAATATTATTTTAATCACCGATGGATCCTACACATTTTTACTAGTCTCTCTTTTTTTGACTTGTAAATATGAAGTTTGGCTTTATTTAAGTTAGTTTAATTTGAAATTATAGTTTTAAACAACTTTAATAACCTATTATTATTAGTCATTTGTCATATTCCTACTTTGTTTTTATTCATCCATACCTTCTTCACCATACTTGTTCTTTGGTCAAGAATGACAAACCATCATGTTACCCCATATCTCTCCTTTATTTATATCTTTTTCTTCCCCTCCTTTCATTTGTTTTCTCTCCTTTATTTTTCATTCATCTCTTCCTTTTATTTTTTTCTAGTCCAACTCAAGAGAAGAAAAAGAAAAGAGAAGAAGAAGAAAAGAGGAGAAAAAGAATAAAAAGAGAAGTTCTTTAGTCTCAACATAGGCTTACCTTTTTTAACTTATCAAGGCAAGTAAAAATCACATCCCCTCTCATGTTTTATTTCTAATTCTAATTGTTTATGGTTAACTTAGAATCTTGATTTGTTTAATTTTAGAAATGTGATATCTTTATACAAAATTCTCTATGATTATTTTAAATATAAAAATATGATTTTTACACTCTACTCTATGTTTATGTATTAAATTTATGATTTTATTTAAGGTCTCCTATGCTTAAACTATAAGTTACAACTTAAACTATATGTTTTATTTTGAAATTACAAAGAAACCACCTTTATGAATATTCATCATATTGGATATAAATTTGAAGTTTCCTACATAAGTTGTTCTTGTATAATGCAATGATTTTTAAATCATTTTGCACTTGCCATTAGAACATATGTATATATATATATATATGTATGTATTCATAATCATGTTTTAAAAAGAAGATTTCAAATAAATAAGTTTCTACATTAAATTGTTAAAATATTTCTTCATACGAAATATTATGTTAGGTCATAATTCTTTCTATGCTAATCCATGTTTAAATATATACATATATATATATACATGTCTAAGATTTAACAAATTTACTACTTTCCATACTATGAAATCATACTAGAATTTAGAAAATCAATATGTTATTAAACTAATTGTTATAAAAGTGTTAAGCGTATTTAATTCCTATCCTTACAAATTTAGTACCCACTTGCCTAATGTGTTTATATGCATAATTGTATTGCGTGGTTTACATACATGATCATTATTTGCATAACACATTTTAATATTCTATGACTATCATGCTTGCCTTAACATATACATACTAGTAACTTGTACAACATACATGAAATTATATATGTGTTTATATGCATAATTGTATATGCATGATTCACATATATGATCATCCTAAGTATCTTTACATCTTAATACTCACATACGTATTTATATGTATACTTGTATTTATGTGTAGTTTACATACATGATCATTTTCATAACATTCATTCTAACATTCTATACTCCATCATACTTGCATTGACACATACATACTAGTTACTTGTACAACATATACGAAATTATGTGGGATTTTCTTTATTAGTACATGCACGTCTTGATAGTGCCATGGATCTTGACTTACTTGTTAACTTGATTTTGACATTCCATCATATTTACTTTGACATATACATACTAATTACTCGTACAAGATACATGAAAATATTCCGGATTTTCCTTGTTAGTATATACACATGTCTTGATGGTGCCATGGATCCTAACTTGCCTGTTAATTTGATTTTGACATGGTCCACATCTTGCTTGTTACTAGACATGTATATGTATTAATCTTGACATGATTAGTTTATCATATTCCGGATTGATTTGCATGTAATATAACTTGAAATCTTGGGTTATGGGAGAACTAAAGGGTGGACAAATATTGTATCGTGAAAGGTTTAGGTAGGTTGCGCAACCGAAATAGGGGCCCATCCGCGGGGGCGCCCGGTGGTACTGAGCCATCATCTCTTGTTTAGTCCATGTTGATGGGACGACATATTTTTACTTAATCATTACTCTTTCCCATACATGTGCATATGATTTTTACATCAATTCATATTTTACTTAATGCATATTGCACACTCCCTACGATACGAGTCATTTCTTCACCACTTAGTTCAAAATATAAAATAAAATATGATATTAACCTAGACTTGAGATGTATTAGTGTCCGTACTTGATATCGATCACATACGATACAGATCTATTTCTTCACCAATTAGTTCACCATGCATGTGCATATGCTTTTTACATCAATTCATATTTTATTTGTTAGTACATATTGCATGCTCCCTACCATACAAGTCTATTTATTCACCATTAGTCTCCATACTTGATAGCATGTACATTCTTTCTGGATATCATTACTTGATCATTTAATATTTTCCACACATGCGCATAGTTTAATATCCACACCCATATCTTACCTATTTGTTTATATTACACGTTTCGTACTTCTTATTATTTTACTTGCCGGGTTTGACTCTGAGCTCCCTCACACGCTCAGGTACTGAAGATGTAAGCGAGAATCCGCCACTGTATTATCCGTACTTTCTAGAGCAGACCGAGCAGCAATAGATTTATGGGCCTCCGCTTTTGTATTTTTGTTTTGGTATGTATCACCCTTTTGAGACTGTAACAACCTAATTTCGTCATAATTTACATTCTTAATATCAGATTAATCCCAAAGTGAATACGTTGTGTTTGTCTCATTTTTCTATATTTTTGTGATTTTCTTGAAATTTTTAATATAATCACTTAAAATAATATTATTTTAATCACCGGTGGGTCCTACACATATTTTTACTAGTCTCTCTTCTTTGACTTGTAAAGATTAAGTTTGACTTTTTTTTGGGTTAGTTTAATTTAAAATTATAATATTAAATAACTCTAATAATCTATTATTAGTATTCATTTGTCCTATGCCTATTTTGTTTTATTCACCCATACCTTACTTTACCATGACAAACCATCTAATCCACCATATCCCTCCTTTATTATATCTTTTTCTTCCCTTCCTTTCATTTGTTTTCTCTCCTTCATTTTTCATTTATCTCTTCCTTTTATTTTTTTACTCCAACTCAAGAGAAGAAAAGAGAAGAAGAAAAGAGAAGAAGAAGAAAAGAAGAAGAAATTATTTAGCCTCAAGATAGGTTTATCTTCCCTAACCAATCAAGGCAAGTAAAATCACATCCCCTCTCATGTTTTATTTCTAATTCTAATTGTTTATGGTTAACTTAGAATCTTGATTTGTTTAATTTTAGAAATGTGATATTTTTATACAAAATTTTCTATAATTATTTTAAATATAAAAATATGATTCTTACACTCTACTCTATGTTTATATATTAAATTTGTGATTTTATTTAAGGTCTCCTATGCTTAAACTATAAGTTACAACTTAAACTATGTTTTATTTTGAAATTACAAAGAAACCACCTTTATGAATGTTCATAATATTGGATATACATTTGAATTTTTCCATATAAGTTCTTCATATATAATGTAATGATTTTTAAATCATTTTCCACTTGCCGTTAGAAAATATGTATATATATACATTTATTTATTTATTCATTATCATGTTTTAAATAGAAAGTTTCATATAAGTATTACATTAAATTTACTAAAATATTTCTTTTATGCAAGCTATTATATTAGGTCATAATTCCTTTATGCTAATTCATGTTTACTTGAAACATATATACATTAGTAAGGTTTAATAAATTTTGCTACTTTCCATACCATGAAATCATTATAGAATTTGGAAAATTCATTCATTCTAACATTTTATACTCCATCATACTTGCATTGACACATGCATACTAGTTACTTGTACAACATATACGAAATTATGCCGGACTTTCCTTATTAGTACATACACGTCTTGATAGTGCCATGGATCTTGACTTGCCTGTTAACTTGATTTTGACATTCCATCATATTTACTTCGACGTATACATACTAATTATTTGTACAAGATACATGAAAATATTCCGGATTTTCCTTGTTAGTATATACACATGTCTTGATGGTGCCATGGATCCTAACTTGCCTGTTAACTTGACAATCACCGTTGTTCGTTAAAGCTAATACAGTACTAATCCTTGTATTAGAAAATCGAACAAGGGTTGTGTTGATAGCTTTGTTTATTCTTCTCAAAAATGGAAATCTGGTTTGGACAGGTTAATTCCCTGCTCCTCTCCTCCCGCCCCCAACAGCAAACTCGAACCCCCTTGCAGACGACAATCCCACCTTCTCCACCAATTAATTTATGAGGACATTATTATAACTAGATTAATCACATGATATGTGTCAACTGTCAACTGTCGGATCAACCATTGATTCATCATGGAATACTGAGCAACTCCCCTGCTGGAATTTTTATCATTTTTGTGGATAATACCAAAATTAGCCATAATCTTTTATGAAACCATGGCTTGTCCAGATATGCTTGTCTCCATGTATTAGGAAATTATGGTCAGATATGCTTTGCCATAGTCCGGAATGAAGAAATTAGAGCCACTGCTGGAATGATCCGGAGACGAGGCCTAACCTCCTCTCATGGAAAATTAGTAATATTGGATGTGATGAAACATCGTGCCTCTTAAAACATCTCTGAGCCTCTCATAATAATACCATGTCCTGTTGGCTGCTGAAAAATTTGCAGAGAAATTTCCACCTGCATGACAAACCACAACAAAATAGGAATGGTTGACAGCCTGTTGACAACCCCTACACCAGATATCACCTAAGCTTTCTTACAACTGGGTACCTCATCTGAGCTTCCATAATCACCTATCACTTGTTATTGCATTCTTTTTCAAATTAGTTTTAAATTGGGTGTACAGCCATCTATTTTATATGGACACCAACTTCAAGCCTATATAGAAATCTTGTTTTCTGGGTTTCTCTTCACTTCAACATATGCACTAGGGTCATGCTTTTTTGGGTTCGTATCTTTATTATAGATGTTTTTCTTCATAGCTTTTTCTTGTTTGTAGTTAAAAGCAGTTTCTGAACATGTATTGCTTCCTTTCCCCCCAGTTGTGGTTTCATCATCACGTTCTAGTGATGAGACTATCGTAGCAGACTCTGATGTGGAGATGGATGATGCAACAACTAATATAGTTGCTGCTACTTCTAGATCTCAAGATGTCATAAAGCATGAAGATGAAGATCATGACGCAAAAATGCTCGGAAACATAGAAGATACACGTGGAACATCGAGAAATTTGTTTTTTGGGCATAAGTTTGGAAGTGATCAACTAAACAAATTTGTTCTGTTACCTGTTAGAGGATGACTGTGTCAGGTAATAGCTTCAGTGACCTGATCCCATTTGCAAAGGACCCGTACAAGTAAGGGCATGTATCTGTGGTCTTCTTTCTTCTATTCATGAAAATTTATTTGTTTTTTGGTATTCTAAATCGCAATACGCTTCTTAGAGAATCTGATTACGGGAGCAATGAGTCAGAGTATATGAGAGAAGAAAAGAAACGAAAGCAATTGGAAGCTGTTGCTGAGGATTTATTCAACAATGAAAAGGTACACTTAGATTAACATAGGTTTCCCATGCTAATTTTGTTCGCTTCTGCCTCTGCATTCATCATTTACAATATATTCGACGCTCACCAGGCACGGAAGCGTGCAGCTGGTGGTGCTTCAATCCAGTCACTCCTTTCTCGTCGCTAGAGCTAATGACAATGCTAATTTATATGCCTCAGTGGGAGTGTTTTTGGCAAAATTTCTATCTCCACAGGGGTGGTGGTTGTCATTACCTTTTAGAAAGACCTATACAGGGCCAGTGCTTTATTATATATCAGCCAGGGTTTGTTTTCCTCTATTGAAAAACCATGTAAATGGCTGTAAATGAGATGGATTTCCATCTTTCATCGATGAGGATGTAAATAGCTCTCTCTCTCTCTCTCTCTCTCTCTCTCTCTCTCTCTCTCTAAATCAGAAACTTTGAGAAACATGCTTTCATGTGTGTGATTTATTTGATTATCTCAACACTGAACAAGTGACAGTTTGAGGTGAAAAGCATGTTGTTTGTTGGAGGTACTGTTTGATATTAGATTACGGTTTAACATGAAAGGCATCTTTTTTCATCTGATTGCACTGTTTAGGATGACTTAAATCATAATTATCTTAAAAAAAAAAGGTGGCTTAAATGATCATTGTTATCACATTGCTGTTTGATAGAGTTCCTGGATATGTTTTTGCATCTTATTTTGGGTGCTCTGTTATCAGGCCACACCTTTGTTTGCTTATTTTCATTCTTGTACATTTTTGCATGGGCTCTTCTACCTCATAGGCTTGATGCACGTTTAACTTGCCTGCCCTTATGCTTGATGAATGTGACTACATCAGTAGTGGCGTTGACCTCTTTGATTGGGACAACTTCGGAAAAGTAATCGGTAATCGTGAGCATAAGCCAATAATCTCTTAAAGATGATGGGTCATGATGAAGTCCATGGTTTATGTCATGAGACGAAACCAAGAACACTAGAAAGATGCTTAAGTAAAAAGAAAAGAAAAATAAACAAGTTTAATGTCGACTTAAAAATTGACTAACATGAATTGTGCATCTCTTTCAGAATTCTCTATTTTAACCTAGATCAAAGATGAGTTAATTTATCCTCCTGTATAAAGTAAACATAACAATTATGATTGTCACATCATGATATCTCTTCAATAATCAAATTGTATTGGTTATTTTAAATATATATCTGTGTTTGAGAACTAACATGAAAAGCCAGCAAAATCCTAAAGAAAAAGAAAAAGGGAAGAAAGATTCAAAAGCACACTAAGTATTTTTTACATATAAAACTAAACTAGAACGAAAGTTTTCATGCAAATCATAAGCATTGCCATTTCTCCTAAAAACCATAATGTGGATAAGAGAATCCGGTGAATAGAAGCTTGGCCATAACGCTGTATGCCTTCTCCGTCAAGTGAACCCCATCCCAACTGATATGCGTAGCTGGATCATCGCATACTGAGGTTCCATTTGTACCACACATCCTGCCCACATCAAAGTTGTAGTCTCCACCGGTTCCGCAGCAAGCTTTATGTAAAGATGACTCATCAAACCCTGTGCAAAGCAAGCATGCATGCAAAAAGAAAAGACGGTCGTTATTCATCTTTCATGCTTCTCTCTTGTACTTCTCCATCAATATTGTTGATAGTCTAATTAAGTTGCATACGGCCTTATGTAAAGCACTTTCGATTAAGTAAGGAAGGACGTACGTACGTACCTAGAATGGAGGCCCTTTTGATGAGGACCATGTAGGCATGATAGTAGTCTGCATACTTGATGTGAACATGAGGGTATTCCTTCCTCAACCCCGCCAGTGCTTCTTCAAGTTTTGTATTGTGAAACATTGCAAAGCTATTCAACCTTCTTAGGCACTTGTTTTTGTCGTATTGATTCGGGTCTGTCGAGCGTTGGGTTGTAAGGTATATCGGCATGCATCCAATTGGAAAGTTGCCGGGAACAACTATTTGAGCAGCACCGAGCCTGATTACTTCCTGTATCATATATATAGCTAAGAGAAATAACGACTGAAGTTAATTAGTTATTATTATATAATTCCATTTTCTGATACGTACCTTCAAACAAATCAACTCCTACTATGTTAACTTTTTGATTTTCTTAGAAATTATTATTAGTTACATGTTAATCTTTTCAATTATCTAATGTTTTGGATATGAGATAAGAGTTAGTATGACTTATGATAGACTAAAAGATCATGGATTGAAAAGTTTTCTTGTAAGTACGTAGTCATTTTTATGTTAAATATTTTTTAATAATAACATTGAAATGGGAAAAAAAAGTATTAATCATTGCATATACCCTGGTAGCATTGATTATTGTTTCGATGACACGAGGAACATAGCTAATCACTTCATCATTCGGTTTTCTCGTAAGGAAGGCATAATTATAGTCATTGCCTCCGATCTCTCCCACCAAAACAAGGGCTTCTTCAAGCTTCTTAACACGATCTGCAAATAATTTCACAAGTTATAGATACCAAACATGTGGGACATTTTTCTTAAGAGAAATTGAAAGATGTTGAGGGCTAGTGAAGATCTATTCTATTTGTCAAGATTATATACCTGCTGGAGAAGAGAATGTAGAGTTGAGAAAGGTTTTAAACTGTTGAAGCTGAACACCAAGAGAATTGTTGGTAAACGGTAGTAAAATCCCTCTCTCCTCGAAGAAAGACTTATCGAGTGCTGTGGCTCCTGCTACGGCAAAATTTACTCCTTGTTTGAAGTCACCATCCTTCTGCAAGTATGGAGTAACTAGGGGAAGATTTAGAGCCTTCGCTGACATAAAGACAAAGTCAAAAGTGAGTAATATTTTTTTTAAGTAACATAGGCATCATATGTAAATCAAGTTCTTCATAACAGAGTTGATCCACAGCCACAAATGAATCTAATGATGAAGTAGACCATGAAACCATAATTTTATTAAGTGAACGATGGAAACTATTGCTTATAATAGTAAATAAATAGGAAAGGACTTAGAGTTGCCTTGGAACAAGGGAAAAAAAAAACAAATGGGAGCATGATAAAGGCACTAAACACAAAACTAAGAATCAGTCTGACCTAAAAGTTTAGGTTACTAGATAAATACTCCAACTTTGTATTTAAACTCATACACTTTTTTGTTCTATCCGATGTGGGACTATACTCACATATGAGCAACTAACAGTATTGATAGAGAAAAATTCCGCGAATTTTCTTAGATGCCAAGATCAACAAAGTGCAATGCACAACTTGCTCTTCACAATTAATATATCGAAGCATTGGAGCAAAATATTGTTGGCAAATTTCAATCTATCATAAAGAACATTTAAAATTAAAATAATCTCTATGCAATTGTCACACAACTGTAATAATTCTACAGAGAAGACTCCCTACCTAGGTTAAAATATTATTTAGATAATATTGGACAAAAAAGCAACAAAATTGTGGGTAATTGAGTTAGTAAAGAAAAGAATTAAGGATACAATTTTATGCAAAACTTTATAAATCCAACTGCGATAAAGGAGCGTGTTACCTGCGATTTCTCGTCTCCTTGTTACTGATCTAACTTAATTAATTAGATAGATTGAATCTATTATATAGGTGCATCTTTTATTATGAATTTGCTTATATTAGGAATATAATTTAATTCTGTTATACTTGTAAGCGATATTAATATTGCACAAATCTAGCAACAGAATATTTTAGAGATCAAAATTATCTTTTGGATCATTGGAAAATTTTCTCCATAATAAACTCAAAAAACTACGAAAAAAACATAAAAGCCGAATATGCTAGTTTTGAGATTATTAAGTATGAAAAAAAAGAAGATTTTAGTCACATATATTGATCATATAATTAATCATAGAAACTTTTCCTTTTAAAAATAAATAAATAAATAAATACTTTTTTCTATATATTATGTTAAAAAAAGTGGGCATGTACATGATTAATTAATCACTATTATTGTTAAAAACTAGACTAACAATAAAATTACATCTGGACAATATCGTTATGTTCTATTGATTACCTTTAATAGGGATATGTTCTAGTGATTACCATTAATAGGGCTATCTCGTCCGCTGTAATGGTTAAAAGAAAAAAAAAAGTTACGTACCCAAGAAATCGATGATGAGATATCCATCGGAGCAACGACCGGTGGGCTTTGCGAATCTAGTCATACCGTAGGGATACTTACCGATAGTGCTTAAAGTTTCAGACAGGTTGCCTCCAAGTAAGAGGTTGCCAGTATCAGCTATCGAATCTCCCAAACTATATATGGTCTTAATGCAGGGTCTCTTCGGGACCACCCCGCTCATGAAGGCGAAGGAAGCTTGAGAGGCTAGGAACATGAAGAAGAAGAAGATGAAGGAAAAGAAATGGGTGGCGGGCATCTTGAAGCCAGCCATGGGTGATCAAGAAACTAAGAGAGAAATCCAAGGATTTTATTTTTTTACAATGAACCAACCAAGCCGTTTGGTTTGGGGAGTATTTATAGGCAACTACCGGGTGTTATTTTTTGTTCTACCACGATATGGAACTAAGCTACTAAAGTTGTTCTAGTACAACTCTAGTTTATCCCACGGCTTCTTGTGTTCTCTCTCTCTCATCTACTTGTTTCTTAATCTTTGTTAATCTCAAAGTCCTCTCTCTCCCTTTCCCAATCCTTCTCTAATTTATCTTTGCCAATGGCTCGTAATTCTATATAAACTCGTAATTATAAAAGAATTCCTACGCCAAGTCTTCAATTGACCCTCCTTTTTCTATTTCTATTTAGTATTGTTTTTGTTTTCTATAGCATAATTCAATGACATATATATAGTTTTAGTACAATCTTTATTTTCTATCTATTTTGTAGGGTGGACTTAGTCAAAAATTTCACAACAAGAATAAGGTGGAGATGTTGATATATATCTAAGTCTTATCATTAAACTTTGCGATCATGTCCTTTATTTTTTTTGGAATAGGCCTATTTTATATGATTTTTCAGAAAAATATCGATTGGTACTGTTCTTTAGTTTCATAGGATGACATGACATCTCTACTCCCAAGATAGGAAGGCAATATGGTTTATTTTGAGATGAAAGGGTGGTTCTTCCTCCATTAAATCTATTCATAGATAGTATCTCAACCCTCACAAAATCACGCAACCACCATTATTCAATTCAAATCAACTAATTATAGTTGATAGGGATCTCTATAGTTGTGATTGGTTAACTATTTCTTTTATTAATTTATTTTCTTGAATATCTAGTTTGTTTCCTTGTAGATCTAAGCCGATCACTTGTAGTTTGTTCAACTTCTTTCTGTAAATACATTTCGCCCTCCTCGATTAAAGGCGTGGCGAGATTTCTCAAACACCATTATTCAATTTCTATTTTATTCTTTAACACTTCTTCATTTTTTCTCTATTATGAAATCAACTTAAGGTGTGCTTGGTTCATGAAAATAAGAAGTAACTTCCAAAATAGAAGTAAGAAAAGAGTGTTATTTTTGTATTTGTTTGCTAAAATTTAAATAAGAAAGTGAATAGAGTATTATATATGTGTGTGTATGTGTGTGTGTGTATATATATATATATATATATATATATATATATATATATATATATATATATAGCACGTTTATTGCGAAAATAGTCAAAGTAAACTAAGATTAGATTAAAAGTAGTATCCAAGTTTGCTTGCAATTTGTTTAATGGCTACTTGTATCAGTTGTTGGCTGCCACCTAAAGAATGAAGACTAGCTCAATGGTTTAAGACAAGTGCTTATACAACATTTTTTTTTAATTTTTATTTGAAGGAATATAATTAAAATATTTATTCGCTTATAGATTTGTTTTTTAAGAAGTTTATTCTTTCATAGATCAGTATATGCTTAATGACTCCATTTGAAATTGAATACTCCCTTAACGAATCATTGGATATCAACTAAGCATTGGCTTAATGTCACATGATATTGACAATTTTAAGTCATTAATTAATCATCCAATCAGGAAAATTCCTTGGTCAGAGTTTAACTATATCTTTTATAACATTAGCAACTTTAAATAAAGTTAGAGAGTTGTTACATCTGAATTAATTAATTTAAATGAAGAGGATAACTAAATTGCTAATGAGGCAATTGCTTCATCAACGGGTCACTAATTTCACAAATATTATGTTTGAACAGAAAGGATCAAAGGAAAATTCTAAATGCGCACCACTTTCCTCTTACTGATGAGAATATTTTCAACTTTGTAATTTTTTTTTTTTACCAAAAAAGCTTGGCTCTTTTCTTAGTAAGCACCATCCCAAATCCTCTCATTTTTTAACCAATTTTTAGTGAGCACCATTCTGATCCAGGCTAGCTTCGGAGCGACCATCAAGGGCACCCTGGCGAGCAACAAGGGCGCGGCGATTTCGAGCGAGAGTTTCGAAAATGATGGGTGGAAACAGGGGAATAGAGGGAAATAAGGTGTGGTGCTACTAGAAAAAATAATTGGAGAAAATAAAGGTAAAGTGGAAATATGGATGGTGCTCACTAAAAAAAAAAAAAATCACTTACTTTAAAAGTTATATAGTGCTTGCTAAGCGGAAAGCGGTGCGCATTTAGAATTTCCCAGGATCAAACTATGCAATCAACTTATTGTAACATTCATCAAGCCGCACTTTTTATTCAACACAACACAAGAACAAGTACTGTTACATGCATCGATATCACAATAGAACTTTCAAGTTTGGAACACAACATGCACATATTATCGACATAGATTCTATAGTTTCATCGTTCTCTAAGCCTCGAGCTCGAACGCTACGGCCTCAAAGCTATCGGACAGCCCGGTCCCAAAGCTATGGGACAAATTTTGTATAGAGTGGGCTAAAATTTATCCCGTAGACGCGTCCATTACCATGCATGTCTGGACAATATGGCTACCATATACCGATTTATCTTATTTATTTCGAAGCTACTTTTCTTCATATTTATTATAGATTTGAATTATTCCTTGTATAGATTCTAATGAAAACAAAAGGTGGAATATGTTTGTGTTGTTGGGAATTTAGTCCATTCCCATGACATTACTAATTGCATATTTGTTATATTCCTAAAGCAGTTATCTTGGAAATATTCATAGTGATTATAGATTTATTATATTTTTAAATCACTTATTTTAGAAACATTCATGACATTGATAATTGCATATTTATTATATTTCCAAAGCACTTGTTTTGGAAAAATTGTATACATGGTCTCTTCATCCTCTGCTTATAAAAAGGATAACGGTTTGAAGGTGAAGATTATCAAAAGTAAACCATTTTTTAGTGGTCAGTCTTTCTAGGTGAGTATTATCCAAGAGTGCCGTTCTCTTGAGAGAGATCCTCTAGTGAGTTATGGAGAGAGAGCTTTGTAATTGAATTTTATTATAGTGGAAGTTATTCGGAGTTTGCCCCGTAGTTTTTCCTTCCATATTAATGAGTTATCCACATAAATCTTGTGCCTTTTTTTTCCCCTCTTTTTCTCATTCATGTATGATTGTTTCTCTTTATTTTCCATTCAATGCATTGCGGGAATTAGAGTGTCATTCTCAACAATGGAATCAGAGAGAAAATCATTGTTATTCATGTGTTGAGATGGAGACATCCACCAACATAATTCAAATGATTACTTTGAATGGCAACAACTGGATGATTTGGAAGGTAAAGATGAAGAATTTTCTTTATCGTAAAGATTTTTATACGCTATTAGAAGGTGATATCGCCAAGCCGGAGGTAATGTCTATTGATGATTAGAAGAAGCTCAACCGCAAAGACCATCGGTGCCATTTGGCAATATGTGGATAATAGTATTTTCCACCATGCGTCGAATGAGCCTTCGGCAAGTAGTTTCTAAAAAAAAACTAGAAAATCTCCATGAGAGGAAGACCACTGGCAATAAAGCTTTCTTAATTAGAAAGCTTGTTAACTCGAAATTCAAAGGAGGTTTTATTGTTGAGCACCTGAATGAGACTCAAAATATCATGAACCAGATGGCTTCCGTCAAGATGATATTAGATGACGAACTTTAAACTTTACTATTGCTTAGCTCGTTACTAGATAGTTGGGAGACTTTGGTAGTTTCTCCTAGAAATTCTGCTCTCGATGGGATCATACCCATAAGTCAAGTTACAAGCTCTTTTGAATAAGGTCAGAAGAAAGTTATTAGATTCATTTTATTCTCATACTCTTGTTAACGAAAACTGAAGGAGAAGTAAAAGCTGACATATCTAAATAGAGGCAAATTAAGATGAAGATCAAAGCTAAGAGAAAGATATTTCTTGTGGCAAAAATGGACATATGAAAGGAAAATGTCACAAACTCCCCACCAACAATAAGATCATAAACTTTTCTCCACATGCAGAAAAGAGTGTGTTAACTTTGCTTGCCAAAATTCAGAATGGGTACTCGACTACGGTGCCTCCTACCATGCAATTCTTAGAAGAACTTCGAAGGTAATTTTTGTTCTATCAAGATGGACAATAAGGATTCTTTTCAAATTCTTAGGATAGATGATATTTGTATCACTATAAATATTGGAGTATAAATAATTCTCAAATATGTGAAGTATTTTCCTGACTTTCACCTCAATCTACTCTATACGAGCAAGTTAGATAAAGATAGATACACAATGTAAAAGATGCTAGAAGTTTACTAAAGGATTGCTTGTAGTAACAAAAAGTAAGAAATGTTGCACTCTTTATAAGACTCGGTACTTCTAGAAAAAGGTGGATTCAATAAAAGGGAGGAAAATTTTATGAACTAGTGACACAAACGACTTGGGCACAAGAGCGAGAAGGGACTGCAAACTCTCGTATAACGACAATTTCTTTCTAACTTGAAAGGTACTACTCTATCTCATATGATCATTATTTAATTGGAAAGCAACATAGAGTAGATTTTGTTAGAAATGCTAATAAAAGGAAAAGCAACATTTTAGATTTGGTTTACTCGTATTTGTGTGGATCTATAAATATGAAAGCAATTGGTTGGGCTTCTTATTTCATGACTTTCATAAACGATGCATCTAGAAAGATATGAATTCATATATATTCATATACTAAAATCCAAATATCTTGAAGTTTTTAAACATCATAATGCAAAAGTTAAAAGAGAAACTGAAAAACTCTTAAGTGCATCATACAGATAATGGGGGTAAATATGCTTCATAAATATTTTATTTTTAGAAGAGTAAACAAAAATATAAATTATTTTAAAATGATATTTTATCTAAAAATAAATTTATTTTAATTCTTATGATTTATTCGATTTTTTTTTTAAAAGTCCAAGCCCATGTTTTGTTGAAAACTTAAATAGAAAATAGAAATAAAAATGTGATTTTGAAAGGATTCGAACCTTTTTAATGCAAAATCCAAATATCAAGTCTTAGAAGTTTCTAAATATTTTAATGCAAAAGTTGAACGAGAATCTAAAAAACTCTTGAAATGTATTCACACCAATAGTGGGGGTGAGTATAATTCAAGAATATTTTATTTTTAAAAGAGTAAATAAAAATATAAATTATTTTGAAATATATTTGATCTAAAACTAAATTTATTTTAATTCCTATAATTTATCCGATTTTGTATAAAGTCTAAGCCCATATTTTGTAGCCCAAAAACTTAAATAGGAAATAGAAATAAAAAATATGACTGTGAGAAAAATTGAACACTTAGGCTATGCTTGGGAGATTAGTTTTGAAGTGTTTTGAAGTGATTTGTTATGAGGTGTTCTGAAAATCCCTACTTGTGAGTTTTTTTAGAAGTGTTTTGGGATATTTTTAGAACACAACAAAACACTTGGATAGATATTTTGAAATGTTTTTCTGAGCAGTCCAAATTGGGGTGTTTTGGAGTATTTAGAATTTTTATCCAAAACTACCTATGTTACAACTTTCTCCAGTATTTTTTTCTTTTCTTACTTTTTTTTTCATGTTACCTCCTATCTGAACCTCTCCCGTAACCTTATCTTTTCCCATTTCTTTTCATGTTGCCTTCTCTTCCAAAAGCAGCTGCTATTTATTTGCGTAAAAAGAAAAAAAATCGTCTTTTAGTTTATTTAAAGAGAAAGTTTAGGATTTTATAGTACAGCTCGATTTCTATCCGATCTCTTCTTCTAGGATTTTCTTCTCAATTCAAGTAAGTATGATTTATTACATTTATATTTTTAATTTTTCTATTAAATTCTTCAAATTATCATATCATTGTTTTTTTGTTTATTTAATTTTCCAATCAAATCTCAAAAAGTTGTGATGCAAATCTCTAATTAACTTAGTAATATTACGAAGGACAGTTTTTCAATGTTGAGGGAAAAAATTAATTTGAAATGAGCAAGCAAGGGATAATATAATGAGACGTATTATTAGTCCTAAAGAACGACATTTTGATTCAGATAAAATTATATTAATTTAAGCATAATTTGTATAGAAAATATTTTTGTCTCTTATATATTTATGGAACCTATGAATATATTTATGGAAAAGACAGTTTTTTTTATATATTTATGGAACCTATGAAAATCTATGAGAAACTAAACTCATAAACAGATGTTTAAACGCCTCAAAACGCACAGTAAGAAACTCCAAAATACATAACACCAAAACACGTACTTTAAAAATACTCCAAAACACTTTGTCGTTAATATCCAAGCACAGTCTTAACCTTCCATTTATGCCCAACTAAGTCACAAGTCCAAACTACTAAGTTATGTTCCTAGATTATTAGATTAACAATCAATTTACTATTTGAAAGTACCATTGACTATTCTTCTTCTTTAACCTCCAGCCTCCCAACTCTTCATTTACCTCATTACAATCCACTATTAAATCTTAAATTTGACTTCTTTTTAATTCTAAAAATTAAACTTCTAAATTAAATTGAGACTCTTTAAATTTTAAAACCCAAAATATAAATCCTATATAAATTCCTAAATCAAAATCCTTCTAACCCCTTCCAAACATAGAATTCTCCCTCTTCAATTCTTTATCCATCGTATCTCATCAGAGTCACTATCAGAGCCCTCAATGCCGGAGCCACCATTACTTTGCTGAAAAAGAACACCTTCTTTCTCCTCTTTCCACAATTTTGGATTCTTAACCTTTTATCAAAATATAATAGATACCTCTTTGTTTCTTATTCGGTTTATTATTTTATCGGATCCTAAGATTTGCTTACCCACGATCCAATAAACCTAATATTTTAAAATTAATATTTACCATCTTATAGACACAAGAAATTGGATCCAGACCCACTTCTTAAATTTAGACCCATTCAAACTTATTAACTTTAAATCAATTTTGAATGCATTATAAATATTAGAAAAATTACTAAAAATTATCTAAACTTATATTAATCTATTTTAGCATTCTTATAATATTTTTTAAATGTAGATTATTTCATTGTGATCAATTACGTAAAATGAATCTATGTAAATTTATTTTTAGACACACTAATCATGCTATTCTGTATTATTGTTGTTTCATTATTATTTATTTTGTATAAATTTAATTTTTTATTATTTTATTATTTCGTCAATTAATTATTTTTATTCCTATTACAAAATTTTATTATCTTTGCTATGCAGTTGTTATTAAATTTGCTAAATCACATTGTATACCTAGATTTTAGAACAATTGATATATATAACATTTGATAAATCACGTAAAAGCTATAATCGTGGAAAAATATTATTTATGATATTATTTTGTATCGGTGTCTAGGTAAGTTGTATTGTATGTTGGTTATCTAATTAAAGAACGTGCATAGCACGAAAAATCTCACACCATCCATATACTTACCTAGTCAATATAACTCTATATATCTTAAACTAGTAAATATTTGATTTAGTCAATTATGATTTATTCAATAAAATATAAATTAAATGAACTAATAAAACCAACAAAAAATATTGTACCTGATATTATCAATATATAAATTATGAGAACAAGAATTTGGACATGACATGAACTATATTAAATGACATTGGGTTGGAGAAGAAACTAAATGATTTCTATATACTGTTTCGGTTATAACATGTTAAATTGTATAACGGAATATTTCGCACACTTTGTGTGCATAATGATTTGTTGGATTATAACTTATTATTATTATTCCTATTTGCCTAACTACACGTCCGACTCAGTACCAGGCAATCCATCTAACTATTTCCTCGGTCTATACAATAGACAATCAAAAAAGTTGTATCCAATCAGTTAGCTTTTCCAATTATTTATCATCCTAAATAAATACACCCTTATTATAATATTAACTTATACTATAAGACATTAGATTTAACGTAAAACAGTTAATTTTATTGTACATAGATTAATATAATATTTTTATGCTTTTACAACTATTTCTACATATACTATTTTGGTCGTAATCTGACGACCTCGGTGTGCATACACAGACTTGCTGATGGACATGCCCGAGCTAATACAGGATTAAGTATACTTTGAAGAGCAGGTTAAAATCCAATATAAAATTAAAGTTATATTATTTCCTCTTATTTAGTTTTATTATATTATGTTTTTATTTCAACTGTATCCAAACTCCATTCTAATCAATAAAAGTCAAACTTTTTTAAATTTTTATACTATTATTTTTTAGTATTATTGTGGCAAATTCATTGATATTCTACCGGAGTCTTTAGCATATTCAAACCTATGTCGATACCTGCGGTACGTACCCGTATACAGTATATCGAGAGCAGGGCATAATAGTTCAAGTTAGTTTATATAAGAGTGAGGTCAACATATAGTTGCCCAACACCGTTCAAAATTCAGGGACCAAAGTGAGAATTGAGAATTTCGAATTTCGGGAGTAATAAGTTGTACAACTCCATAGTACATAGGGCCTTACTATAATTAGCCCAAAAAAATAATAGCAACACCATAGTACATACAACTCCTTCCATTTCTCTAGTTATAAGTTTATATAGCACTTAATGCAGTTTCTATTGCAATAAGTTTATCCTGCATTTTATTGAGAGCTTAGTAGCATGAAAATGAGGCCTCATTATCAAGTTTTATACCTTCAGTATTCTGCATTATTTGTAGTCTCTCGTTTCTTTTCCATCATTGTTCACCCCATCATTTCTATGTTTCTTAGTTGGGGAAGGTTGTTTACCTTGCGACTGCTTTCCTTATACAGGCCAAGAATTTAATGTGATGATTTGTTATACTTCAAGCTTGATGCTCCAAGTGTGCATGTCAATGCATGTTATATGATTGGTTGAGACAATGAGATGATTCAGTGTGAGAGGACACAATGGTTCCTCCAAATAAAAAAACATTGCAATGTCCACCCGCTTCGAGGACACAATGGTTTCCCCAAATCAAAAAACATTGCAATGTCCACCCGCTTCATATCTTAAACTTACGCACGGGCTAAATTCAAGAGTTTTGGCATCCTACGAAACTAAAAAATTAAACGACCAATATGATAACTTAAAATCTATTTGCTTTGTGATTATTTTTTGCTGGTAGTGAGTCTTCTGAGTTTTGGTCCGTATAGGTTTCATGTTCTTTTCCTGATGTAGTATGGTAATCAAGTTGAATTTGCCCGCTATACATTCTCATGATAAACTTTATAGATTACATCTATAATTACACCATATCATTACTCTTAAAAGTATGCATGTTGTTAAAATATGCCCCACATGAAAAGGTTAATATGGACAGTATTTGGATTTAACAAGATAAGATGGTTATTGGATTTGAAAAGATATGCACGGTTGAGAGATAATAGAGGAAGTTGTATTTCTATCTACCTACTGTTATGGGGAGTAGGATAAGTGTTATATATTAAACATAGGAATTGTTCTCTCTCTACCCACATTTTTCAATTAGATCAGATTATTCCATTGAGTCTGGTGAAGCAAAGAAAAGGGGCTAAGTGAGAGAAATAATTTCTACAGATTTTTCTTCAAGAAGGAGATTTCATAATGACTGATTCCGGTATGTTTTTTTTTAAATCTTTTATATTTCTGCATAAAAGATAAGTATGTGATTTTTTTCTTGATAGTTGAAGATTCTATTTCAGTAAAAATAATATTTTTACATGTGGTATCAAAGCCATGGTAGAAACTATCATGATTTTCCTTTTAATATAGAGATCAATTTCCTATGATATTTTTCGAATTTGATGAAATCTTGATGAAATCATGTCGTAGCCGAAGTCCCTGTCTGATAATCGAGATTACTTCTTAATTATCGATTTAAAAAAAAAAACTGCTAAAAGTCGAGTTCAAACCTCCGACCTAACTATTGAGGGCCATAAGCTCTAGCCAACTGAGCTACTGCAGCCAGACATTTAAAGTGGTGCGGGTGTTGAGCCTTGTATCTAGGGTGCTCTGGCCGTAGGGTCTCACTGTTGTAAACCCTAACCTCCTGTGTCGAGCTATGACAGCTCGACCTATATGGCCTTGGGTGACTTCTCCAGTGTTTACACCTCAAAAAAAAAAGATATTCGAATGAGCCCAATAAATTATTTTGAGTTTTGACATTCGCTGTTAATTCTCTTTGTTTAATTGGGCTCACTATTTTTTTTTAGATAATTACTTTTTGGTCAGCATTTGTTGGGCTGTGTGATTTAATGCATGAGCTACTTTTTTCTTTATGATGGTATTTTATTATGGGATATTATTTATCTGTTTTGAATTGTAGACCAATTTTTGCTTTGTTATTTATCAATCAATATTTGTATTATGGTTAGCATGTTGTCATCAAAGTGATATTGCTGAGAAAAATTATAAATATTGAATTGAATTATGACTTTGCAAAATTATTATGGATGATTATTTGATTATTATGGTTTGATCCAAAGGTGCACCAAATTTCAAGTAATCATTAAGTTATTAGTATATTGCATTAGTTAATCCAAAGATTAAATGTAGTATTACTAATGAAAATGATTTTCTCAAAGCATTAATGTTGTGATGATTTTATTGCAGTGCCAGTTCCTGTTTCGCATCATTCGCTAGCTTTTCTGTTCCAATCTTTAGTGGATCTAATTTCTCTGACTGGAAGGAACAGATCTAGTTTCACCTTAGTGTTCTGGATCTTGACTTAGCACTGCAAATTGACAAACCAGTTGCTATTACTGATACAAGCAGTTAGGAGCAGCGAGCTTTGTTTACGTCATGGGAAAAATCGAACAAATTAAGCATCATGTTTATGCGAATGTGTATTGCGAATAATATTAAGTCAACACTTCCTCAAATTGAAAATGCAAAGGAATATTTCAAGGTTGTGGAAGATTGGTTTCATTCAGCGGACAAGTCCCTTGGAGAGAGATTAATGGCTGAACTTACCACCATGGAATTTGATTGTAGCTATGGAAGGAATGAGTATGTCCTTGAAATGACCAATCTAGCTGCCAGACTCAAATCTTTGGGTATGAATGTTGATGAAAGTTTCCTTGTTCAGTTCATTCTGAATTCCTTACCTACTCAGTATGGGCCATTTCAAATTCACTATAACACTATTAAGGAAAAGTGGAATGTGATTGAATTGACTAGTATGTTAATTTAAGAAGAGGCAAGGCTTAAGCAATAAGGACAACATTCAATTAATGTTATGAATTATGGAGTTGGAAGTAAAGGAAAGAAACCAAAGAAGAGTTTCAAGAAAGATCCATTAAATATTGCGGGATCCTCTCATGACAATGGAGCTCGCAAGAAGGAACATAATGGACCGAAATGTTATTTCTGTCATCGCTCTGGGCATTTACAGAAAAATTGCCCGAAACAAAGAGCTTGGTTCGAGAAGAAAGGTAAGCTATTGGCTTATGTATGTTTCAAATCAAATATGACACAAGTTCCTTCTAATACATACTGGATTGACTCTGGTTCTACTGTTCATGTTTCAAATTCGATACAGGGATGCCTTTCAATCCAAAACATAAAGGAAAATGAGCACTTTGTAGTCTAGGGAAATGGAACTCAAGTACTAGTTGTTGGTATTGGAACTTTACGTTTGCTTTTAGAATCAGACCACTGTTTAGACCTATTTGATACTCTTTATGTTCCTACTATTTCTAGAAATTTAATTTCCATGTCAAGACTTGATTATGATGGTTATGCTTTATATTTTGAACATAACGGTTTTCGTTTGTTGAGAAATGACTCATTTGTTGATTCTGGTGTTTTATCTGAAGGGTTATATAGATTTAATCTTAACAAAAATTTTGCTGAAACACTCCTCACCTTGCATCATGATGTTGAAACTAAACGTAGCAGAATTAATGAAAATTCTTCTTTCTTGTAGTATAAAAGACTGGGTCATATATCCAGAGAAAGAATGGAAAGGTTGGTAAAAGATGGGATTTTTTCGAATCTTGATTTTACTGATTTCGATGTATATGTGGATTGCATTAAAAGAAAGCAAACCAAACATACAAAGAAAGGCACCACAAGAAATGGAAAACTTCCATTCTGACATTTGTGGACCTTTCGACTCACCATCTTTTGGTGGAGAAAAGTAGTTTATCACATTCATCGATGATTTTTCATGTTATGGTTATGTCTATTTGTTGCATGAAAAGTCTCAAGCAATAATACTTTAAAGGCATATATTGCTGAAGTTCAGCGACAATTAGATAGAAAGGTGAAAATAATTCAATCAGATAGAGATGGTGAGTATTACGGAAGGTATGATAGAATAAGATAATGTCCAGGACCATTTGATAAATTCCTAAAAGAGTATGGTATTTGTGCACAATATACAATGCCTGGTATGCCTTAGCAGAATGGTGTGGCTAAAAGGCGTAATCGTACTCTTATAGAAATGGTTAGGAGTATGTTAAGTAACTCCTCGGTACCCATTTCATTGTGGATGGAAGTCCTTAAGACAGCTATTTATTTGCTTAACCAGGTTCCTAGTAAGGCAGTTCAAAAGTCTCCTTTTGAATTGTGGATGGGAAGGAAACCGAATTTGAGACACTTTCATATTTGGGGTTGTCCATCTGAGGTTAGGATCTATAATCTATATGAAAAGAAATTGGATTCTAGAGCTGTAAGCGGGTATTTTATCGGTTACCCAGAGAAGTCCAAAGAGTAGATTTTATTGCTTTAGCCATAATATGAGAATTGTTGAAACCGAAAATGCCAGATTTCTTGAGAATGGTGAAATTAGTGGGACTAATGTATCACATAATGTGATCATCAAAGAAGTTCGGGTGCCTATCCCGATATCCGAAATGTCAACAGAAACTATTGTTTCTCCAGTTGTCATACAGTATGATAATATTGAATAACAATCTAATGATCAGTCACTCTATAACGAGAATATCACTAATGAATCAATTTTAGAACAGTCACAAGGAATAGCATTAAGGAGATCTCAAAGAGAAAGGAGATCAGCTATTTCAGATGATTATTTAATATATTTGCAAGAATCTGATTATGATTTAGGGATAAGTAAAGATCCAGTTTCATTTTCACAAGCCATTGAAAGTAGTGATTCTGAAAAGTGGATCAATACTATGAATGATGAGTTGAAATCAATGGAACAAAATAAAGTTTGGGATGTTGTTGATTTGCCTAAAAGTTTTAAGACAGTTGGGTGTAAGTGGGTCTTTAAGACCCAATGCGACTGTAATGGCAATATTAAACGACATAAAGCTAGACTTGTTGCAAAAGATTTCACTCAAAAGGGAGGTGTTGATTACAAAGAGACGTTCTTTCCTATATCAAAGAAAGACTCTCTTGGGATCATAATGGCTCTGGTAGCTCATTTTGATTTGGAGTTATACCAAATTATGTGAAAACTGCTTTTTTGAATGGGAATTTAGATGAAGAGCTTTATATGGATCAACCTGAAGGTTTCTTGATTAAAGAAAAGGAGCATATGGTATGCAAATTAAAGAAGTCAATTTATGAACTTAAACAAGCTTCCAGACAATGGTATCTTAAGTTTAATGATACCATAACATCCTTTGGATTTAAGAAAAATACTATTGATCGGTGTATATATCTAAAGGTCAGTGGAAGCAAATTTACTTTTTTAATTCTATATATTGACGACATATTGCTTGCCAGTAATGATCTTGGTTTATTGAATGAAACCAAGAGATTTCTTTCTATGAACTTTGAAATGAAAGATATGGGTGAGGCAACTTACATGATAGGAATAGAAATATTTCATGATAGATCACGTGGATTGTTAGGGTTGTCTCAAAAGAGATATATCGATAAAGATCTTGAAAGATTTCATATGGCTGAATGTACAACCACTCCTGCTCCTATTTGTAAATGAGACAAGTTTAGTGAAAAGGATTGTCCACAGAATGCATTAGAAATGAAAGGAATGGAAAATATTCCTTATGCATCTGTTGTTGGAAGCTTGATGTATACTCAAACTTGTACTAGATCGAATATTAGTTTTGCATTTGGAATGCTTGGAAGATACCAAAGTATCTCGGAATGAAACATTGGAAAGCTGCAAAGAAAGTTTTAAGATACCTGAAGGGAAAAAGACACTATATACTCACGTATCAAAAATCTGATCCGTTGGAGGTGGTTGGCTACTTTGACTCTGACTTTGTTGGTTTGTTGATAGTTGAAAGTCAACTTTTAGTTACTTGTTCCTATTAGCTGGAGGAACAATATCATGGAAAATCGCCAAACAAACTATCATAATAACATCTACTATAGAAGCTGAGTTTGTGGCATGCTTTGAGGCTACAGTTCATACTTTATGATTGCAGAAATTTATCTCGGGACTTAGAATTGTCGACAGTATTGCCAGGCCGCTAAGAATGTATTGTGATAATTCTGCAGCAGTCTTTTTCTCCAAGAACGACAAATACTCTAATGGCGCTAAGCACATGGAGCTCAAGTATTTAGCCGTTAAGGAGGAAGTTTAGAAACAAATAATGTTTATAGAACATGTTAAGACTGAGCTCATGATTGCAGATCCTTTGACTAAAGAATTAGCACCAAAGACATTTAAGGAACATGTTGATCGCATGGGTCTTTATTGCAATCTCTGAGAGATGTTTGTGGATCTTTATATTTTTGTTCTATAACATTTATAGAGATATCACTAATTATATTTCTGACATTTTTCCTACCTACCATCAATTACGTAATTATGAAGATGGATTATTGATTATAGGAATCATCTTTGACAAAGATATTATAGGGACATTATGGTTACTTCCTATTATGGATTATAATTAAATAATTTACTAGCATTGTAGTGCATGGAAGGGAAGATGTTGCTTTATTGATATTTACCACATGACTCATGTTGGTAAGTTATTTAATTATGATATTATTATAATCTAATAAAAGTGCAAATAAGCTAATGTTATGCGCATATTATGTTTACCTTATCAATCCAATCTAAATAAGTGTTATTCATATGGACCAAGTGGGAAAATGTTAAAATATGTCATACATGAAAAGGGTAATATGGACATTATTTGGATTTAACAAGATAAGGTGATTATTGGATTTGAAAAGATATGCACGGTTGAGAGATAATAAAGAAAATTGTATTTATATCTACCTACTGTTATGAAGAGTAGGATAAGTGTTATATATTAAACGTAGGAATTGTCCTCTCTCTACCCACGTTTTTCAATTTGATTAGATTATTTCATTGAGTCTGGTGAAATAAAGAAAAGGGACTAAGTGAGAGAAATAATTTGTACAGGCTTTTCTTCAAGAAGGAGATTTCATAATGGCTGATTCCGGTATATTTTTTTAATCTTTTATATTTTTGCATAAAAGATAGGCATGTGATTTTTTCATGATAGTTGAAGTTCCTATTTCAGTTAAAATAATATTTTTACACATGTTTCATAAGTTTTGGAAACAATCAATCAATTTCAAAACAAGATATGGGAAGCATTTAAAAACTGGTGAAGTAGATAAAAAAATCTTTTGAAGATACTACATAGTTAAAATAGGAAACTACGTAAAACCTGGAGGATGCACACATGAATTGAGCTAAACATGTCATTTACCTATAAAATGACTGGATTAATAACGTTATCCTTTTTAAGTTCTTTTTTCCATAAAAAATTAAAATCTAATTGAATTTTCAAGTTGTGAAATTTGAAATAAAAAGATCCATATTGGAATACTCTAAACTGGCTCTTTTTACAGCAGTAAATGGTGCTTTGTTTTTTTGTAGTTGAGCTGCTTATGAATTTTTTTTATTCTAACTTATAATATCTGACTTGAAGAACTTGGAACTTTTAGACTTCAGCAGATGGCGAAAATAATTACGTCTTAGTGATTCCTCGAAAATCACCAAATGAACTCAATAGCTTTCGGGAGTTATTTTCTTTGGCTAGGGTTAATGATTTAAAGTTGACTGTTACGATCTTATCTGGAAGCTTTGACTCTTCAATATTGGAGCAACCTTCTAGTAAGTATTTGTGATTAT